>BSYO01000036.1:600000-1065973 GCA_033239525.1 Nepenthes gracilis | reverse complement strand
ACAAACTTAAGGTATGCAAACTAGCCCAGAAGTATTTATTGACTTCAGGAGTTGTCGATGCACAAGAAGCCTTTGCCTATGATTATTGGGATGGTGAATTGTTTGCTTGATACATCCTTAGATCCGAATTATTGAACAAATTAGGGAGTCACTTGATCTTTTTGATATGTCGAATTGAAATAGGTCCAATCTTTGTTATATTGAATTTGGATATTGTACACTACAACTAACAATTAAGAGACCAAAGGACGGTGTAACTCGCTTCCAATATATCATTCGACGCTTAAATTAGAAATATTTTTTTAAAGTATGAAAAGATAGAAAGAGTGCAAAGTATGTATGGATGCATGTTGTGGGAGATTGAGTGTTAGCAGAGGGATAGGCTGGTAGGCGGCTTGGAGATGGAGAACTGAGCTTCAATCAGTGCACTCAGTTGGGAAGTGACTTAGAGATAGAAGACTGCACTCTGATGGGTGCGCTTGACTGAGAAGCGGCTTAGAGATGAAGAATTGAATTCTGATGGATGCGATCAGTTGGCGAGTGGTTTAGAGATAGAGGATTGACTTCTGATGAGTGCGCTTAGTTAGATGATGACTTAGAAATGGAGGATTAAATTTCAGTAGGTGCACTCGACTAGGGAATGGTTTGGAGAAAGAGGATTGAGCTCCAATGGATGTGCTCAATTAGGACATGTGGTTATTCTTTTCCACCTGTGGGCCGTCAGTTGTGAGGACCTCAAACTAGCCCGCTGATTCTGGGGCAGTCCTCCTCGGTTGGCTTGTCTTGGGCCGGCTCATGGACTACCGGATCCATTACTAGCCCTCCATGTTGGTAGGTTTGAAATTTTAACCCTCGACATGTTTCTGATGGGATATTGCTATGTGGGTCTTCACGTGTGATTCCCTTCTCAAGGCACGCTTCTTCCCCATGCACTCTGCAGCTTTGGTGAGGTTCGGTGTTGATTTAATGCCCTGCCACCGGTGATTTTCCACCAATGGTGATCTCTTGGTTGCAAACACAGCCTGCTTGATTTAGTGACGATCAATCTCCTCCTCCGGTTATAAATGGAGGGTCTCTCTACACTTTGTTTCATGAATCATCTTCACCGGTTAAGTGGTGTGAGAGTTTAAAGTTGGCATGGAGTCTACACAACCACGAGCCGGGATTGGCTGAGAGTTGCTCGGTGCTTGAAGTTGAAGCTGTGGATACGCTTGAAGTATGCATTGGTTTTCCTCTTTTGGACTTGGCTTGAACCGACTTCGTGTTGCTCTAGATGATGGCCAAGTTCCGGTGGCCATTTTTCTCTTCTCTCAACTGGTGTTCAGTTGTCCTTTCTTGAGTAACATCGAAGGGCGTGTGTCTCAGCCTATCTAATAGGGGGTGGTAATACCTCTTCCCACCCAAACGAGTGACTCTATCCTTTATTGCCCTTGGTAGGACTACATCTTGAGACCGCTGGGGGAGAAGCTCCCTCCTACATTTCCATGTTGTGCTCTAGCCTTTGGCACCACATTAGGTCTAACATAAACTCACGGACTCGAAGGATTTAGTTGTGTCTCAGTGTTTTGTTCTTGGGGGTTGCCTCCCAGATAAGAGTGACAGCATTATGCTATACTCTTGCAAGGCAGGGTTTTTCACATTGTCCCTGCTGTGCTTAACCTTCTTGTGGGGCTAATAGTAGGGAGGCTAGCCTTTGTGGTGTCAGTAGAATTTTACTTTCCTATCATAGCTGCCTTTCCCGAAGCTGGTTGAATAAGTGTAGTTAGGTCACTATTCCATGTACATTTATTTCTTTTTAATATTTAGGCCCGTTGTTGAAAGCTTGTACTTTTTAAAAGAAATTAATGAGTAAAACTATTAAGCATTTTTTATTCTTATATTTCATGGCTCCAATATTATTGCATGAGGTGAATAGTTGAGGCACTTGAATGTAGGTTTTCGTTACTTGTCTTCTAACAAACTAACAATCTAAGATACTGGCGACTTGATCTTCTGGAGATTCTAACTCTCAGTAGTCCATCCTGAATGCCAGGTCTGGACATGAGCTGATCGGATTAGCCTTGAGCATGCCAAAGTTGCACGTCGCCGATTCTCAATCTTGGGAAATGAGGCGCCAGGTTGTCATTTCCTTGCGTCGTGTTGCCTAGCAACTGATAGAGTCAGCTATCCGTAGGCTGTGCTAAGAGGCGTTGCATCGATCATCATAATGAGTCCAGTGAAAAGACACGCCATAGCATCCTACGGTGAGGGCACGTGTCATTGCCAGTATGGAGACGCGCATCCTTGATATCTTGAAACAACATCGTTATGGGGCTGAGGCATTTGTTATTTAAGTGCTAGCGCACTACCATTCCTGCGTCTCTTCGCTTTTTATGATATCTCTGCCCTAATTTGCCACTCTCTTTCATGGTTTTCACATTCATTCGAATGGATTTTCAATGCGTCGCTGATATTCCATTGATTATGATTGGAAGAGCGATAGAAGTTTTGTATAGTAGGTATCACATTTCATGCTTCATCCCGCACACAAAACTCAGCACAAATGGCATGGCCTGCCTACCTCCTCTAGGGTTTATGGCCGTCTATGAGGTGCATCTGGTGGCTAGCCTCCGCATTCCAATTGCGAAGGAGTTGCGCTAGGTCTTGAGAGCTCTGAAAATCTTGGTAGCTCATTTTCATCCGAATGCCATTCTGTATCTAGTGACTCAATGCATCTTTTCCATACCAAAGGACATACTCTGGATGCTCGAGCCTTGAGGGTGCTCTTACAAATTAACCAAGAGGATGACTGGGTTTCCTTCACCCCATGCATGAAGTTTGAGATAAGCGGGGGAGCCCAGGCTCGACAGAGTGCTGGAAGGCATGCTTTTTCTTTATGGCAATTGACGTCGAGTGGAGAGTCTCAAATAATTGGGACATGGTCAACAGCGCCTATGCTGGTAACATCCTGCTAGATAGGGAGCAGATGGCACAGCCGTTGGTGGCATTGGTTAAGGAGTATGCCGACATCCTGTGCCATATTGTTAACTGGGTCTCCTAGGGCACTCTAGAAGGAGAGCAATGTGAGGATTGGACAGAGGAGAGCAACACCTCTACCATGTTGGGTTGTCGTCCCAAGCAAAAGTATAGGGCTTCACTTTGCTTGGACTCTCTTGAGTGGGCTTTTGACGAGGTGGCTCCTCTACCGCTTACCTTGTCCGAGGATTGCCGAAGGGTTGATGTGGCTTGCGCGAGGGCACCTATTTTGGCTGTTTGTGAATAGTCTAGAAGGCCAATCTTCCTCAGATGACCTACGCCTTAGTGACTCATTTGAAGGTCCGAGGGCGAGGAGTCCTCCATGGGCTCCACCGATGGAGCGGGGATTCCCTCGGTCGGTGGGACCAATGAACGGACCGATGCTGCGGCCACATTCGAGGGTAGAATCACAATCTTGGTGACTTTTTCTCCAGAAGCACCTACGTCAGCCTCTCTTACTGCTTCTGCCAAGGAGGGCACTAGAAGCATCTGGGTGGAGGAAGAAGTTGTTGGGGAAGGCTCGGAGGCTGAAGCGGTTGCTAAGGGGGTATGCTACCCTAAATAGTTGGTGTCTGAGTCCCCAAGAGCTTTGGGCGACCTCAGTCCTCCCCCAGTTTTTGAGGCACCTCTTCCTCATGATGCGTGGTGCATTCCTCGCCGATTCCTAATGGAGCTAAGGGGTCTTCCGGCCCGTCTCATAGGGGAGGGCCGTCTTATCATGAGGTACTGTGCCATGGGCTTCGTTGGTCAGATATCATCGTGCTTTTTTGTTGCTGTTCCTAATTGATTGTCATTTGCTATTTAGCAGGTCCAGGAAGCACTCTGAGTGGTGGAGAGGGCGTTGTGTTGGAGGGATGCCAAAATCCGATGGTTATCCTAAGTGCATGTGGAGCCCACTATGTTAAAGGATGCAGAGTGTCGGATAAATGCTACCATTGCCAAGACTTTGCAGAGCGAAGAGTGGGTGGCCTTTCTTGATTGGGAGTTGTTTGTGTCTAGGGCAAGATACCAAGAGCTCTTAGAGGTAAATGCTCAGACTCTGGATCGGATCGCCTTACTTGAGGACGGGCTCTAGAAGACACAGTAGCAACTCTTCGAGCTCTGGAGGGATTACGCTTGGCTTGAAGGGGAGCTAAGGTCTTGGCTCCAACCCGACGAAGTTAGCTGTGCCATGGATGAAAAGTTTTAGGAAGGTGTTTGCTTCACTCGGTGGATCGTGTCCTTAGTGGTTCCTAATTTCCCTGTTGGTTTCATTGATCCGAGGAACACTAGAGCTCGGCGTTGTGCTGACCTAGTGGACTTCCAAAAAATAGGAGGGGGCAGGCGCCAAATTCTCTGGGGGGCCCCTGACCATAGGATAGTCATTTGGTCAAGGCACAAGTGTAGGCAGCTTTCTATACTTTTGGAGGCATTCAGATACCCTAATTGTATGTTTTGAATATTTAATGAATCAGCTTGATTGTTATAATCGTTGTTGCTGATGTGTTTGACTATGCGTTGATTTGCTTTTGTCTTGTATTAACTCAATTTTGCCGACTAAGCATTATTGCTATCGTCGTTGGGCTTGAGTGGGCAAATATGCCGATTGTACTCACTCTCGTGAGGAGGTCATGGTATGGAGAAATTCTTTGCTGACTAGGCATTGCTGCCACCATTGCTAGGCTTACCAGATGTGTTCATTCGTTTGTACTTTTTCCTATGGAAGGACGTTGTGGCACAAGTTTTGGTGAGCCTCATAAGGGCCAGTTTGGTTTCATGGCTGTAGTTGCTGAGTTCTGGTGAAGCTTAGGTTGTCATGCACACGTAACCTTTGGCGCTTGGTCCAATTAAAGGACGTCGTAACTTTCATATGTCTAGTTCTAATCTGTTGTTGATTTTTAACTGATAGCGCTTGTTCCTACCAAAGGGAGTTGTCGTGTGCATGCTGAAAAGCCTTCTAAGGTTTTGTGGTTGCTCGATTGGGGAGGTTTGACTCTTGGTCTGTAAGCCCTTGGGCCGCGGTATTTCACCTCGTCTGGACCACTCGATGGCTGGGATCGATGTTTAGTTTTTAAACTTTTCTAGATCGCTCGGTTAACAGGAGCATGGTTTTTTTGACCAGGTCACTACTTGTCGAGTGGTAAGTAAAAAAGGATTCACTCGATTTAGGGGCAGTCTAGACCTTAAAATTGATGCTTACACTCAAGCAGTCGGACGATTGACATAATAAGTAGAACAAGCAATGAATGACGTTTAGGCATTCCGCAAGAATGCATTTTACTTACCCGCACTTGGCGAGAAATCATTTGTGGCACCTCTTAGAGTGGAGTGCCCTCCGGGACGGTGGGACTAACCTTTTGCTCCGAGAGCGTAGCATGTACACCCCGTTGCGAAGGGTGGTGAGGCTAGGAAGGTCCCCGTCAGCAAGGGGACTACTTGTTCCGATCAGCAACCTCTGCTCGTAGCTTCCTAGCTCCGAAGAACTAGATCCAATATACTGAACCAACGTACTTTTGACTTATCACTATTGTACTCGGTGGAGCATTTGCCAGGGGACTGGGCTCCATTGCTAGCGACTGTGGCCATGAAATCCCCAATTATGCACTCAGCACTCTGCTTGATGGATCTTCGATGGTGGGTCAGCCTTTGCTCACCCTTGGTGTTGTTGATGGCAATGCTCATGGTCATCTCCAAGCCTGGAAGAGACGGGCACTTCGCCTGAGATGTCGAGCCCCCACTATAAGACCGGTCATGGCGGTCGGTGCGAGGTGTAGCTGTGAACTTAACAGCTTTTGCACTTCTTGATGAGCCACACAGCCTCCCTCTCAGTTATCTGGTAGCCGCCTGACTGCATGATTTTTGTTGTCGGGTTCTTATTGCCAATGTACGACCTGTAGGTGCCAAGGGGTGACCTCACTTGGCGCGTAGACAACATCTTCTAGCATGGAACATCATATGCGAGGAGTTGGGGACTCTTCCATTCCCAAGGGCATTTTGGCTTGCTGTCTACGCCACACTGGGAACCCACGAGGCCCTGGGAGTCCAGCAGTGCATAGAAGTGATTCAGGCGGAGCATAGGATCAAAACTTTTGTTGCGGAGTTTCAAGTTTGGTTCCTTGATCCTGCGAGGAGATGGTGACAATCAGATTCCCCTCTCCGCCAATGACCTTATTAGGTCGGCGAAGTGCCTGTTGGTGCTATGTAAAGCTTCCTCCTAGGAAGAGGGTCTCCTCCCATTACGAGTGCGGTGTGGATTATGCTTCTCTAGACTTTCATCCCACATCTCATGACTCAGTTGGCCCTTAGGTTGTGGCTAGTCCCTGCTGCTCAGTCCCCAACTCGTCAGGTCGATGGATTTTTTGTAGATGCTGTCTCTCTCTCCAATACTTCCTTTTAGACACTGAGATTTGGGAGTTGGAGGGTGGAGCCCTCAACGTTGTACCTTCGGACGGGTTCAAATTTTTTGGAACCATTTTGGACACAGTGTCTTTCTGGGCAACAAGAATTTGCACCTTAGGGGTCAGCCATTTGTCCTTGTGACTACCCACGGAAGGGTCATGGCCATGGGAGATGGCGTCTATCGTGGGTGTGCTAGCTCGTGCCCTGGCATTGGCCATGCCTTCTTTTGTGGAAGTGGTGGTTAAACTTTTTAGTCATTTTTCACAGACGGTGCCAATTATGTTTCATTAGATCTGAGAATTAGGAAGACACTTAATCTTTCTGATAGGTCGACTTGAAGTAGGTTTAATATTTGTTACGCCGAATCTGAATCTTACACGCTACAACTAACAATTGAAAAGTTAGACGACGGTTAGACTCGCTCCCAATATATTTTTTAATATTTAAATAAAAAATCTTTCTCAGAAGTATAGAAAGATAGGAGGAGTGCGAAGTATGTATGGATGCATGTTATATGGGATTAAGTGCTAGTGGAAGGCTAGATTCCGGCAAGTGCATTCGGCTAGTGGGCGGCTTAGAGATGAATGAATGAACTTCGATAAGTATGCTTGGCTGGGGAGCAGTTTAGGGATGAAGGATTGTACTTGGATGGGTGCGCTTGATTCGGGAGCGATTTAGAAATGGAAGACTAAACTCCGACGAGTGCGCTCGACTAAGAAGCGATTTAGAGATGGAGGACCAAACTCCAATGAGTGCGCTCAATTGGGGAGTGGATTAAATTTCGATAAGTGCGCTTGGTTGAAGAGTGGTTTAGAGATGAATGATTGAGTTTTGATGAGTGTGCTCAACAATGGAGTAGCTTAGAGATGGATGATTGAGTTTCAATGGGTGCGCTCAACTGAGAAACTGCTTAGAAATGAAGGATTGAGTTTCGATGAGTAAACTCGACTAAGGTACATGATTATCCTTCACGTTTGCAGCCTGGTCCCCTTCATCCCTTATGGACTTCCCCTTTTGGCCACAGGGGTGCCGTGGGTCTTAGTTGAGAGAGGGTCCACCTCTCCCTCGGGATCAAGGGCCGCTCTTGTTGGGAGCTCTCACCTTTAATGGGAAATCTCTCTCCTCCCTGAGAAGGAAGGAAGATGTTGTTTTTATAGAGAATGTGCTAGTTAGCCAACAATAGGGTGCTGATAGCGTGACGATCTTTGGCTTTTCTAAGGAGGATCATTTCCTGCATACATGACACTTTTTTAGGCGGTCAGGGCGCAATAGATTGGTGGTCACATGGGTTTACGTGCTGAGTTGGGATTTTTGAGTGGATATTGCTGAGCTATGCCTATGGGACCCATCATTATTAATATCTATTTCTTTTGGAGAACATTTTATCTTGGCCCATTGTTTAATCTACTGCATAAGCTTTAGAATATTATTTTAAATTTCTATCATATTTGCTTGTGAGTCCAAGTGTAAGGCAGATAACTCTTGCAAATTTATAGAAAAATAAAAATAGCACAATGGTCAATATTTATTTTATTACATGATAATTAGCCAAGAAGTGAATAGCACATCTCATTTAGATGACCATAGAAAGTGTCAAACCTTTTTTCCTTTATTTCGAATTCATATGAATTAATTATCCTCGGAAGAAAATGAAGAGAAACATGGTACTTCAGAAAATAATTAATAAGAGTGGGCGTCTTCAATAGATTCTAACAAAAATTTGTTGGATTTCTCTTTTTGTTTCCATTAGTGGCCAAAACTACTAAAAGATTATAATCTTAAATATAGAACCCCATTATCTCTTCAATAATTTAGAATTGTAGACATTTGAGATCAACTTAATCAAATCTTCCTATATTTTTGTTGGGTGTTGCCTAATTGTTGACCCAACTCATTGATAAGTGAGAATTGCAAACAAAAAAACCCGTAAAAAGGTATGAATTAGTCGGGATGTTGAACCCAAATCAGAAAGAACCCAAATTGAACACTTGGATTACTGAACAGTCGAATGACTAAATTGACATGCATACAAAAAGCTGAAATTTCGAATATCTAGATGATCAATTAAATTGTATAGTTAATCCTGTCGAATGATTAAATAAACCAAAGAGTGACCTTGACTTACGAAATAAATAGAAAAGGAAGTTAATTTGCTTAACGAATATGAATAAATTTTAGGATATATTAATGGCTAACTATTTAATTCCTAGAAAAAATAATAGTATAGATAATGAACAATTATTTATCTTTATGAAATCGTCACTGATTGATAATAAGATTATAAATATGTCCACTTTTCCTCAAAATAAGAGGAAGATGAGGAAAAAAAGGCGAATAATTTGGAGAATAATTAGGGGGCTCTACGCCTCTTACTTATTAAAAACTCCACAAATTTTAGAGCCTAATCCTTCATATTTTACTTTTTTGGGGCAAAATCCTCCATATTCCACTTTTTCGATGCCAAGTCCTCCATTTCACTCTCTACGGAGCAAAATCTTCAAGTTTTTTCATTCTCACACATCCTCATTTTATTATTATTTTTTTTTCAATTACTAAAAAAGCTATAAATTTGAATATCAGATAATAAATTAGAAATGAGCATTATATCCTTTATTTTCTTATTGTCGTTGTGGTGTATAATATTCAAATAATTGGTTTGAAAGTCCAATTTGAATCAATTTAGATTTGAGGTATGCATTATTTGCACCGCCTCTGAAAAATGAAATCAAACCATTCCTTCCTACTTAATCATGATTACACCAATTTCAGAGTTTCTCTCCTTTGACAAAATGGTGAATACAAGAGAATACGGACAATCAAGCCAACTGCCAAATGATATCTCATATTCAAGGCAGTCATGATAGTACTCGCTGACTAATCAATCTAGATGTTGGGGTTTTGGTCACTCATATTCAAGATATGTCAAAAATACTTAAGTCCTTTATGGGACAAAGTGGAGGGGTAAACACACAAGGCTGAGGTCCTCCAACCACAAGTATCGACTTCCTAGAGGGTGTTAAAAAGAAAGAAAGTCATTTCGAAGGGGTGTCACCCTCAACCAAAGATATTGATAACACCTAAGAACCCACTCACATTACATTTTCTTGGCTCAAAAGATGCTTAAATTTTGAGGCTAGAAAACAGCATTTGGAGTGACAGAATTCTCAATATATCTAAAATTCTGGATGCCCTTCTGTTCAAGAGGAAAGGTTATGAAGTAGCATGCCTAAAACCACCCTAGCTACGTAGATACAAGGCGTATATACTAATTACTTAGAATTGAGGATATTCCATAATACAAAAAGAATTGCCTCCACAACTCAAGTAGAGGAACAATATATTTTTGGGAAATATTGTTGGGAAAACAACCGAGTTAGGTCATCCAGTATTTACCTTAGAAATAAAGAGGTATTGACTCCTTATAAGTTCAAAATGCTAACATTGAAGTCATATGATGGAAGTACTAATCTAATGGATTACCTCAACCACTTTCAAATGTTTTTTGTCTACTAAAATTTAGAAATGTCACACTTTACCTTTACTTCCCTTTAACTTTAAAGGGAGATAGAATTTTGTTCTACAAGTTAGGACCAAATTTAATCCAATCTTTCTCAGAAATTGGTTAATTAGTTCCTATTTTAATTCACTTCTAATAGGAGGGAAGAGAAACAAGAGGTAGCAATGTGGTGCAAACCTTTGCTCTTATCCGCATGGGACAAGTTTTAAACCACTGGTTTGGGTTGACATTATTTCATTTATTCAACAAAATCTAATATGTCGAAACTTTAATATAGAAGAACTTGTCATTCCAATTTTTTACTAAGTTTAGATTTTTGCTGCTTATTTTAAACTTTTTTTTGTTAGTTAAAGAAATCTAATTATTTTTTTAATTAAAACATAAAAATAATTTTGACTATCCAAATATCTAACCTAAGATCCCAACACAAAAAAGGTACATAATGTTACATGATATATGAGAGTATTAAGGTGAAGGCAAACGATGAAAAACTTAAGAGCCTCCATTATTTCAATGAATTCTCTTGTTAGAGGAATCCAAAGATTGTATTTCAAATGAGCTTTGTATGTTGTGATGAAGCTACTTGCTAGAGAACAAGCACTTTGCTAGAGAACAAGCACTTTCTTGAAGTGAAGTATTCTAAATGAAGTAGTAAAAGAAATGTTGTACTTATCATAAATGCCCAACACATTGTCCATAGACAACTGAGTAATATTCTTTGGGATGCTTCACGGATCCATTAGAGACTAAAAGCAAAAAAATTTGAGAAAAGTAGGAGATTCATTCTTTAATGAATGATAAAGAAAAAGGTTTAATTAGGGTTTAAAAGAAGAGTGAAAGATATTAAAATTTAAAAGGGTAACCGAAATTAGAAACAATATGTTTTAAACAATACTAATCCGAATGAAAAGTTGCTCCTCCAACATCAACCAAATCATGACACGTTTTCCATTCAGTTCAAAGCCAAAATGGTACATATTAAAATGATTTAAAAAATAGCATAATTTGTAAAGTGCTTATTGCTGTATTAAATGTGCCACACACGAGTCATTTTGATTATAAAAGTTATTATAACTGTGAGATCATATCAAAAAATAATGTTCAAAAAGTCTCAGTCACCTTAAGAAATAAATTTGGTAGATCCTTATAATTCAAAATTTGAGTTATTTAATCAATATTTTTAATTTATCAAAAAGTTGAGTTGTCAGAAATTTAATTTGTCAAATTTTTACTGAGTTAGTATTTGAAAACTCTAGAGAATCAAGTTCAATAATTGAAGAAATTTTTCATTTGAATATTTTAATTAATCTAAACTTTTAACTACTTGTAATCCAATATAAATAAATGTAAGTCTAAAGTACAAAAGTAATAGATTAACAACTATAATTTGAATGTAAAAATTAAAAAAAAATGTTCTTTTATTTTTGGACAATTATTCTAAATATTATTTTGAACTCAAATTTAAATTTAAATATTCAATTCAATGTTAAACCATCTAAAAAAAAAGATTTCAGAAAATAGATAGAATCTACATATAAAATAAATATTTCTAACTAATTAAAAATGCCTTTAACATATGTATATAATATATAATAAACATTAAACCAAATGGCTTTAAGGAATAAAAGAAAGGGGTAAATCTTAGTAAAAGAAGCATTCAAATAATATTAAAAACAAATCACTCAAATTTTATTTAAAGTTTAAATTCAATCTCTGAATATTAAAGCTAATGTTGTGTGTTGCCTAAATTAAAGTTGACTTGACCCATTGATATGTGAAGCCTATAAATAACAAACCTATAAAAAGATATTAATTAGTCAAATTGTTGAATCCAAATCAGAAATAAATTTGATTAAATATTTGAATTATAGAACAATTGAATAGCCAAACTAACTGGCATATAAAAGTCTATAATTTCGAATTGTTAGATGGCCAATTAAATTATATAGTTAATCCCATCGAACAATTGAACGAATCTAATGGTCATTTTATTTGGCAAAATAAATCAGACAGACAGTCAATATATTTGATGAATATAAATTAAATTCAAAATATATTAATCACTAATTATTTAATTTTGAGGAAGAATAATGGCACAAATAAATAGCCATTTTTTAAAGAAAATTATCATTGATTGATAATAGAGTTACAATCATTTCCCCTTAAAACAAGGGGAGGAGGAAAAAAGGTGAATACTTTAGATAACAAATTTAAACTTCTAACCTTCTTGTTACTTGAAAACTCCTCAAATTTCAGAGCCTAATCTTCCATATTCAGATTTTTTAGTGCCAAATCCTCCATATTTCATTCCCTATGGAGCAAAGTCATTCATCTTTTCACTTTTACACGTTCTTGTTTCATTTTTTTTTTATTTTTTTCTATTACTTAAAAAAACAACTGAATTGAGTACTGAAAGATAAATTGAAGAGTAAATTTCATATTTTTTTGATCTACTATTATCATTGTGGTGTGCAAAATTCGAATAAGATATTCAAAAGTTTAACCTAACTCAATTTGAATTATTATTTAAATTTGAGGTACATATCAATTTTATTATTATGCTTATACTTTGTGAGATTATTGGTCTCTATTAATATCACTTGATTTACAAATGTAAATACAAAGTTAAAAAAACTATATTATTTTGCAATACAGACTCAATGATATCAAATGCTATTATGTTGAATAATCTTACAGCCTATTTGGTAAGATAAAATAAAAATTTTATTCCTATATTATTCATAATAAAATTACTATTTTATTATTTGATTGTGTTAATAATATAAATAATAATTTTAAATTAAATTAATATTCCTTCAAAATAAATAATAAAAATACCAACTCTTAATAAATTTTGTTATTCCTTATTATCAAGAAATAACTATTCCAATATATTTTTCTTTTTTACCTTTACCTTAAACTAAACTCGATTAAAATCAGATTCGGGTCGGATAAAAGTTGGATTTAGATGAAAATTTATGACCGCTAAATTAGATCTGGTCGGACATATTTATATTCTAAACCGGGTAAATTTGAGTTGAGACATAATTTTTTTTTAATTTTAAGTATTTTTTTAAATTTTATATATGCATAAATAATAACTAAAAATAAAAAATATTTTAAAAACTATAATTTGTTAATTAAAATATTATCTAATTATATATTTAAATAAAAAAATTTATGTAAAAATTATTAATTATATAAAAATATATCTAAATTATTTAAATAAAGAATTTTAAAATAAAAATTATTAATTATATAAAAATATAATTTATTAAAATAATTTTTTAGGTTTGGTATTTGTTTGAAATAAAATGTATATTTATAAAAAATTTCATAATCTGGGATGGGAGGCCCGACTCGATTTCTTGTGTCTGTTATCGTATCCTACTTAAAAAATAATCAGGTCTTATTGATCGTATCCGTTTATGATACCTGTATATTTTTGCTAAATTCTATAAAATTTTAGGTTGTAAAAACCAAGTAGATTAGGGGCTCAATTTTGATTCAAACCTTTTAATATATATTGGAATATTATTTTTTTAGATAAGAGTAAAAATATTATTTTATACTTTTTTTTAATTATTTATTATATTATTACTATATACCAAATACTAAAAAAATAATTTTTAATTTAATATTATCAATTTTAGGTGATTAATTAAATAACAAAATATTAATTTAAATTCTATTATTATATTATTTTATTACTTAAAAATAATTATTTTATTATTTTATTTTTTAAAATAATTAAATACATCATTAGTGAAGTCTCACTCGCATTAATTAACCTGCTGACCCTAGATAGGGTAATGACGAGGAGGCTCTCCATCCAACCAATTAAAAAAAAAAAATATATATATATATAAGCTATAAGTTGAGTGGTGGGGTTAGGGATTTCATTTATCTTGAGTTTTTTTTAATCATTTATTGAACAAATAAAATAAAAAATTTTAAAATTTATTTTTTGGTTATTTTTTAAAAATTTTGTATCATCAATTTTATAAATGAAAAAACTTTTAACAAATTTATTATCTTTATTGATCAAACCTAATGCTGGCGAATTTAATGATCATGTTAGTTCTTTGTACACGAAAAGATGTATATATGTATATCTAACAAATTGATCATAATTTCAAAGAAGAAATTGATACGTCACCGTCAGTGGCGCTGGTCCTGTGTTGGTTGGTCAACTCCCCCGCCGCCTCCATTTTTTATAATATGTATATATTTAAAGCACCTATATATTTTACGTACAATTTAAAAAAAAATAAAACTCATATTCTCTTAATTTATATATTCAAAAAAATATTTATAATAAAATAAAGCATGAAAAAATATATATTTTTTTACCTCAAATATTTGATTGAAAGCAAAGTAAAATTTACGCATTAAAAGGCAAAAAATATATATATTTTTTACATTGCCTTTTTGTAAATATTATTTGCACTTTCATAAGATATATGAATGTAATTATTTAAACAAAAAGTTGTGACAGATCGTACAGTGATAAGTATTTCCATCAAAGGCTATGGACCTTCGTGCCTTATGAAGCTGGAAAAATAGGCTGTGTTTTCAATTTTTCAAGATTTTCTACTTTCTTAATTTATTTATTAAAGTGTGATTAAATGAAAAATAATTCAAATACTTGCTTGAACGACGTGGTTGTATCTTATTAGTAGTTTGTTAGGTCGTAGAAATAGAGTCGTTTCATCTCTTAAATGAGTAAATTTGAATAAAATATAATAATTTATTTAAAATAGAAGGTTAATCTTTAGATATATGACGATTCAATCTTCATAAAAGATATAATTTTTATATTCCTACGCACTGTTAGACAAATTTATACTCCCTCTATTTTATGTTAAATATCATCTATTATTTTTTTTTCCAAATAGAATAAAATAAATGATCATTTATTTAAAAAAAATAAGTGTATCCATTAAAAGTATTTTGAAAACAAACCTTTCGAGGAAGAGGGCCAATGGAACAGTGATAGCCGCCCCAAAAATAGATCGGTAAGCAACCAAAATCCTCATACTCATGCCATCGTTGGAAGCAAGTTTTATGAACAAATTGATACCCACAAATCCGAACTGAACAATAATCATCGCTATTATCGGCTTCAACCCTTTTAAAGCTTTGCATGCTTTCCTCATCATCACCATTATTGCAGACATTTCTAAGCCAAATAAGCTTTTCTGATTGAGAAAAAAATTTGAGCGAGAGGAAGAAAGCATAAGCTTATCTCTCTTTCTCTCTCTCCTCTTGACTTGTTTTGTGTTTGATAACTTTTGATAGATGAGGAAGCTACTGATAGTCCTATTTATAAGCAAGAAGATAGGATAAATGATTGGATATGCCATATCAAATTGTGCTTTTAAAGTTACAAGTTCAAATTATAAATATCTTGCCTAAAATAGAAATGCCACCCCTACTCAAAATAGTATTGATCTATCACAATCATGTTTATTATAATGGTGGTCTAAAAAAAAATCATTAACTCTATAATTTATATCAAAATTGTTAAATTTAAGTCAAAAATTATGATAATTGAATCGTTTGATTCGAAATTTTGAGTCAAAAAGGAATTTTTTAGGGTTTGGGTTCGGTTTTAGGTTACCGATTTTCAAAGTAGTATTTTCCATATAGACCATATAATATATAATCTAAAAAGTAAAAATTTTCCAATTTAATAAAAATATCTTAATATTTTATTTGACAAATAATCATTATCTTATTAAAATTGATAATTAATTGAGTGAATGAAAATTTACCAATGCAAATATGAAATAAAGAAAAATAAGTATTTATAGTTGCATAGAAGTTATGTTGTTGACGCTTGGTAACGATTAGCATTCAAAGTTCTAAGTTATACATCAATACATTATATTAGTGTTTAAAAAAATATGGATTCGCTATGTTATATTTTACCATTTTCTAGTGGAAACATTGTAGTATTAAAAAACGAACAATTGCTGGACCAGTAAACACAATTCGATTCTAGTTTTGGTTTTGGCCGAATCAATTTTTTCAATTTGGTTAAAAAAATAATCACAATCCAAATATTTGAATAGTAAATAACCTTAATTAAGCTACACTTAACCGGCACAAGCTTCCTAAAGTATTTAATAAAATTTATTTAATTTTTTTCAAAAATAATAAAGCTTACTCTATATAATCGAATAAAAAATTTTCCGAATGCTGTATCAACAATTCATTATTAAACATTTAATTAAATATTAGACATGTAAATCAACTAATTACTTGGTATGTTAATAAAGTCATTCTGTCAAATGCCTCAATAAGGGGATCGATTCAGCCCAATCCATAGGTCATATTGGCAACTAAAATGAGGCTAATAGAGCAATAGGTCAAAGGAGACAAGCATTAACGACCCAACTGGCAGTACAGCCAGGTAGACCAATATGGAAGGCCTTTAAGAAGGCAGTCAATGGAGCGGTCAGAGCACGCGCATATATAGCGCCACCTAAAATCACTTGATGATTGGATCGGGAGGCCACTTACTACTTCCTCATCATAGTAAGGCAACACCTAACAAAAGTGGCTCCTATCAGCTCCTAGTGGCCAGCAAACTCGAAGACGACGCTTGTCGCAGACCTTGGCGCCAAATTTTTATCGATAAAACATTACAAATACTCTTCGTCAGCGCAAGGTTGGAAAAAGACAAAAAAGAGGATGAGGGGGAGCTGGCTGGGCAAAGAGCTCCGACATTACGGGGAAGATCCTCCTCCGACGTCTAGGGAACACCTTGCTTAAATCCCTGAGGCCCCTTTTTAGACTGGTAAAAGCCTGGGTTCCTCGAAGAGTAAAGGGAGACCTAGGCCCTTCCCTTGCACAGCTCTTCTTCCTCCTCACAAAGTCACTCTTCTCCGAGTATACCACTAGTAAGCTACTTGCTTAGTGCATTCGTAGTGAATTACTCCACAAATACATCTGTAATAAATAACTCCACGAGTGCTCTCTAGTGAGTTACATACCAAGTACAACCCTAATGAGCAATTTACCAAGTACAACTCTAGTGAGCCACTCATCGAATGTAATTCTAGTGAGCCACCAACCGCGTGCAACTACAAAGAAGCCCAGTCCTCCTTTCACTCTATGCCGCTCCCTGTTGGGCGCATAATAGAAGTCCAGTCTTCCTTTCTCTCTAAGCCCCGCCTCCTTGTTGGGCGCACAGTAAGATCTAATCCACCTCTCTCATCCCCCATTCACATGTAATTCTATATTTAGTATTTTCTTTACATCTTTCAATCTATTAAGAAGGATTTCTGATTTGAATGTCGAAAGATAAATCAAGGCGTAAGTCCCACCAATCCTCTGACCTCTTATTTGTAATTTGTGGTGTAAGTTTTAGGTTAGTAGCGATGGAGACCGGATCTGTTCAAATTTGACTTACAGTGGAGATTGAGCGACTCCCTAATCTGTACTATAACTCAAAAATCAGAGACACATCAATAACATATCACTTGAGGTATCTTAATGGTGTCTAAAAGGATATCTACATGTTATCACCCAAATGTAAATTAATATGTCAACATATTCTCACTATTTAGTATTGTTGCGTATATGGAATTTAGATTTCAGCTTGAAATATTATAGAAAGAATTCTTAGGCATTCTAATCTTGAATGCTATACAACATAAACCAAAACAAAAAATCAGAGATTTAAGACTAATTTTTTGATTTAATTTTCAATTATCCGGTTAATAAAATATTGGATATTCTAAAATAATAGATAAAAAGGTATAAATCCTCTAAAGGAAATGCTCCACAACTTTAGATTTTTGGAGGAATAAGGTGTTTTGGAGGATTAACCCTTAACCTATGTGAAAATTAGGCTTCATTAATATGAGATAGATTTTATTTAACTTCTTGTTGTTTAGTTCTCTTTTTTTTTTTGGTTACCCAAAAACTCATGATTTTAAGGTATCTGTCGCATGATAAGAAACTCTATATTTATAGGGATACTAAGCCCATTATTTAAAACAATTAGGTAACCTTTTAAGATAATTACAATTTATTCTCTAGTCGGTTGAATAATGTTTTCAAAAGTTATCATTTATTTTCCAATGGATGGCTTTCTTGTCCTTACGAATAGTGACATGGAATGATTAATGGTTGCTACGTTTGTTTTGATGGTTGAAGAATTGTTAATGATTTTGTGACAGATATGTCTTATGCTAGTCAGAGTAGTAAAGAGTAATTAAGATAAGAGGTGGATGTCTGGTTTGACAATTTGTCCTCATTGCATGTCTCATTCGGTTTGTCTCATCCGGCTTGGTTAATAACTGTGCTCTAACTTTTGTGGTCATTTGGTAATCTAGTCTTTTGGTCATTTCATAAAACAATCATTTGATAACCTAATCAATGGATAATTAAACTTTAGTCAATGTATGTAACACATGAGAACTTAAATATGACAAAAGATGACAGAAATTATTTAAATTAAATAAATTGATAAAAAACTAACTGTGCGTTTGGGAAAAAAAATAAATAACGAAGGAAAAGTTATTAGCACCTAATAGGCATAAGAGTGGCTTTTATATGCTGATAGTAGAGCGATTGGTGTCTAAGGGGTGAATAAGCCATGTATGAGTATATTTAAGGTAATATCATTGTGCCTAATGTGCACAAAAAGAGTGCTTGTGCCTTGATTTTATTAGCTAGGCGCATGGGGTCATGCTTGATGTGTGCCCTATGGGAACATGTGTACTGGCTAGTTATATCTGCTACGCTTGATGTATACATTATTAGTGTATGTATGTAAGTCTGTTATTTAAAGATTTAGAACAATTTTTTAGCCTAATTTCTTAGTTTTTAGATAGACAAAAGGAGAAGGAGAAGAGAAAAAGAAGGGAAAAGAATATTTGAAATGATTTTGAACTATATTCTGATAAATTAAATTGAGACAAGTACATTTAAGTCATTCTAAATTTATTATAGTTGAAATTTCTAAAAATTCTTAATTCATGTTCTAAATATACATGCATGAAACAATTTGTTGCTTCTTTTGAGTTTAATTTGCTTATATGTTAGATTTGTTCATAGATTATAAGATTTTTTAATATTTGGGCCTTAATTCTAGCATATTGCAAAAACTTTCTAAAGTTTTTGAATATTTAACATTGTAAGTGCTTATACAAGAATTTGGTTAAAAACAACTGTGATGGAACCGGTCATAATTCATCGATGACCTCCATGAATAATCATACTTAATCAAAACAAACTAATACACAATTGATTTAATATATTAATTTCTACAGAAATTTTGATAAAATTTTTCTCTAAAAATAGACGAAAACTATACATACAACCTGTATAAATAAACCTGCACAGTTCATACAAACAACTAGACCTCAACATTTGATCCACAATACCTACACAGGATCAACATCACATGCCATTCATCTATGACTCAAATACAGTACCTCTACTACTATATTGGATCTAATGGGAGATGCCTTCTAGGACTTATACAAAACTCATCAATGTACTTGCAAAAGCATTCTATATCCATGGAATAGCTACGGAAGTATTTTATGCCATAAAAATATACAACAAGCTATACCACAATTTAATACACAACAATGATCTTAATCAACTAATTACATTTCATACTATCAACCACATTCTAGATACTAAATCCTTGATACCCGGCAATCTCCTTAGCAAATCCCTCTCATTGCTCTTTTTAATCAGGCCTCAACTCGTGGTTCTTATCTGGAAAGAACAAGAAGAAAGGGTGAGCTAATAGCTCAATAAGGTACTATAATAATAGGAACATGCAAGCATTTATGTGGAACACATATATAAAGAAAAGAGACATAGAAGGGATTAGGGAATCAATAGGCATATGAATAAGACGAGAACAATGGATCGATGCATGAAACATGAACTCTTGGATAAAATCTTATTCTTGCACATCTTATCTTCTACTTTAGTTATTTTTTCCATTATCTTTAGTCATTGAAGGATTTAAGGTTCAATATGTAGGTGGGTAATGCAAAGTATGAATGATGCATGAACATGAGCTTGAAAACGAAATCTTAACACTGTTTACTTTATCTTTTCCTTTGGTCATTCTTCCACTTGTCTTAATCAGAAAACGTAGTGAACATTATTAATCAGTTCAAAGCTTTACTTGTTCTTCAAATTAACATTTATTATCTTGAGGGACTTGGGTTAGAGACCCTACTAGTTAAGGAATGAATAATCGAGGATAGATTGTATTCACGCCACACGATCTAATGGCTTATTTTTAGTTCATAAACATCGGTTCCTCTTTATTTACATTATGAGGATAGGATGGTTCACTTATTCTTATTCTTGTCCTCCATAGTAACGATCCGAGGAAAGTGGACCACGTATCACTCCATGGACGAAACTATCCTCAATTATCACTGTAACGTTCTAAGGCATGCCAGAGAACATTATCCACTGAATTACATTTCTAGGTCCAGTTTCTTATTGATTTCAGAATGACTTGGGACATCCTTATACTTATTCTTAGTCTTGGATTCATGATTCTTATTCTTTTGAGGGAAGGTTCACCGTACTTCTTCGACTTATCTCCATCCGGGAGAAAAATTCAATCAAATAACTTATTATGGAATTCCCTCCAATTTCTTACATAATTTCACTTACTTTTGGAATTAAGTCTTTTCACGTCTTAGTCTTTGTACACGAATATCGTAAAACATAGGAAAGCATAGAAATTCTTACCATCCAGGGATAAATATGACTTGGAGGCTTCCGAATAACATTTCCTTCACATACGGAGCATAAACATATTATTTCAAGGCTTATAATTAAACTCATGCAATTAAATATAGCTTATACAACAATTAAATAAGGAGAAAGCATGCAAAAATCATGGTTAGGCTCGGGTGAACAGTGTCAGAGCACAATTTAGAGAGTCTAGACAAGCCAAATGGGCTGATACTTACAAAATCGAATGCCCAATTGATATATATACATATATTTAGGACTTGGGTAACCCATAATTGAAAACAAATTATGCATTAAACTCGAAATTGAGAGGCTCCTTAAGTTTTGCCCGGGTCTAGGGTTTGGGCACACCCAGACCAGGTGATCCGAAGGGAAAATCGGACAATAATCAACAAATACTTTGAGAATTAATCATGGGTTCCGCATTTTTTATAGTTTGGGTGAGTATCGGAATGAAAATATCCAAGAAAAGTCAATAAAATATCGAGAGAGAGAATAGGGAGGGTATAAGTACACTTACCTCGACTCGATTATGACTTTCCCAATTAGCTCGAAATTGGAATCGGACCCAAAAGCCTCTATTTCCCCCTCTTCTCCTTCACGTGGTTACCTCTCTGTGCGAATCTCTCTCCTTGCGCACAGCTGCTGTGCTCGACCTCACAGCAGCAACCGGGCACCGCCGCGCACGGCCGTCGCCGGCCACCGTGGGCCGCCTTCCCTGGTGAACCCCCCCTTCTCCTCTTCTTTTCCCCCACAAAACCCTCGCCCGAGCCCCCTTCTTCCTCTTTCATGTCCATATATATATATATATATTCTATTTTCTTTATTCTAAAACCCAAATCAAAATTTGGGCGACAGAATAGGCGCACCTCAGGTACTGGCTCAATAAATCCAAATATCATACAAAATTTTATAATATTTAATTAATTTTTATCACGTCTAAATTACCAAAATAATAAATAATCCCCATGTAATTGGATAAAAAATTTTGGGATATTACAACAACTCTGCAACTAAATTTAATCAAGGTTATTTATTTTCTATATTTTCAAAATTTGTTTAGAGCTATTCTTTTATCTAAGTAAGAACTATTGTATAAAATTGATAAAATATATTTTGACAATTCCTGATATATTAATTTGCAAGCGAATGTCAAAACTTAACATCCACAGATTGACAAGACAATACTATTCTCCAACGATAGTATATAATATACAATCAGTCATATAATATTTCGGATCCCGATTGAATTATTTTAATGTTAATTGTGATTTTGGGTATTTTGGACGTGGTGAAAGTAAATTAAAATATTCTAAAATTTTGAGGAATGATCAGGATTTTGGAGCAGCGCACGAGGTGTGCATGTGCTGCTATTTAGAATCCGATTTGGAGTTTTAAAATTAAAGATTATCTGTATATAATTATAATAATAAGTAAAAAGAGAAAGAAAAAAAAGGATGGAAGAAAGGAGTTTAGGAGAGAGGGAGAAGAGGAGACAGGGAAAAAAGGAAAAGGGATTTAGGGTTCGAGCTCGAAGAAGAAGAAGGAGGAGGAAGAGGAGAAGGGAGAGGAAGGAGGCGGCTGCGACGGCGACGGGGGTTGCGGGTGAAGCCGCGATGGTCGCTGGCTGAGGCGGCGCGATGGTGGCGCGCGGTGTGGGTGCGCGACGGAGATCGATTGCGAGAAGTTGCGCGAGAGTGGCGGCCGCGTAACGGCATCGGCGCCAATTGGGTCGTGCCGAGGAGGCTGATGACGGCCAGGCAAGTTGCGTGGTGGCGGATCTGCGACAGAGGAGCGGCGTCGGCGTGTGCTATAGCGACAGGGAGAAATCACACGCGGAGAAAAACGGATGAGAGAGGAGGCGTGCGCGATGGCCGAGAGAGCTGATCGAGGGTGCTTGGTGGCCACGATGGGAGGCAACGGCGGCGAGGCTGCCCTATGTGGCCCGCAACAGCAGTGCAGAGGCGCTAAGTGCAAAGGAGAGAGGGGGGCTGTGCGCGCGAGGACGTGACAGAGGAGAGAGAAAGGCTCGATTGGAGTGCTACGGGGCATCCTTTCTTCAGATCTGTAGAGTATAATGTTAAGGCAAGTATCCTCTAGTGCTATTCTTGGTCTAATTTAATTTCTGATGTATTTTGACTACTGTGGAAGATTTTATTAACATGCATGTATTTTTATATACCCCTAATTTATCAATTGTGTACATGCATGTATATTTTATCGGTTGTGCGGTGGTTTTGTACTGGTATTTATGATTTGGAGGAATTTTGGACACCCAAACGATATATATGTATGTTTGTGTATCCGTATATTGTGGAACCATGAACCAGGCCGTGCGTTGGTCCACACGCACGTTGCCGGGGGCGGGATCATTGCGGGACCATGCGGTCCAAGACCCTAGGGGTCGATTTGTGATCCTAGGCATTGGCTATTTGTGGTGCCGCTCCCGACGGGAGGCTTAGGTCCCGACGGGGACGTATATGATAGACTATTTTCGCCGGAAGGAAGATTGAGACTTTTAGTAGCTGACCTACGCCACTGTGTATTTAATTGAGAACCATTGTAAGGAATTGACAGAAAACTAATATATTTGGACGTCCTAATATATAACTAAAAGTTGAGGTTGCACCCAAAACCGCGGGTGGTAAAACATAGTGAGCAAGTTCCTAATCTATGGGAGACAGAGTACATGGATGGCCTTGAGCTACTGGCCTAAACCGTAGCCGAGCCTTGAGCTACTGGCTTAAATTGCAGCCGATATAGCCGTGGTTACCGGACGATGGTAACCCTTCCTCCAGTTGGTATCATTGATCTTTGGTTCTCCGATTTCGTGCATACTTTGTATTTCTGCATGTGTTGCGTGGACGACGATTTGAGATACGTGGTTTGGCCCACGGATGAGGAATAGGAATGTCTCGTACATACTGATGTGATAAACTCGGAACGTGTTTTGATTTATGTTTTAGTTCCGGCGGTCTTTCCTTGATTTCTGTATTATGAATTTTAGATCCGGACGACGGTATGTGTCCCACGTGGATGTGGTGGCGGTCGCGATTATGTATTGTGACCTCAGATCATATGATATAATATCGTCTATGAGATTTTACCGGATCGTGATTTATATGATTTTGTCCCGGAGGGACGAGTTAAGACGGACGATGATTTAGTACAAGACATCTCCTCGATTTTTAGGGATTTCATGGACATTGTGTTTTATTTTACGTGATTGCTATGCGATATCCCTACTTCTGATTTATGTGTACCGTTTTATACTATTGTTGATACTTGCTGAGCTCTAGGCTCATGTTTTCATATTTTATCCCTTCAGACCAGTGGCTTGGATACGCTTGTGCAGCTTGGATGTTGTCTGATGCGGCAGATCTCTATTGGTGAGTGAAGATGTTCATATTGATTATATTTCTAATCTTGAGGATATATTATGGTTTTGTCTATGGCCGGATGAGGGCCTTGATCCATGTATAGAATATGTTTGGAGTTATCACATTACGTTAATGAGTTGTTGTAATGTTAAATACCTCTATTACGATATTTGGATAGCAGATCGTATATTGTGTTGGTTCGGATTTATATCCAATTAGATCTTGTGCGGGGTTTATCATGTTGGGTCATGTATGTGTTCGAATTGTCACACTCGGGTTGGGTTATTATGGTTAATAGAATATATATTATTGATTTTATTTTGACTTATGAATATTGTGTTCTTGGGTCGTGACAAATCATCCACATATTTAGAATAGTAGTGTACGACTTGAATCATGGGGTAAACATTTATAATCTAACCTTTGATATTTGACCCCTGTCAGTGAATTTTATCATTAGATTTTGGTTCTTAATTATTCTTCATTTTACATAAGATTATTGATATATGCTTTGTTGAACTTTATACATGCTTTTGATATATGCTTTGCCTTTCAAATTAATATTCATGGGTCACTTACGGTGTTTTTGGACTGAAGAATATTTTAGAATGAATAGCTAGAAGATGTTTTATTTGCATTTTTGAAATTGTACTATATTAGTAACACAATTTGAAATATGTTTATTATTTTTATATCTTATAGTGGTGTGTATATATTTAGTCAATGGGTCATAAATCATGAGTTGTTCGATATTTATGCTTGAATTTTAATTCTAGATGAATTTGCCCTCTTGTTTGAAGAAGTGAGTAGGTATATATGATTTTGGGCCAAACATCGGAGTTTTGGCATGATTCTAGGACGAAATATAAATTTTTTGATTATGTTACAATGATTGCTAATGATTTGTACAGCATCTCAACCTAATTTTTGTTTTTATATTATGATGTCATATATAATATTTAGAATCAGGTTCATGGCATAAAAATGATATTAGAAAAAGTCATAAAAAATATATTAAATGTTTTAATGGAGATAAACATTGCATTTTGTAGTATATAGATATAGAATGTCAGGAGACAAAGGTAGCACTATGTCTAGCTATAAGGATGATTATTTTTGCCATCATAGCAAGGATGGTGGAAGTCATGTATAGGATAGTGCAAAGGTAGCTGAACCAGGAGCAATGTGGGAATCTAGGGGATGCAATGATAGCTTATGATCGATTTATGAATATCTTACTAAATCTTTGATAGATCAGGATCTGATGAAAGTTGAGATATAGATCTACTAGGTAGAAAAGGTATTTGAACTTATAAATTGCCCCAGGGAAAAGAAAGTCAACTTTACTTTCTGTAAGATGGATATGGATGCCAACCATTGGTGGGCTATAAAAAAGATAATCTTTGATGAAAAGACCTAGGAGATTATATAGGACATATTTGTGGAAACATTTCTTGACAAGTGGTTTCTGGTGTAACTCAACAAGCAAAAGAAGAGTAGATTTTCTAGGTTAAGGCAAGTTAACCATACAGTTGCATATATGAGACCAAGTTTACCAAGGTTGCCTAGTTTGCACCACGCTTGGTTTTAGAGGAGACAAGAAGGGTAAGGAAATTTCTACAAGACTCGTAGGATATGATAAGAAGCCACTTGGTGCTGTTCTGTTTGAGGACATATGAAGAAGTATTTGATTAGGCTTTGCTAATTCAGCAGGTTTTAGAGAGGGCCAAATTTTTCAAAGAGATAATGCAAATCAAGGAGGCCAAAGTTTAGGATTGAGAGAATTTCATAAGACATCTAATTCTTATGATAAGGGAAATTGATATGTGCATGATCGGTGATGGAACGAGCAAGCGATGGATGATGGTGACAATAGAGGAGTTAGCTGAGGAGGGGAGTTCAGCAGAGGAGGAAGATAGAGGAAAATTAGGGGAAAGGAAGCAGAACGGGTCCGAGGTGAATAGAGGCTGTAGGGCAAGAAGCCGAGATGCAGGGACAAATGAGAGAGAAGTAGAGAGGAAACAGACTGAGGTAGCAGAGAAGGGGGAAAGGGATGAGGGATAGCAGCGATTAAAGACCGAGATATAGGGAAAGCAGAGAGGGTAGAGTTGCAGAGAGGAGCAGGGAGGTGACAAAGGGAGAGAGAAGGAAGGCAGAGAGGGACAACCAAGGAGTACATGGAGAGAAAGACGTGAGCAAGAGTAAATATTTCTTCTTCTCTACTAATCAACAAAATAGTGGCTTTATACAGGAAGGGGCTATGGTACCATAGCCCAGCAGTAATAGCAACTTAACAAGAAAATAAATAATAGTCCAGTGTAGGGGTAGGAGGTTATAATAGAAAGAAAAATAAAAATGGAAAACAAATAGAAAACCAAGGAAGGAGAAAAATAACAGAAGACTCGTAATAAAATTGGAAAACCTACTTAAAAATAAGGACCCTAGGTAAGAAACAATAATCTAAGGCAACATGTGATTATTATGGGAAGTTTCAAGGATGGTAGCCATGCTATAAATAAATTGGGGTATGTTTCAACTATGGACAAGTTAGGAACATGATCAAAAAATGTCATTACCCAACAAGACAGGTGGAATATAAGCCTATTGTGTGGTAAAGGACTAATGAAGTGACAACCATAGATGCTCAAGCTTCTCTATGGCTGGTTGAAGGTGAAATGTTAATTTTTGAATCTTTAGTGGATGTATTAATTTATCCGGGGTTTATATATTTTTTGTGGCCTCCTAAGTTTATTTATCAATTGCATACCCCACTAAAAATCTTAAACTATGCATTAGTAGTGTTTACCCATTTCAATAAATCCATGGTTGTAGATATTATGTACCTTAGGTGCATAATTTGGGTTAAAGAGTTTGAGCTATCCGTAGATTTGGTGGAAATATGTGACTTCGATATTATTTTAAGGAAGATTGGTTAGCATATTATCATACTAGTGAAGACTATTTTCATAGGAGAGTATATTTTGTTTATTTTGAGATTTCAATCTTTTGAGTTTCATTCCCAGTCAACATAGTTAATTTTAGTATTGCATGTGTGCCATTTAGTGTAAGATGGGTACCAAGTCTGTCTTATCTATATTACCTCCACTAGAGTTCATAATAAGTCGTGCATGTGCCCTGCTTCAAGCGCTCCTTAGGTGTGAGCAGTTAACTAAAATTATACTTGAACACCCAAGAGAAGGGCGTCAGACACTCACCAATCAACTCAAATTCTGTTCAAGCAATCCAAAGGCTCTCTTCAAGTGCGCATAATCTGTCAAAAGTGTGCACGAGTGTGCATTGAGCGTGTCACAAGTGTCAAGCCTACTTTCTTCTCCTAATTTTTTTAATTTATATTGCATAATTTTTTTCAATAAATTCAAAATAAACTTATAATATCAAATTAATTAAATAGAGAATTGGACATTACACAAAGAAGATAGAAGTGGTGACAAGTTGGGAACAATTGACAAGTGTTACCAAAGTTCATATAGAGCTTCAAGCTTCAACCATTGTATGGCAGTAATTAGGCCTAGTCTCTTGCCCAACATCTACCTTGGCCTTATTCAAGGGCCAAGTTGTAGTTTCCTTGAATTAGTTGGGTATTATAAGGGATTTGTTAAAACTTTTTTAAGAATTATGGTACCATTAACTCGCCTAATCCAAAAAAAGCTAGTGTTTTATTGGAAAAATAATTGTGAATAGAGTTTTCTAGAATTGAAGAGTTGTATAACTTTAACACTAATTTCAGCAACTCTTGAGGAAATTAGGGGATTTGAAATCCACTATAATGCATTGAAGAAAGATATGAATTTTGTATTAATGTGGAATGGAAAGGCTATCTCTTATGGGTTAAGATAGCTTAAAACCTATAAATAGAACGATCCCACACTTGATTTGGAGTTAGAGGCTATTATTTTTTCTTTAATGATTTGTAGGCATTATTTATATAGTAATTTATAGTATACTCTAATTATAAAAATTTAAAATATTTATTCTCTTATAAGGATTTGAATATAACGTAATAATATATGATGGATTAACAAAATGACTACAATTGTGAGATTTAGTGTCAATCCAAAAAAGTGAATATGGTCACAGATACTCTAAGTAGTAAATTAATAGGGATGATGGATCACTTGATGATTAAGGCATGAGAGATATTAGATGGAATGAAGAATTGTATCATTTAATTGCGTTCACCAGGTTTATGTGTGATTCTATTTTATTTTTAATTGCAATTGGCAATTTTTGAAAATATTAAGGGAATGTAAATAGAAGATTCATTATTAATAGATAATGCCATGACTTGAATAGAGAATCAGAGGCAAATCTCAACATTCGGGATGATGGAGTTCTTAGATTTTGAGATCTATGTGGAGCTTTGGCATTAATTGTATATAATTAAGACCCAAGATTTATTTAAATTTTAGGAAAGCTTATTTAGAGAATTGAGTATGAAACTATTATTCATTATAACCTATCATCTCCAAAAAGATGAATAATTAGGGTGGACGATTCAGATTCTTGAAGATGGATCAAATCTCTGGTCTTGGAGATAAAAAGGTTATTGGGATAATTATTTTCCATTGACCAATATTGCTTTTAACAATCGCTACTTGTCAAGTATTGGTATTGCACATTTTGAGGGTTTATATGAAAGGAGATATCAATATTAAATTAATTAGGAGGGAATAGGTGATTGAAGATTTTTTGATCAAGAAATAATTTAGGAAAATTCAGAGAAAATATAATTGATTTGTATTAAAATCCGAGTTGCATAAAATCATCAAAAAAGTTTAGCGAATCGTAAGAAATCTGAATTGAGCTTTGTCATAGATAATTATATATTTCTAAACGTGTCCCAGTGAAAGAAGTTTTAAGGTTTGGTTTGAGAGAAAACTGAAACTAAGGTTTATTGGGCTATTTGATGTGCTATAACAAATAAGAGATGTTGCTTGTAGTTTAGTCTCACCTCCTAACTTGGCATATTTTCATAATGTGTTTCACATTTCAATACTTTGAAAGCATGTGTGTGACCTTTCCATATTATTTAGTATGTGCCATTAGTGATTAGCAAAGATTTGATTTATATGGAGGATTTAGTGTAAATATTGTTGTGACGTGATCAAGTAATCTGTACTAATGTCATTCCTCTTGTGAAAGTGTTATGGAGAAATCATTTATTTGAAGAAATCAATTAGGAGTGAGAAAATAAGATTTAAAAGAAGTTTTCATATTTATTCTCCAATTGAGGTACTTAAGTTTTGAGGCTAAAATTTTATGAGGAGAAATATTTAACACCTGAGTACTAATATATGATATGACATAAAAAATAATTAAATTAAGTGAATTAATGAGGATGATTGTGGGTTCCTATGAGATATCAAATGAGTAAGGGAATGGTGTCAGTGCCTTGAGACAAAATTTACGTACTTAATGTGCACATAAAGGCATTTGTGTATTGATTCAAATAGTTTGGCATGTGGGTTTGCACATGATATATGTCTGATAGATGTATGTGCTCTAGTCAGTTATAGCTTTCATGTTTAATGCACACATGATTAACACATGTGCACCAGCGCGCTATTTATAGACTTTTAACCTTTTTTAACTCGTTTTTCTGAGTTTTCAAAGAGAAGAGAGAAAAAGAATAGAAAAATACAGAGAAGAAGAGAGAAAAAGAACGAGAATGAAGATTTAAAATCATTTTGAGCTAGATTTTGATAAATCAACTTGATATAAGTGCATCTAAACATTTCTCATGAGTCTGATTTGCATGCATATTGGATTTGTTATAGGTAATGAAAATTTGAAGGCTTGTGCCTTAATTTAAATATACCGTGAAGAATTTTAAAATTTTTTTAGCATTTGTCCTTGCATGTTCTTATCATGCAAGAATTTAATTAAAAACTCTACAACTAAGTATAAGCCAAATTATTTATTTTTCATATTTTGAAACTTTATTTGTTTGTATAGAATTTTTTTTTCATCTAAATAAAAACTATTATAGAAAATTAATAGAATATATATTATAGTATATTAATTTATAAATGAATGTCATAACCTAACATCCATGATCAGAAAATAGTGTTTATCCCTGTATATAGTATCAATATATAGTCAGTCAACCAATAAATTTTAGATTATGGTTTGCGACCCAAATTATGGGGTTAGAATTTATAATTTAACCTTCGATATTGGAACCCTACTGGTGAGATTTATCATTGGACTTGCTTCTTAATTATTTAACATTTTGCATACCATTATTGATATCTTATCCTCCTCATATTTTTCTAAGCGCGCACGCACACACACATATATGCTATGATGAGCTTTAAATCCATTTGTGTCATATTCCTTACTTTTCAAATTAGTAAGCATAGATTATTTGCTAGATTTTAGAGTGGAGTAGTTTTTGGAAGGATTAGCTAGAAGATATTTTATTTGTATTTTGAGAATTGCTTATGTTATCGAAACAATTTGAGAGTTGGAATGTGTTTATAATTGACGTATCTTTATTATAGTGATTTGTATATATTCAGCCACTAGGCCATAATTTGTGAGTTGTTTGGCATTTACACTGGAATTTAAATTTTATATAATTTTTCTCTTTTATTTAAAAAATTAAGCAGGCATTTATGATTTTAAGCCAAACATGAGTGTTTTGGTGTGAATCCTACCATGATGTATAAATTTATTTTATTATTGTAAGGTACCAATTCCTAAAAACATAGTAATTGTGGTAATTAACTAATATAAGTTGGTTTAAGATATGTTACCTTGCGAAAAATTAAAAATTTATCAAAGTTGAGGGTTAAGGGAGCTGTGCTTGCTGTGGGCTCAAGCGCACAAGGAGGCGCCAAAAACATAATGCTCTTGCCCTCTGCACGCTCGAGCGCACAAGGAGTCGTTGAAAATAGAATCATCCGGGAGAGCCCGCGCTCGATGCATGCTTGCTGGGTGCCCGAGCGTGCCTCTAAAAACTTCCTACCAACTTATTTCGTGATTTAAATAGGAAAGGAATGAGAGAGAAGGGAGCACGCATACGACAGTAGGGAGAAAAGGAAAAGGAATGAGAGGAAGAAAAGAGAAAGATGAGAAATTTTTAGCAGCTTTTAGCCCGATTAGAGTAAGAAAAATACTAAATCAGGTAAAGGTAAGTGTACTCTGACCCTTATTCTTCATTATTATTGTTTTTAGTTTACTCCAAAATCCTCCTCTTTTAAGATTAGTATATAATACCGTATGTTTTTTATTTTTTTATGATATTATGAATAAAGTGCATGATTAAACATGAGTTTATTTTAAACATATATTTTGTGTTACATGTCTAGATTGTATCATAACACTATTCACCAAACTTTAGAGCAAAAATTAGGAAATAAATATATTGAAAAATAAATTATGACATGAAAATACGATATTGTGAAGTATTTAAATTAATGAATTCATCAGTTATGATATGAAAAGGTAATATTATGAAGTAAGAACATATATTGAAGGATTGTATCTGCGATCTGATTGAAAGCTATTCTAAAAGATTATCTGAAAGATATAATTATGTAAAGTAAAGTAATCCTCTAAGATGAAGTGGTCACTGAAGAATGAAAATTTAAGGCTAGGGAAACGAGATGATCTGAAGGAATCAGTTCATGTGACCACTGATGATTGAGAATCAAGGTTAAGAATCATGAACTAAGAATTAAGATCCCCAAGTTAAGTAAAAATGATAGTATATCAGTTTTCATTTGATTAAGTATGTTAATTAACGGAAGGTTATAAAGGATTGAGACCCGTTCCGTTACAATTATGTTATAAAGTTGTATATATTTTGTACAGTCTCTAACTTAGTTTTGATTTATATTTTGTAATGTTATTTATGATATTTGGAATCAAAATTGTGACAAACTACCTCTTTGCCCTATCCTATTTATCGACTCTCAAGAATCTTTTCTTATATACATGTTTAATCTTAATCTGTTTTATTTTATGTTGGGTCTATCACTAGCCCATAACCTTAAAATTTAAATTTAAAATTTTAAGGGTATAATAGATTTCAAAAGGCCAACAATACTAAAGAAGGGTCCGATTGCAGTGGAAGGAGACAACAAACAAATGAATGCTCGAAAGATACTTCAGCATCTAGTCACATGTGAAACTATTGTTCCTCTCATAAGCCAAAAAGAGGATTATGACTAACATGTATAAAAGCCTAACATGTCAAAAAAAAAAAAATGCCCAATTCATGAAAAGAATGTTGACAAAATGGTGTTAGGACAACATGATGCAGATTTGGGTAAAGGTTTAGCTGCTCTCAGACCCAAGATATTTAAGCGACAAATTCCTAACTCCATTTTGATAGTTACTTTTGGCCTTTAGTTTATAAATATGCCACCAATCTACAATCACAAGAATCCATGAAAATTTATTAAGAAAGCAAAATACATAGAGTTCTTAAAAAAATGCCCTCATGCAAGCGTATTAAGTTTTTTCACACTCTAGAAGAAAGGGAAGAGAGTATTTACTCCATTGATCATTTAGGGTTCTCCCTTTTGATAAAATAAAAATTATTATTAGATATGGATAGATTATATTCAGACATATTTTAATATGCATATTTAACTTAAAAATTAAACCTGTCATTTAAAGGTGAAAAAAGAAAGTAGTGTTAGATTTCGCCTATATAGCATTGTAGACAACTTGCGCTGTGGGTCTTGAATAATAGTGTATCAGTTTCATGCTATCCAAAATATGCATATCCCGTTCTTTAATGTTTGCCTTTTGATTAATCGGTATTTAATTCACCGATTCTTGGTTCTTAAATTCTCATATGTTTTCTATATGATTCTTAAGCTTTTCATGGGTTCAATATGATTTTATATGCATTTTATGGATCTTTGTATGTTTTATATATTTGTATATATTGGGTATTTCATATGAAATTATATTTTAAAATATGTTTATCAATAATTAAATGTTTTGGATTTTTACATGTGATTATAATATACTATTCTTTATGTCTATTTTATTCGTGTGTATCTATATATTAAATATATACCTGATTGAGTATTAGGCTCATATTTATAATATTTTAAAACTCATTCAAATTAGTAGGTGTTAGGACCATTAAATGATTACAGTTAAAAAATTTTCATTTTTAGTATTTTGGGCTTATCTTAGAATTCCTTGTAATAAATAGGATTGATAATTTTTGCAGTTTAGACTTATATTAGTGTATCATTATGAATTTATGTCTGACTTTTCGCTATTTGTATATTTGCATTTTTAGTTAGATATTTTTCCTTACGACGGTTTATCGATTGAGTAGGTACAATGTTAGTTTGGGCTAAATGGAAATAGTTTAGCCATTTTTGAGACCACAGTACTTATATTTGATTATCATACTTATAGTGTTGATATGTAGTTTCCAACTCAGTTTTGATTATGGAATTTTAATTTTGAACAAGTTTTATATCTAATATCATTATTATTATCTATTTATATCGGAATTGTGGTATGCTTGTTAGAGGAGTCATGCGATCTCAACACAAGAGGTTATCACCACAAGAACAAGTGTAACATCCCATTTGATGCCATTCTGTGGAACTTGTATCCACATCCTAATGCAAAATCAAGGATGAGAACTATTGAAAAGGATTGAGCCCAAGGGCTTTTTTGAATTACCCACCAGTCTGAGTAATGCTTCTTCCATTAAGGACTTGGGCATAGTATGGAAGACTATAGTAACATTTAGATAGAGATTAAGGTCCTCATTAAGAGGAGGATAAGAAGTTCACCTAGGCTAGTTAGAACTAGCACCTAGCCAAAACTAGATGGACAAAACATGAGAAACCCCACAGCTAAGTTGCAGTTGTTACAATCAACTAGGTGAAATTCCAACTAGAAAGAGAAGTAGAAGTTAGGAGCAAGTAGAACTACCCTGAGCTGGAGGGTACTAATTTGGATGACAATGACTACATTCATATAACTTTTTCTTACTCAAACCCTCTAGTTGTAGACATATTCATTTCAGATGGGGTAATTTACTATCATCTTAGAAAAATATTTATTAATAGTGAAAACTCCGTAGATCTTCTGTACCAACATTTACACCTGACTTGGACTAACTTGCCAATAACTTAGGCCCTTAACAACTATTTAGTTAAAGGGCTGATCAACATAGTGGTAGCTATTGGAACTTATCCTAGGATATAATTTTTGACACTAACTATACTTGTAGTAAATAGCCCCTCTGCCTACAAAGTTGTTCTTTGGGACAACCCTAATAAGTTTTGAGGTAGTGCCTCACATCAAGATTAAATTCCTAGTCCTGTTAGGGGTAAGTGAAATAAGGGGAACGGTAGGCTTCTATCTTATCTAACTTCAATGACTTAAACTGCAACAACGGTTAATGACCTGGATCAAATGAATGAGTATTCTAAGTAGAATGTTGCCTTAATAAAAGGTGTTATCAAGGTTCTCTTGGATCCATTCAATCCGCAAAAATATGTGTAAGTCAGCTCAGTGTTGGAGGAAGTGGTTAGGGACAATCTGGTGACTTTTCTTTGTGCGAATTGATATATCTTTGCATGAATTTATGAACATGCTCGACAAATCCCCGGATGTGATAAGCCATTGATTGACCATCCTCTCTTGGCACAAACCAATTTGGTAAAAGCACTAAATTACTCCATCAAGAAGTTGCAATTTGTAAAACAAAAAGTTAGAAGACTAACAAACTAACTTTCATCCTAGAGGGATAATATCCAAGTGGTTGTCCAACATAGTCATGATCAAAAAGGCTAATAGTGCTAAAGAATGTGTATTGACTTTGCTGATTTGAATAAGACATGATCCAAAGAGAACTTTCCTTTATCCTAAATCGACTAACATAGGGACTCCACCACCAACACAAACTCCTAAGCATCATGGTATTTAGGGTACAATCATATTTGGATAGATATCTCTGATGAGAAGCATATTGCCTTTGTGACTAATCGAGGCCTTTATCACTACAAGGTGATGCCTTTTAAACTCAGGAACACATGGGCAACTGAACAACAACTTGTTAATAAAATATTTACGAATAGATAGGCTGTTGCATGGAGGTAGTTTCCAATGGAACACTCGTAAAAAAAACATGCTTCTAGAAGATCCTGTGAAAGACCTAGTCAAAATATAAAATACATTAAGTCATGGTATAAAGCTAAACTCGACCAAATGAGTGTTTAGAGTAACAATAGTCAAATTCCTCAAAATTTTCATTTCCCACCAAGGCATAGAGGAAAACTCCGAGAAGATCAAAGCAATCCTAGATATAAAGGAACTAATAAACCTGATATACTATAGTAGAAAATGCTACATTGCTAGTGTTTTCTCTGAGAAAATTGATGACATATTTTAAATCACATAGAATTATTGTATTAATTGACTAGCTATTGAAAAAAAAATTTACAGAAGACAAGGTCCTGAGGACACTCATAAAATAGGCAATCAAAATAGGCAAAATCGACATCCAAATTCAGCCAACGCCTACCACCAATGGACTAGCCTTAGACCACTTATCTTCAAATGCATAGTTGAACCGCTGCCAAAGAAGAAAGAGGATAGCCTAGCTGGAGTTGTTTGGCCTTGATGGGTGTTGTACATCGGTTGAACATTAAATAACATGGACAGCAGTGCCGGAGTACTCCACATCTCCCCCAAGAGGAAGAGTGGTCATTCGTCATCTACTTTAATTTTCTAAATGCAAATAATGTTGTCAGAGTATAAAGTGCTCATCATTGAACTACATATTGTGGAGGAGTGTTTCGCTGAGCCTAATTATCTTTAATGATTTAGAGCTAGTGGTCAACTAGATCTATGGACTCCAAAGTCAGTAACCCTCTCCTTGCCAAATGTCTTAAAAATTCTTAAAGCCTCCTTGACCACTAGTGCGATATGAACTCATTAACATCCATAGATAGTAGAACTAGAGGGCTGAAATGCTATCTAAGTCAGCCACATCCCACTCCAACCTTGGGTCCAGTAGTGAAATGGTTAAAGTCCTCAAATGACCCAGCATTAATGAGCCTAACAAGGTCTTCTAGTAAAACCAATTGGATGGTCTTATAATTTGAGTACCTGGATGAAGGCAAGTACCCAACAACCAATAGGTGGGTAAGAAGGTTTGGAAAACCGTAGGGTGGTATGCCATCGACAAAACCCTTTACCACTAAGGATTCTTGGTGCTTCTCATTTTAGCCTAGCAAGGTCAAATTATGAATTCCAAGAAGTATACCTCAAAATATGCAGAGAGCACTTTAAAGGAAATAACCTAGCCTACAAAATAGTACGTCAAAGATATTACTAAACTATCATAAAATATGACCCCCTAAATTTTGTTAGGAGATATAGTTTGTACCTGATCTACAAAAACCCCAACAGAGTTAACCCTCCCATGAAAACTATAGCCTTTCTCACAATGGGGTTTGAAATTTTGTGACAAACCGAATTACAAGCCGAAAATTTGATAGAGTTTCGGCTGTAATACGGATATCGGACCAATACAAAACCTATAATTATCCTATAATACATACAATATTTTCACAAAGGCACCAACACAGGATCCAAACAACATCTTTTCACAACTCAAGCTACAACAATATCAACAAAAATAAAACTCCGAACTCCAGGTTGGAATAGGGAGATACCGCTAAGCCTCAGAGTTCCCTTTAATAACCTGTGGAAGCAATCTAGAAATCCACAATAACATAATCTGACTAAACGTATTTTTGACTAATATTCTGACAAAATAAAGAATATAAAAATTATACATTATTCCTATTTTCAAAAGAATTGTCACTCAGCCAAAAATACAAAATAAAATACTTCAAGGCACTAAAATATATCATCTCCTCGCCTAGGCTAAGTGCGGGCACTGCTATTCCTTTTTGTTAGGTAGAAATTCGTGTTGATCATCTAGGAGAGTAATAGAGGTAAGGAGTGAGCTAAAACTCAGTAATGCAAATATACAATAAAATATATGTGAGGTTACAGCTCCAAAACATAATAATACATGAAGGAATTTGACTATTGTTTTGATATTACTGTCTGTATGTTCGGCAATCAAATTTACAAATAGGTCCTCTAAAGTTGTAAAGAATATAATCTTTGATCCAACTATGGACCAATTCAAGCGAGTTGCCTTCTATGAGATTCAAGCCTTCTCAAATTCTTTTTTGTCTCTCTCTTTCTCTTTCAAGAAAGTTTCTAGCATAAAAATAGTTATAATTGTCGACCAACATGGGTTATATTTATAGCCTTTTTAGAACTTTTTTAGCCTATTATAAGACATGGCTATTTACGGATTTTAATCATCGGCCATAGATTTAATCGAAAGTCCAATTAGTCTACTCCAACAGAATTCTCCTAGCCTATTATAAGACATGGCTATTTATGAATATCAGTTCTTGGCCATAGATTAAATGGAAAGTCCAGTTAGTCTACTCCATTCATATATTATTTATTTTTACTTTTTCAAATTGAAATAATATCCATTAGTCTATTATGTCATTTGGCCATATTGTATTCCATATAGACCTATAAGATTGGCATAAATCAATCATTTTGGTTGGACTCCATATTGCTTCTGAAATAACTTTTGACAATCAATATATCATAAAATAACTTTTTAAAGTTCTTGGCTAGTTTTATTTTCTCTAGTTCAACTACCAGTATATAATTTGAATGAATTGCCTCAATGTAGGATTTATGGATCGCATATTGTGGGTCCACATAAAATTAATCTATCATGCAGAATGCCCATGAGAATACATAAACAAATAATTAATTTGTAATCATCGCTAAGTAATTTTCTATGAATTTTTTTTTAGTGAAAGCTGAATTAGATTAGTTTTCTCTAAAGAATTCATTCATCTGAACCTGTAATTTTAATGTTTAGGGCATTTCACTTGGTATTTATGTTGCAATGTGAGCTTATAAAGAATTGAATGATGAAGATTGAACCTGCAAGCTTTTCCTAAAGCCACTTGGACTTATTAGTGAATTATTGGAAGCTAACCAACAATGTGTCAAAAACACTTGACCAAGCTGGCCACTTGGGTTTTTATGCTCGTTTGTCATATTCCTCTCCTCTCCTTCAGAATCAGTGAGAAATTCTAATAGAAATGAATTACGTGGAGTAGTGGTATTGTATGTGGGGGAATTAGTGCTGCATGTGAGTAAAAATAGTGTTGTGCTGGAAGAGACATTGAAGCTTGACCTGTGCTCGAACATCACTCGAGCAGTAGTATGCTGGTGAGCAGTCGCATGACCTTTATGTATTCATCTTAGATGGTGAGGTTTATGATGTGTTGTCTTCACGTGTCCTCTTGAACGGTATTTAGTTGAGCCACCTTTTGAACTGGGTTTTTGGGCAAAGCATTAGACTCATTGACTAAGTACGGAAGTGATATTCATTTCGTTTATATTTCATACATGATTATCATTTGATGGTGTTTGGACTTAATTTCCTTTGGGATTAGTATTGTTGTCAATCCCGAAACTCACAGCTCGAATGTCCATCACACAAAATTTAAATACTTAGCTCTCAGGTAGTTTACAGCATAAATGTGAATCATACAATAGTGATGCAGTTGCTCTGGGGTAGTTTGCAGATGGAGCATGTAGACATGTGGCCATCAAGCATAAGTTCCATGACACAATTTTGAGCAACAATTATATGAAATTTAGCAATAACTTTTTGCTCAATTGAAAATTCTTGAAACCTTGATAAAAAATTTTCTAAATCGTGTTCACAATCTTCAAACTTTTAAAAAAATATTTATTTTTCACGTTTAGACAATTTCGGCATCCATAATATTGTGAAAAGACAAAAGACTAAATGTAAAATAAGTAATATATATAATAAATTATCATAAAATTTACCCACATAAAAGAGAAATTGCTCATGTCAACTAAAAAAATGTTAGAGACATGTAAACAGTTATTGATTCTAGAAATTTCAGTAAACAAAATTCATAGATCCTTTTTAGTTTTTTCAATATTTATTGGGTGAAAAATATTGGTTCTATAAATTTCAGTCAATGTGCCGTATGCGGAGTGTGAATTTGTCTGTGCAACTTGCATGCTGTCCACGATTTCTTTTTGATTTGTGTTTTTTTAAACAAAACACTTTGTGTTTATATCAACACTAGGAGATAAGGGTTCGTTGGATGCACAGAGAGAGAGAAAGAATAAGAAATGAATGATTATGGTATATGCTGGAAAGGTTAACCGTCAATCTGTGATGAATTTTTTTCATTGTTTTATACTTGATTTGTGGTATTGATTTAATATTTTTCTTTTATCATTTGTTGAATATTTCGATGCTATTTACATGCGATTAATGGTATTCTGATATTGATTTAGTTGGCTGACATGTGCTTCTCTTTTCATTGCTTTTTTATGCTTGATATTGATGCTTACCTAGTAAGCTTTTTTCACTCAACCCATCCCACCGTTGAGTATATCTATGCTATCTTTGTGTTTATGGTATTTATGATAGTCAGTTTGTTAGCCGAGCGGTGATTCTCTTTCAGAATAAAAGATGAAATTATTTCTCTGATATTAAATTCAGTTCGCCTTATATTGGACAACTCACTATAATTAGCATATGGATTTGCAGTGTTTTGGTGTTTGTGTTTTCTCTTTTTTCTTATGTATTTCGTCTTTATTAGTGATCAAGCTCATCTATTTGAGATAGGATAGCTGTTGAATTGATTTTATTGCCTCCGATGTGATAACATGTCGATCGTTATTCAAATTGAATCTGTTTTGGCTTTTCCAGGCAAAAAGATAGGATAATCGATTGGCAATTTGAGATAGAGGGGATATGAATTGTGCATTTAAGAAGGTAAGATTCTAACAAAACTTGCAAATTATGAGTAAGGACATGATAATGTCATTTAATGAGATGCTAAAATAAATATTTACAATTTAGTAAGCTTCACCTATTCTAAGTAGGATATTTTGTAACATCCCGGTATTTCGACTCGAATTATTTAGTTGTTGATCTAGTATAATAAATAATATTATATTTAATATTAATAAATATTGTTAATAATAATAAAAATTAATAATTATATTAATTATTAAATAAGTATCATTAATGTATTAAATAATAAAACGTACAATATAATAATAATAATAATAATAATACGTATTAATAATAAATAATATTAATAATAAATAATATTAATAATAAAACGTATATAATAATAATAATAATAATAATAATAACAATAATAATAATAATAATAAATATAAATATAGTGCCACCAACACTCCTTATCGATTCTTCCTTCCTCTTTTTGCGCTTCATCTCTCACTCCCGTCTCATCTCTCTCGTTTCGTCGCTCTCTCTTTCTCTCTCTTGCGTTCTGGAATTTTCTCCCCTCTTTCTGGCCGCCCCTCTTTCCTTCCTCTCTTCTCTTCGGCCGTTTCTGGTTTTCGTCGGCCTCTTCCCCTTCTTCTCTCTATTTTCTCATTTAATCGGCCATCTCACTTGATTTCTCTTTCGTGAACCGACGCCACCACTCAGTCCATTCACCTCTCGTTGCCAAATCTGAATACGTTTTACTGGCGATTCCGTTTGCCTCATTTAATCAGTAGGCCGTTGCTGTGGGTTATAAATAAAGGCATGCGGTAGTGGTGTAGGTGGTCCGAGCCTGTGCAGACAAAGTCTTCTATGCCAGAGTCGCCGTCGTATGCAGTTGTGGTCGCCGTCGCCATTTTCGGTCCGGAGTTGTGCCACCAACGTTCGCCATTAGTTGCCGTTGCCGTCGTCAGTTTGTGCCATCACCGCCGCCGCTGCAAACCCTAGCCGCCACTGTTCATCAGGCAAGTAACAATCCTAATTTCTGCAAGTGAATCTTTCCTGTCTTCGCGTTGATGCTAATCTTCTCATTATCGTGCCGTGATAGTAAATTGGGTTCAAAACCAATTTCTGTGAGGTGGAAATTGGCTTCAAAACCAGAGCATTCGCCCTCTGTTCGGCCGTATCAGGAAAGTGAAACGGTGAAGATTTTGTTGGGCTTTAGTTTATACGGTAGAATAAATGATAAATAAAATAAATATAAATATAAATAAATATTAAATCATTAATTATATAAGTAAATACATATACATGTAAGTACGGGTGCGAGTGTGCACCGTTCACGGTGCGTGGGTGTGTGTATATGGATGTGTGTAATACGGCGTGTATATACTTATATGTGTGGCTGTATGGCTGTGTAGGTGCAGGTGTGTGTGCTGCCGTGTGGCAGTGTGTGTTGGCAGAGAGAGTGAGATATATATATATATATATATATATATATATATATATAACACTATATGGCATAATGTGTTTATGTTTATAATAAATCTACGTATGTGAGTTTAGCATGCTTGAAATAATAATAGCGGTTTGGTTAGTTTAGTCTTTATTCCTGTATTTTCTTGGAATATTTTGGAAATCTGTTCTTTGTGTTAACTTTGTTGCTTGTGTATATTTATTGACACTTTATGGCTAAGTTGAGAAGAGTGTATGAAAACATTAAAGTATCGAGTCGAATGGGAGGTTACGACACTTTTTTTTAGTCTAGTCTTTTCCGATACTGAATGTATATTTCAAAAATTGAGGTCATTTGGACGAATGCTTATAATCCTCTGAACCTAGTGCATAAGATATTAGTGGATATCGTATTGAGGTGGTGCTGGGTTTGACTTGTTGATGATATGAGTATTCTGTTCCTAAGGGGACGTGTATCAGAGGATCACAGAATACTTGCGGGTTAACTGATGAGGTAACGAGAATATTATTTGTGTGGATTAGATACGGTACTTGTACACTACGGCTGGCAAGTATCATAAGACCATAGGATCGCTTGTCAAATTTGCTAGCATCGGTATCTTGAGGTTTACCCAGCCGTGGGGCAGGTGTGTAGATTGATTGTTCACTGTGATGTATAAGATCCACGCAGACTTTCATGACGATAGCATATGCTGCTATGTGGGTTTGTTGATAAAAATCCTTGTACAATCTTTTATTGTATCATTGTATTTTCTTATGTGCAAAATTAAACGTGTCAAGACTGGGTATATATGTTGTGAAACATAGTAGGGAGAAGGATGATAAAGAGACAGAGGAGAAGGGGAAAGCATTGAGCATTGTATTTATCTTATAGGAAGGATTATTTGGATGTTTAAAAGTTTGACAGAAAGAAAATTAATGAAAAAAATAAAAATGAATGAAAATAAAAGGAAAATTACATTCCTCAAATATGAATATTTTAATGCATATTTTTTATTATATTTTTTCATTGTGATTTTTCATATAATCTAAATAGAGAAAAGTATTTTCATTTATCTTTCTTTTCTATTCCTATAAACTTTCATAGATCCAAATAAACTCAAAAGAAAAGCATCATGTGCATTGAGAAGATTAGTAAAGCTGCAGGTATTGTTGTATAGCCATCTCATGTAAAGCAGGCAATGACTACACTTTGATCCATGTAGAAGATGGCTCAGTCCTGAGATCGAGCTAAAAAATTAGGGTGGCAGAGAAAGCCATGCCTATAAACCATGAGCAATCAGCTCAAGTGAAACCTACTGAAGACAAGTTCAAGAACTCATATCAGGTAAGTCTTTTAATTAATTTTTATAGTTTTGTATCCATTTTTCTTTTTCTGCTAGAAAATGATAGAAGAATAAACAAGGATGAAACATAACCATCCTCATGATTTGTCTACGAGAAGTTCACACCCTTTTTCATGTTTGTGTTAGACTTTCTTTGCATTTTACTGCAATATTCGATGAATATGATAGAAGAATCAGAGAGATTTATTTGTTTCATGCTTTTTTTATTTTGGATCAATGTTAAAGATGCTAGGCAATCTATGCAAAGAATATATGAAAAATTAGTGAAGATAATGCAATTCATTGTATAATTACATCTGGACTCTCTTTTAATGAAGTGTTTAAAATTTAAATGGTCAATTTGTTTTCATGAAAGAGAAGCATATCATGAAAGGAGAGGTAAACTTTGGGGATTTTGTTACTATCTTTCTAACTATTACGCTTATTTATCCTTTCAATAGTTGGGATCATTTAAAAGTGATAAAGAGTGAGATAATATTTAAATTTTTTATTTTAATCTTAACCTTCGATATTATAAGATTGGATCTCAACCGTTAGGAGGACAAATGAGGTTAAATTTTAGGAGGATCATTATAAAACCCAAACTTTACTATGGAGGGGAGAAAGAGATGAGATGTAGATTGCTAAAGCGTCTTGCCTTGGCAACTCATAGTTTGATTGGCCAAAATATATTACTACCCAACAAGTGCATTATCAAATCATATCTTACAAAGGATTTGATTTGAATACAAGTATGCTCATTAGATGGGTATATTTTTCAACAAATTCCTCTTCTCAATGATACATCTAGGCATGTCAAATCATTATAAAAAAACTGTTGTGTTCAAAATATATCAAAAAAAAAAAAAAAAAAGGAAAAAAGACAGGTAGCAATATAAGGAACAAAAATGTACATTCAACTCCTCAACACTCCGTGCTCACATCAAATTTCGTTAGTTGATAGTCTCAAGCAGCCATAAAAGCCTGTTGTCTGCTGCTGCACATGAAATTCCTCAGTGGAATGCCCATGTGAATTAGGGAGAATCTGCGTCTTCCTTTAATTTTCTTCTTGTTCTCCAATTTCTGCAAGGCATATTGGATCTTTTGTATCTGTAGTTGCAACCTTTTGAACGTTTCAAATCCTCTTCTCACCTCATTTAAAACCATCCATTTTTGCACTTTTCCAATATTGTCCAGGTCAGGTGATGCAATGGCATCCAAAGTCGAGGGATGACCCTCAATGTTCTCTGTCAGTTCAGTATTCATACCAAATAGCTGCATCACAGAGTTCTCAATATCCTGCAACTGTTCTCGCAGCTTCTCATAATCCACATCCTTGCCAATTTTCTTCCTCTTGAAAATCTTCAGTTTTGCTTTCATTTGTTGCACTGAAGATTATAGGCCCATCAAATTCTGTGCATTTGGAGCAAATCTATCTAAGATCTTTTCCATTTTTCGCTCTTCATTTGAATTGTTACCTCTCTTTGAAACTTCTACCTTATCCACTCCCAACCCTTGCTCTCTCTGTGATTCTGAAAAGGCATGCATGCTATTTTGCTCCCCAGTATCAAGCTCATGGTGTAGAATATCAACCACCGTGGCTGTGCTTGAGTCTTTATGTCCATTAGATCATGGTGGTGTCCCAACTCAGCTATTTCCCAGCATTGTAGAATTTGATCATTAGGCTGGCCTTTTTGTCTCCTGCTATTTCCATTAGAGGAATGAAAAACCAGGTCATTTAGATTTTGATTTTCTTGTCCCAACACCCTTCTTTCTACTTCTACATCCTTGTTGCACATTTTCAAGTCCTCCATCATTTGGAACCCATTTCTCACCTCCACAGAAATTGCTTTCTGCTCCTCTTGAGATTAGGCATGCAAATTTGGCAATAAATGGAGCTTACCTTCAACTTGAACAAATGAGCATCTTTGATCTTGTAAATAATCTTGAAGTTTGTCCGGATCGGTTTGCTTCTTAAGGAGTTGATTGTCTTTTATTTCTAGTCTTCGTGCCAGATTATCGGTCTCTGAAAGCGAAGATTGATTCACTATTTCCAATGTAACACGTTCTTCAGAACTAACAAGTTTTGCATATCCCTAGTGAATCATATTTCTAAACCACCAACATGTTCTTGTGCTTCTCTTAATTCATTCTGCTGACTGTGTATGATTTCCATGCTGTGGTTGTATGGTGATGCCACATTTTCTCTCTCATGTTTAGTTGGAGAGTTTCTTTCTTTAAGACCTCAACTTCATTTTTTGGTCTGCCAATTTGCTCATTTAGCATATTAGCATGCATTTTAAGTTCCGTGGTATACTTTTGGGCAGGAACAATATCTTTTATCAAATTAGATAACCTCCCTGAAATTTGTTGGGATTTGATGAAGATTGCATCTCTTTCGCCTTCTGTTTTAGTAAGGATTTGTGTTAATGTTTGCAGCTCAATTTCAGCCTTACGGGCACCCTCAGACTCAATAAGAATCCTAGTTTTGAGATTTTGATTCTCATTTAGTAACTGAGCTAAGCCTTCTCGATCTTCCTGTTGATGTTTCAATCCGTGTCTACTTGCTGCAGTGCCAGATTCTTCCGGATCAAATGTATGAATTGGAAGCCCGCTGAACGGAGTATGTGGCTTTGAAGTTGAGGGCGCGTCATTAGCAAAGAGAAAAGATACTTGGCCGGGAGATGCTTCTCTCGTGGTTCGGTGTGCTTGAAGCAGCTGCCCCCTTTGCATCGTTATTTCTTTCTGCGAATGAACTGTAAGTTCGGTAGAATTCTTCAACCAGTTTCAAGAGCTCTAGCTGTTTCCTATAGCACATGTCATACCTCCTTGTTATTGAATCTGCATCTTCTTCAATTATCTTGATTGTGGCATCCATCTCTGGTTGAAAAGATGATGCAAAATTTATGTCAGGCCATTATAAATTTTCTTAAGTTAACAGTTAGTGCTGAAACATTTTAAAATCAACAAATCTCATGAAAGGAGTTATTTCAAAAGCAACCATGTTGGTTTGATATTATAAGAAAAATGAAAGAAAAACATTAGAGAATACAGGAAAAAAAAACGAATAAAGTAGTTCTCTTTAAAATTTCTGTACCTCTTTTTCATGGATTCGAAAATGTTGCAAAAGCATTGTCACACTCTTTACTATCAAATAATTATAAATACTAAATTGAATATTCTAAGTGATGATGAAAAATTGAAACTAGAGAAAAATTGAGTTCTAAAAAAACCTTTCATCCTTATGTTACTATTGGACTACTTGGAAATCAAAATTCATGAATTGCAAACCAACTCAGAGCGTGTTGCATTCTTAAGGATCCCAACCTCAGCACCTCTGAAATAGTTGTCAAATTATATTGTGTTTCCTTCTCTCTCTCTCTCTCTCTTTCTGAAAAGTTCATAGCATGAAAATGGGTATACATGGGCTATATTTATAGACTTTTTAGTACTACATTTGCCTATTTGAAGATAAACTATTTACGGATCTTGATTCTTCGCCATTTTATGGCTCCCCTCGTATATCATTTGTTTTGACTCTTTCAAATTGCAATGGTATCCATCAATTTATTGCAAATAACCTCCGGAAAGCTAAGAACTCCATTTGTCTATTATAAGACACAAGCTATTTATGAATTTAAATTCTTGGCCACAGATTAAAATGGGAAATTTGGTTTTACTGCTTCCCCTACATATCATTTGTTTGGACTTCTTCAAATTGCAATTATATACTTTAATTTATTGTATCTGAATTCCAAAATATCCTTGTACAAATCCTAATTTTGAAGTTAAAATTCTACCCGGTTATGCGATAAATTAATTAAAGCTTTACATGTATTATAGAATATGATATGAAAGATCAAATAAATGCCTTTTTTTTTTTTAATAGTGGCTTTAGGATAGGAAACAATGATACTACCTAACAAGTATAATGCTGATGATCCATTGATCGTTTAGATTTATATTAATGGCATTATTTGATAGTAATATAATGCTGTGATGCATATGAATTTACAAACTGCCTGGAAATTAAATTTTAAATGAGTATGATGGGCTAATCTTAAATCTATACAAATATTTTAAAGAATTTTTAAAATTTTAATTCAGCAGTGAGTACAATTCATCAGTTGAATAGTTCAACGATAAAAAAATTTTACAAGAGTGATATGATCTTGAGATCTATACGGGCTATATGTTTAAATTTAATATAAATTTTCACCATACTTTAAAAATATGTGAAATATCTTTTTAACAAAATAAAAAAAAAGAAGATATTACCGGGTTTTGATACACACATACATTGTTGGATTAATAATTTTTAAATATTGGATATTATTCAAAAATAGTTGTTAAAAATTTATACTGACGGTGCTGTAATATTTTAACTAGCACCGTCCTGTCTTTCTTATTTTCTTTGTGCCTATGCTCTCCTACAATCTCTAATTCTCGGGTTTACTTATATTTTCTTTTTGATCTCTGAAAAAAAAAGAAAAAAAGAAAATGTTTTGCTTAATTTTTCACTTCCTTTGGAATATTAATTATTCATTTACCTAGGGTCTGCTTGATAGTTAAGTCACCTATCACTCCATTTGTATAAAAAAAACTCTGATGGAGGCTTTTCTGACTAGGGAGGCAAAAATATCATGTCCAAACCACCAATGTAAGGACCCTTAATCAATGAAATGTGGATTCACATGTTTTAGTAATTTTTAATCTTGAACACAATTATTTTGCATTAAAAATTTTTGTTTGTTCTATTTCAAAATTTGGTTAATTTGTTTTATATGTGTATGTTATCACTGTCTATTATTTCTTGTGCCATCAATTAGTACATGTGTTTTTTGCTTGGAAAAGTGCTCTGTAAAACGATAGTTTGCTAAATAGTTTGAAAAAGGTTGAGACTTGGGTTTTGATCACATAGAATTCATTCTCCTTAACACATCTCCACTAGGCCAACAATTAACACATTTCTACTCGGCCAACAATATAATAGTGCAATTAGAAGTGATGGTGGATTCATATGTTACGCAATTGTTGGTTGGTTGTCGCCAACATTTGGGAAGAAAAATAAGTGTTCCCCTTTTCAAGTTGGAGCAGTGCTAGATGTGTAGATAAAGAGCTTTTATTATAAATCCTTCTATTTGTATAACTTCTTTACAATTATTATACAATTCTTTTTCATAAGTAAATTTTTTTTTTTGAAAAAATAAAAAAATTAAAGAGACTTATTTTCTTAACCTATATAATAAGATAGTTGTAAAGGATTATATATGAGTTTTATGAATATTATTTCTATTATGTTATTGAGTTCCATTGTGTATAATAAAAATAATACTCATATATCTTATGTATAATATTTTTACAATCATTTTTTTTTTTTATGTCTAGACAGTGACTATTGATTCCTTTTAGTTTTCTCTCTTTTTTTTTAAAAAAAAATATTTCTATAAAAAATAATTATATATCCAGAGCCATCAACATTTTAAAATTGTAATAGAAGAAACTAATCACCTATGTTACCTGTGTCAAAAATAAATAAATAAATAAATAAAGAAGAAAAGAAAGAAAGAAAAGAAAAGGAAAGAAAAACACACACTTCCCAGCTGTGCCTTTTGGTGATGTCAACTAGAGGGAAAGAAAGAATAAGATATACAAAATTCATCATTTCATGATAGAGTAAGATTGAGTGTTACAGTTTGGCCAAATATCAACTGCATTTCTCACCTTTGCAGCTCACACGACTAATCCAATATATATTAATACCCTCGAATTGTATTACCAAGATTTATATTACAGAGAGAGCGAATTTAAACCTAAATATATTCATCAAACATACATATTTTTCTACTAGTTCCTCAGTACATCTAGGCATGCCAAAGAATTCTCAAAACTGTCATCTCCAATATAAATATGTATATATGTAATAAAAGGGAGACAAGTAGATTTACAAGGAACAAAACGTTGATTCAAGTCCTCAACACTCAATGCTTACATCAAATTTTCTCATTGATGGTTTCCAGAAGCCTATTTTCTACCGCTACACACAAAATCCCTTAGTATGTGAATTAGGGAGAATCTTCTTCTTCCTTCATTTTTATCATGGTCCCCTAGTTTCCGAAAGGCATATTGGATCTTCTTTATTTCCATCTGCAGCCTTCCGATCATTTCCGACCCTCTTCTTACCTTGTTTAGAACTACCTTTCTTTGCACTATTCCAATCTCGTTCAACTCTAATGATCTGACGGCATTTGAAGGAGGATGACGGTCCTCAGTGGTCTTTCTTGGTTCAATATGTATTCCCAATAGCTGTGTCAGAGAATTCTCAACATCTTGCAACCGGTCTCGCAGTTTGCCATGCTCCACATCGTTGACAATTTTCCTCTTCTTGATAGTCTCCAGTTGTTCCCTCAATTCTTGCACGGAATCTTTTAGGAATATCAGATTCTGTGCATCGGGAGCAACTCTATCTAAGATATTTTCCATTTTTGGTTCTTCATTGGAGCTGCTACCTTCATTGGAAACCTCCAGCTTGTCCATTCCCAACTCTCTCTTAGCTAGTGATTCTGAAGAGGGATTCGTGCTATTTGGCTCTCCCACTTCAAGGTCATGGTACAGAATGCCATCCACCCTAGGCACACTAGATGGATTACGGAAGTCATCTGTCAAATGGCAAACCTGAACCTGTCTAATATCCCCTAAACCAGAGATTTCGCTTTCCGTGTCCCTTTTTAAATCAGAGGAAGGCAAAGTGAGGTCATTAAGGATTCGGTTTATTTCCAAATCTTTTTTGCACAATTCTAAGCCCTTCAACATTTGGAACGCATTTCTCAGCTCTGAAGTAATAGCTCTCTGCTCTTTTTGGGATTGCGAGTGCAAATTTAGTAGTGTGTGTAGAGTACTTTCAACTTGAACAAACCAGCATTTCTGATCTTGCAAATTATTTATCAGTTTCTCCAGATCGGCTTGCATCTTAGAGAGTTGCTGGTCTTTTATTGCTAGTTTTTGTTCCAGATTATGTGCCTCTGACTGCAGAGATTCATTTAGTCTCCCCAAAATAAAACGTTGTTCTTCAGAGTGAACAAGTTTTGCATACCCCCATCGAATCACATTGCTAAGCGACATTGCTTGTTCTTGTGCTTCTCGTAACTCGCTTTGCTGATTGTACAGCACCTCCATGCACTGGCTATATAGTAATGCCACATGTTCTTTCTCTTGATTCAGTACAAGAATTTTATTTTTCAAGACCTCCACTTCATTTTTTGCTATGCAGGTTTTCTCATTCATCAATTTTGCATGCTCCTCAAGCTCCTTAGTATACCTTTGGGCAGGAACAATATCTTTCATCACATTGGATAACCTCTCTGAAATTTGCCGGTATTGGACGATGACAGTATCTCTTTCACTTTCCGTCTTTGTAAGGATTTCTGTTAAGGTTTGTAGCTCAGTTTCAGCTTTACGTGCTCGCTCCGACTCAATAAGAATCCTAGTCTTGAGATTTTTATTCTCATTTAATAACTGAGCTAAGTCTTCCTGATCTTCCTCTTGATGTTTAAGACCCTTCTTGCCTACTGCAGTGCCAGACTCTTCAGGATCAAATGCATGAGTTGGAATTCGTGTGAAAGGCGTATTTGGCTCAGAACTTGAGGGCGCATCATCGGCGAGGAGAAAAGATACTTGGGTGGGAAATGCTTCTCCAGTGATTTGGTGTGCCTGGAGCAGTTCCCCGATTGCACCATCAAATCTTTTTGCTAATGAACGGTAAGCTCGGTAGAATTCCTCAATCAGTTTCATGAGCACTGGCTGTTTCCTAGAGGACATCTCATCCCTCCTCGCAATTGAATCTGCATTTTCCTCAGTTAACTTGATCGTGGCATCCATATCTGGCACAAAGCATGATGTAAAATTGAAGTCTGGCCATGGCAAGACTAATTTAAAGGGGGGGGGGGTGGGGAACAGAAACAATTTTCCTGAGAGCATTGATAGTGTTGACATATTTTCAAAATTGTCAAATCACCTAAAATGAGTTATTTCAAAAGCAAACATGATGGTTTGAGATGAGGTGAAAAAATGAAAGAAAAACATGAGAGGATATACTAAAATAATGAAGAAAAACCGTTTAATTCTTTTCATAGATTTGGAAAAAAAAAAGTTGCACGATATTATCATGTTCTTTATGGTTAATTAATTATAAGATAATAATTCAAATATTATGTATGATGAAACAACTAAAATGAGAGAAAATGTAAGAATTAGAAAAAATTGTCGTTATGATATTAGTGTTGGTTAGTAGTGCAATTGAAACTCACCAACAAATCAATCGAAATTCATCAACTCAATCTTGTTACTATCTAAGGGATTTAAGTTTCACAGCCTCAGAAAATTTCTCAAACTCTATTATGTTCTTCTCTTTCTGTTTCTCTTGATCTCTCAAGAAAGTTTCTACCATAAAAATAATTACCCACATGGGTTATATTTATAGCCTTCCTAGAACTCCTTTTGCCTATTATAAGACGGCCTATTTATGGATCTAAATTGTTGGCCATAAATTAAATGGAAAATCCAGTTTTATTACTCCCCTTAAACATCCTTTACTTAGACTTTTTCAAATTGCAATAATATCCATAGATCTATTGTAAGTAATCTCCAAGAAAAAGCAATTAAGTACTTATAATTATTGCCCTTTCTATTATTCCAACATACTAAATTCCATATGAGCAATAATATTGGCATAAAATCATTCATTAAATCATGCATTTTGGTTAGACTCTAAATTGTTTCGAAAATAAAGTTTGAAAATAATATATATCCAATATACATTTATACTTAAAACATTTTTAAAGCACATTGGCTAGTTTTATTCTGTCAAGTACAACTACCAGCATATAATTTGATAAATTACCTCACTATGGGTTGGTAGATCCCAAATTATGAGTTTGTACAAAAACAACTAAATAGATGGTTCAATAATTGCTAAATAATTTTCTGTTAAATGGTTTTTGAGGGTACAATATCCTAACAAGAAGTTTGAGTCAAACACATGACTCCTACATTTTCTTCCATAATTAATGTCATGGTGAAGTGGAGAAATTACCTAAAGAAATTACATTTTCTTCCATATTATGGTGACATTGTCATCTGGACTGATCAGAGAATGAATCCACATGTACACTGTTTCCCTGCAATTGTTTTGAAAAGGAATTTGGAGCACTGGTTCCCTTCTTCGATCCACTTAACTTTCAGCTATTCCTGTAGGAAAACTTCTTTTCGAATTAAAACTTGAAATATTCATACTGCTGCTTGTTTTGCCCTTCAAAGAATTAAAGACTGACTGGGTACCTTTGAATCTCTTGCTGCCACTTATGCAGCATCATACTAATTCTGCATACAGATTCAATGACATCACAAGCTTCCTTATTCAAGCTTTTAAGAGTAGCTTTATCATTCATCAATTAGGAGTCAATTGTAAACATAGGTATCATTCATCAATAGCATTTACCTTCCTTACTTTTGTATCAACTAAGCTGCGGATATGTACCTTTGAGGACCCAACAGGTTGCATCACTCATTGGCGTCCTTGGAGGGGGTTTAGATCTATCAGAGTCCAACTGCATATCTTTATGATAAAGCTATTTTTGGAAAATAGTGTGCGTTAATGTGAATATTATGTTGTATCTGTTTTTTTTTTGTGTACATTCATATTCATGTTGCTTAGATTTTTCCCCGTCCTTGAGAAGATGGGTTGATTTTTGGATTATCTTTTGCAATTCATGCATCTCTTTTCCCCTTCTCAAGAATTCATATGCTGATGCAGGTAGCTATTCCTCTTTATTTAGTCAAGTTGATTCTCTCACTTCCCTTGAAGTTGACGGTCGCTGCAGGTAATTACCGGCTTGTTAATTTCCAACTCTATCAATATTTGCATTAGAAAAAAAAAAGAAAGTTTTTGCCTATAATCTGACATTTATGGGAAATGTAATGCAGCATCTGTCATGGCCTTCACTTCGTTCTTTACCTACGAGCAATATGAAGAGGAGTTTGATGCATTTGTGAAGCTTATCTGCATTTTGAGGAGAAATTTGAAGATGAAGTTGATGAGAAATCTTCCTGCTCCTCTGTCACCGTTGTTTCAATCCCCTGACTAACAATAGTCAAATTCCTCAAAATTTTCATCTCCTACCAAGGCATAGAAGAAAACTCCGAGAAGATCAAAGCAATCCTAGATATAAAGGAACTAATTAACCTGATATACTATAGTAGAAAATGCTACATTGCTATTGTTTTCTATGAGAAAATTGATGACATATTTTTAGTCACATAGAATTGTTGTATTAATTGACTAGCTATTGAAAAAAATTTTACAGAAGATAAGGTCTTGAGGACACTCATAAAATAGGCAATCAAAATAGGGAAAATTGACATCCAAATTCAGCCAACGCCCACCACCAATGGACTAGCCTTAGGCCACTTATGTTCGAATGCATAGTTGAACCGCTGCCAGAGCAGAAAGAGGACAGCCTAGCTGGATTTGTTTGGCCTCGATGGGTGTTGTACATCGGTTGAACATTAAATAACATGGAAAGCAGTGCCGGAGTACTCCACATCTCCCCCAAGAGGAAGAGTGGTCATTCGTCATCTACTTTAATTTTCCAAATGCAAATAATATTGTCAGCGTATAAAGTGCTCATCATTGAACTACATATTGTGATGGAGTGCTTCGCAGAGCCTAATTATCTGTAATAATTTAGAGTTAGTGGTCAACTAGATCTATGGACTCCAAAGTCAGTAACCCTCACCTTGCCAAATGTCTTAAAAAATCTTAAAGCCTCCTCGACCACTAGTGCGATATGAGCTCATCCATAGATAGCAGAACTAGAGGGCTGAAATGCTATCTAAGTCGGCCACATCCTACTCTAACCTTAGTGAAATGGTTAGAGTCCTCAAATGACCCAGCATTAATGAGCCTAACAAGGTCTTCTGGCAAAACCTAGTGGATGGTCTTATAATTTGAGTACCTGGATGAAGGCAAGTACCCAACAACCAATAGGTGAGAGAAAAGGTTTGGAAAACCGTAGGGTGGTACGCCATCGACAAAACCCTTTACCACTAAGGATTCTTGGTGCTTCTCATTTTAGCCTAGCAAGGTCAAATTATGAATTCTAAGAAGTATACCTCAAAATATGCAAAGAGCACTCTAGAGGAAATAACCTAGCCTACAAATAGTACAGCAAAGATATTACTAAACTATCATAAAATATGATCCCCTAAATTTTGTTAGGAGATATAGTTTATATCTGATCTACAAAAATTCCAACAGAGTTAACCCTCCTATGAAAACTATGGCCTTTCTCACAATGGGGTTTGAAATTTTACGTCCATTGTGACGAATCGAATTACAACCGAAAATTTAATAGAGTTTCGGATGTAATACGGATATCGGACCAATATAAAACCTGTAATTACCCTATAATACATACAATATTTTCGCAAAGGCACTAACACAGGATCCAAACAACATCTTTTCACAACTCAAGCTACAACAATATCAACAAAAATAAAACTCCGAACTCTAGGTTGGAACAGGGAGATACTGCTGAGCCTTAGAGTACCCTTTAATAACCTGTGAAAGCAATCTAGAAATCTACAATAACATAATTTGACTAAACATATTTCTGACTAATATTTTGAAAAAATAAAGAATATAAAAAATTGTACATTCTTCCTATTTTCAAAAGAATTGTCACTCAGACAAAAATATAAAATACAATACTTCAAGGCACTAAAATACATCATCTCCTCGCCTAGGCTAAGTGCTGGCACTGCTATTCCTTCTTGTTAGGTAGGAATTCATGTTGATCATCTAGGAGAGTAACAGAGGTAAGGAATGAGCTAAAACTCAGTAATGCAAATATACAATAAAATATATGTGAGGTTTCAGCTCCAGGACATAATAATACATGAAGGAAGGAGAGAGAGGCATAATAGAGGTCATGGATCAAGAATACATAAATATGCATGTGTGGTTGCTTTTCCAGGTTTATCAATATTTTCTCTTTTTTTTTTTCTTTTCTTAATTGGTCAACTTTTATTTGAGACTTATTACATTTGGGGGGTCAAGATCAATAGGCCTCACTGATAAGGAGAGGTTGATCGTGGCCTGAATTGTGTACACCTACACAATCAAAAGTCCAATCTCCTCCTTGTTAGACCCAGAGGTGGGTCATCTATTTGCAATCACTGTAGACGGGGCTAAAAGTTGCCCAGTGGATTCAAAATAGATCACGATATTTTATTATAATATATTAAAGCATGCCAAGAATATTACCTATAATAAATCACGGCCAGGATATGTGGCCAGAATAATCTTTAAATTTTTACTGTAATATTTTGACATTTCTAAGTTTGTTATCCATAACCTTTAATCCGAGTATTTGTTCATTTAAGGAATTCTATTATCAAATATAAAATTCTTCGTTCCCACTGTGTTGAAGAATATTCCAAAAGTCAATCAATCCATAGGTCCATCTCTCGATTACAGAATTCCTTCCATTATCAAATTTTCTTTTCCCATGCACATATTTCGATACAAATTTTTATATTTGCGTGAGCTTAGGCCCTCACGTGTTCTTGTTTTCATGCATAATTTATTTGGGACTTCAAGAGTTGTACTTTTCTTCTATATCGAGCCACCTACGATTTTTAGAGTGTCCGGTTGCTAATTTTCTTCATAAAGGTTCATAGCGTAATTCCGAAGCATGCAAATTTTGCATATTCATAAATTATGAAATTAAATGCAATTCAATTACATTCATAAGCCGGGGTTCACATTCATAGGTCCATTTTATGCATAAATTTTACGGGAATTCAATTGGGGGTGCAGGGCATGGGTTTGGGTATCGGCATGCATATACCGCACATGACGCGGAATTTTGACCACCAAATCGGGGGGTGTCGTTCGTAATGTACCTTCAGTAGGGTGACATCCAGTTTTCACTATCGAAGACTTGTAGTGCTTTGGGTTCTTCTACGCTTGGAGAGGTTAGGAACACCCACATGTCTCGAGAATATTGCTCTGGGCTTTTGGCAGTGGCTACCCTCGTGAGCTAGTTAGCCTTCTAGTTGTCCACCCTCAGGATGTGTGCCATCTTGACATTGTCAAAATTTTGGGCCATAATCCTTGTTTTAGCGAGGTATTTCGCTAGTAGAGGGCTTAACACCTTGAAACATTTACAAATTTGATTGACAATTAGTTTTGAGTTGCTATAAATAGTTATATGCCTTGTTGAACATTCCTTTGCAAGTCATAACTCGGTGAGTAGGGTCTCGTATTCATCGATATTGTTGGTGGCTAGGAAATCGAGCTTTAACGAGTATCTCACCCCTTGTCCGTTAGGGGTCCTCAAAATCACTCTTACTCCGCTGCCAGAGTGAGTCGATGATCCGTCCATAAGGAGGGCCCAATTTGGTACCTCGCATTGGCGGTCGGTGTTGTCGGGGTAACCGGTGTTCGAAATTGGGGTCATGATTTCGACAATGAAGTCTACCAGGATTTGTCCATTTACGACCGGTTTAGGCTTAATTTTTATATCAAACTCGTCCAATTTAATGGCCCACTTGACTACCCGTCTTGATATATCGGGTTTCTATAGGATTTTCTTCAATGGTTGGTCAGTAAGGATAAATACTTTATGTGCTTGGAAGTAAGGCCATAGTTTTTTGGCCGAATAGATGAGTGCTAGTGTGACCTTCTTGGCATGCATATAGTAGGTCTCGATGCCTGTCAAAATTTTGTTGACATAGTAGACCGACAACTGCACATCAAATTCCTATAGGATTAAAACAGAGCTCAGCACCGCCTCTGAAACTGCCAAGTAGAGGTACAACTCCTCGCCTTCTTTTGGTGACATTAGGAGAGGAGGATTGGTTAGATACTCCTTTAGCTCCTCGAAGGCAACCAAGCAATTAACCATCCACTGGAAGCCGTTTTTCTTTGTCCCTCTCAAGGCTTTGAAGAAGGGGAGATATTTGTCTTCGGATTTAACCAGCAAGCAAGAGAGTGCTACAAGCCTTCAGGTTAGCCTCTGGACGTCTTTTACATCTGTGGTGGGGTTATGTCGATGATAGCTTTTATCTTTTTGTGTTTGGCCTTGATCCCCCACCGGAAAATGATAAAACCCATGAATTTTCCTAATGATACTTTGAAGATGCATTTGGCAGAGTTCAATTCCATCCGGTGCACCCGGAGGACCCCAAAAGCCTCGCCGAGGCCACAGATATGGTCGTCCATGGTTTTAGTTTTGACAAACATACTATTTACATATACCTCCATATTTCGGCTGATCTGGGTTTCGAACATTTTATTCACGAGTTGTTAGTACGTGGTGCCTATGTTTTTCAACCCGAAGGGCATAACCTTATTACAATACGTCTCTTGATCCGTCATGAAGGAGGTATGATTCTCGTCCTCGAGATTGATCCGGATCTGGTTATATCTTGAATATGGGTCCATAAAATTGAGTATCTCATGCCCAAAGGTGTTGTCAACAAGTAAGTCGATCCTAGGCATGGGAAATTATCCTTTGGGCATGCTTTATTCACATCAGTAAAGTCGATGCATATCCACAACTTTCTTTTACTCTTCTTGATGAGAACCGTATTAGTAAGTCAATCTGGGTATTGGACCTCCCTAATGAAGCTAATATCATGCAGTTTCCTTACATCCTTCCGGATGACGATGAGCTTTTCGACAATGCGGTTTCTCCATTTTTGCAAAACAAGCTTGTAATATGGATCGAAGCCCAACTTATAAACCATAACTTTGGTTAGAATCTTAGGCATATCAACAAGGATCCCTACAAAGATATCGAAGTTCTGTCGGAGGAATGTGATAAGTTGGTCTTGCAGGGGTCTGGCAAGTGAGCCCCTTATCTGCACGTATCTCTCCGGATCTTTGAGGTCCAGAGGAACGTGGTTGGTCAGCTCGTCGGCTTGGGCCTACTGTAGAGTTGCTTCGTCTTTGTAATCGAAGTTGTCTACCTATCGGTCCAAAGTGGCCAGGGTGACTTGGAACAGGTAGCACGTCCGACTGGTACTTGGTCACCCAATACATCTCTTGTGCCATAGACCGTAGGAAATATCTTCAAGTTTGTAATTGACGTCGCAGCCCCAAATGTGGTTAGGAAAGGCCAACATAGAATGACATTGTAAATCGAAGGCAGGTCGACCACCAAGAACATCAATACATAGGATGCCATCCTGGGATAAGTCCCCAGGGTAACTTCAAGTTAGATAGTTCCTTGAACGGACACTGACTCATTTTCCAATCTGTAGAGAGGCCCTTTGACCAGTCTTAGTTGATTCTTTTTCGGTCCCAATTTAAAATAAGCATCTATATAAAGCAAATCATAAAAATTTCTATTATCGATAAAGACTCATTTCAACTAGTGGTAGATAATACTATCTAAAATGAGTGCAAATACAACTAGAGGGTTGAAGTGGAAAGTCATTACATGTGACATATCTTCTTTATTAAAACTAATAATATCGTCCCTAACTTCTACCCTTACTTTCTTTGAAGTGGTTCCGAGCTGGTCTAACAAGTAATCCAGCCAAGTTGCCACCATATTGACCACTTCGACCACGACTTGATTCTTGGTTGCTACTGCTTATCTTTTCTTCACCTGCTCCGCCGAGCCCTTGCTCTGGGCTTCACAGGAACTTAGTCAAGAGTTCCCTCCGATAAGGTCTTCAATCTTCTTCTATAGGATCCGACAGGATTCTGTAGTGTAATTTGGAAATCGATGGCAGTGACAATATTTAGTCTGATCTCCCCATCAAGGTTCTTGACTGGCTTTGGCCACTTTAAAATTTTTTTCTCCTAAATTTGCATGACAATGTTAGTCCGGGAGTCATTTAGAAGAGTCAAGTTCATGGTCCAAACTCTCTTTGGACCCCCAGCTCCACCCTGAGCTGCTTCCTAAGATTCCAAGAGTTGAAGCGATTTCTATTTCTCTTTCTTCCACCTGGTGGTCCCTGGTGGAGGGCATCTCCACATCCTAAATGCTTAACCTCGTTGGCCTCTTTAGCCGTCATGTAAGATCGAGTGATAACCTCGGTTTTGCAGAAGGTTTGGGATCCTTGTGGGCTAGATATTTTAAAAACTTAATTGACTCCAAAATTTATATAAAGTTGCTCAGCTTCACCTTATCAGTGAGTCGAGGTATTCGGCGGGCCTCGGCGGTGAACCGACCTAGAAAACTCTTCAGACTTTCATTTGGCTCCCACTTGATGTGGGAGAAATGCCAGGGTTACATTTTCTTCCTCCAACTAGAGACGAATTAAGTCAGGAAGCTATCGGTGAGCTCTTAGAATATTCAAATTGAATTGATTGTAAGCAATAGAATCAAATTCGGGCATCCCCCTTAAGGGTCAAGGGAAAGTATAGGCACATGGCGGCCTTGCTTAGGCCTTGGAAGCTTAGTAGGGAACAAAAATGGTCTAAATAGTCCATCGGATCAGTACTGTCATCATAGAGTTCCAAAGCTAACATCTTAAAGTTCTGAGTGAGTGGTTGCATCTCGATCTCCATTGTGAATGGTGATCGTCTCAGATTTGTAGAGCATCCGTTAGTATCTCCTTTGAACATGTGTTGTCATATCTTTTTCACTCGTTCGTCCACCCAATTGGAGACTGCAACCCTTTTTGCGTTGAGGTAAGTCCCCAACTTTGAGTGATAAGCAAATTTGGGAGGAGATATGTGCGTCGGGTTGCGATGCGAGGACTATGGGTAGGGTTTGAGCTGCGGTTGAGAAATAACCATGGGTGAAGCAGCAAACTCTGTGGGCATGGGTAATAAAGGGTGATTTGAAGACAATAGAGAATACTGTTTGAATTGAGTGAGGGATCGTCTAATTTTAATGAGGGATTGTTGGACTTCAGTGTGAGGATTGTTGAAATTATTCGATGGTGGATGAAATGATGGTGATGTGGTCTGCATGTTTGTGAACAGTAATGTTGACATCCTTCAACTCTTGTGCCATTCCAACGATGGACTCCTCAAAAGCTTTGTTCCTCATAATCATACCCTCTGCCATTGTCTCAACTAGAGCACCAAAAATGTTGCAATCACTTCAGCAATACCACTCCTAATCTGCACAATCGCTTCACACGACCACCAAAATTAGAGGAACACTGAAATGGGGAGTTCAGATAGAGTGAATTAGGAAAGAACAAGAAAGACAACAAAGGAAAATGTGAGACAAAGGAGTCAGAGAAGATATTGAGAGAGAGAGAGAGAGAGAGACTTCAGAGGGAAGAAATATCTTTTGTTAAGTTCTAGTTATTGAAGCATGTGGGTATATAATGAGGACTACGGTCTGTAACCAAGCCTATAACCAAATAACAGAACACTATAACCAAATAAAAGTAAGGGGATGAGGACTAGTTGACAACACATTGAAAAATAGAAAAAATAAGAAAAAGATATTATGGCAACGTAATTGTGTTACATGTAATCACGGAATTTTGGAGGCGAGTGTATTATTCTGGCACTTTTCCTCTGCCCGGGTTGACTTGGCAGTGCACCTACAACAGCGGTAATAAGGCCAGTAACATACACTCTGGCTTGTGATTGTAAAGGTTTGCTGGACTTAGGATTGCTAGACAGTTAGAATATTGGACTCTCTTAGTGGTCGATGTATTTTTTTGGATTGTTTTCCTTTTCAACTTGGTTCTTTTAACTGGTACAACCTCCCCATTTGTACAGAAAAGCAATGAGAGATCTTCATGCCGAAGCTACCTCTTTGATGTATGCATGGCGCGGTTGCTTCCGCTTATGATTGAACCGCACGGTTATGGTTAACTCCTTCCGTTGGACCTCCATTGCAGTTTGGTTGCAGCTCCTATTTTGCCCATACTCCTTTTTAGCCCACAACCCTTTCTGAGTACTTTTGTAGTATGGCACCTACATTCCAAAGTGGTCTCACGAGAAGGAGACTTTGTAAAATTTAAATATCAAAATTTATATAATAATATTAGTTTAAAATAAATTGATAAATTATTAAAATTAAATGGCAGATTTTGTTTAAAAATTATGTATTAAACCATACCGCAAAGATATGAGGGCACAATTGATAGATATAAGAGTCACATATGGGTACTTGATATAAAATCACTGTGCTTGATACATGCATAAAGAACTCTCGTGTATACTTATTCTAAAATCACGACACCTAATGTGTGTTAATATATAGGCTAAAATTAGCATTTACACTTGATTCATGCATAACTGATATATGAGTACTAATTTGCTATATAATGCATTTTTGTCACCTTTTAACCCTTTTTTTTGAGTTTTTAGAAAAAACGGAGATCATAAAAAGAGAGAAGAGAGAGGAAAAAGAGTTGAAATTGTGAAGTTTCAATTTCAAGAATTGTTTGGATTTAAGTCAAGGCAAGTTAATTTTGGACATATTTTTTTATTCTTTGTTAAAATTTTTAAATTTCTTTCTCATATTTTGGCCAGAATCTAATATTTCATGCTTCTTAGTTCAATAAAAGTACTTATTCATATTTTATTTAATATTTGACTTTTATATATGCCATTTTTTTATAAGTTTCCTAAGATTTGAAAGTATATTATTTATTTTAAAAAAATGTACTTAATTTTATAAATAAATCTTAAATTTTTATAAATTTTAAGGATGATTTTCTTCTCGTATATCATAATTTTTGGTAAGAATTCTGAAAAGTTTTTTTACACGTCTAATATTTTTAAAGAATCATATTAAAATTTTGCACCATATTTATAAAAAGTCATTTTTATTCTATTTTTATAAAAGATATTATTTTGTAAATATTTTTTTAAATTTTATTCAAAATGAACTATCATAAAGAATTAATAAAAATAAAAATATTATGACAAATTACAATATATTAAGATAAAGTTATATAGAGTCTATCCATAAGTAATAAAAAATAGTAAGCAGGACCCAATCTATAAAATATTTTATAGATGACGATTCAAGGGTCTAAATAAGAAATATGACTCCAGTTTATGGGATTAAAACATAAATCAATCTCAAAATATTATTCTTTGTTAGTGAGGTATTTCGACATTTGGTTCATTTATGTAATTATTTGACATTTGTCTATTTATTTATGACTTTTTTTTGTTATTTGTATTTATCATGCTTATATTTATTATATCATTCTTTTATCTACTTGACGACCATTTGGCTTACCTTATATTACCTTATTTTTCAAATTAATAGGTTTGTTTTCATTGCAATTTGAACGAATGGTTTTTGATGGAGATTCATGGGTTTTCATAGTTATTTATATATTTTGTATTGAGGGTTATAAAGAAAACATATTCATAATTTGGTTGCAATCAATATGTATGTATAATTATTACAGTATAATTGAGGGCTAATATGTTATTTTAATTACTGATGATATGTTAAGAGTTATATGCATTAGAAGCGTATATGTGACTTTAAAAGTTAAATTTGAGCAAATTTTACTGATTATTTTTAAGATAAATTATATTTTTATCTTCATGTATGAAAGAATTTTACTAATATAGTTTTATGTAGTGGATCGATACCGATTATGGCTTTAAATATCTCATTTATTATGGTATTTGAATTAGGATTGTGATGACCAGAAGGGCTCTTTTAGGTTGAATATTGAGGTCGGAATTGATATAGCCTATATTGTGACTTATACCCTAGGCCGACATTAGTGGAGCCCCTTTAGTCTCTTGGGACTTCAGCTCGTTGGTTCTGTAGTCTATTTATTGGCCTTGTCGGTGTTGGGAGCTTCGGACTATTGGGGATCACTCCCGTATGGAAGTCCTTGTAACCAAAGGATTTGACGGAGTACATGTGTGTGTGCCTTCCGGTCATCTATATTGATCGGTTGGGAGCTGTCGGTCAATATGTTGACCGAAAAAGTTGTGAGGGATAACTTCTGTGAAAAAGTCGACTATGACCCGATCAACGTTGTGATTTGGCCGATATGAACGATCAATAGGATTTGAATAAAGAATGTCCGAATGACAAAGTCTCAAAAGGTGTGTGATTGACCTAAGAGGTAATTAGTAGATGATATTATTGAGATTCCAAAAGCTGATCGGTTTGCAGGAGCAGGTATGTGCCACCTCTATGAGACCTTAAAAATTGAGTACAAACCACCAAGCTAGGTTATGATGAGGGGCATGTGTATATATATATACATACACTTAGTATAGATAAGAGAACAAGAAGAAGGAGAAGACACCGGAGAAGTAAAGAAAAGATTGCGTGCAAAACAGGGAGGAGAGAAAGTGAAAAGAAAGAGAGCTGTAAGTGAAAAAAAGTGAGGGCTTTTGTTTACTTTTACTTTGTTCTTATTTTCACCTCTTATAGTTTTTCTCAAATTGAGTTATTCTTTGTGAACTTAGTGTCCCGTGATTTTTTTCTTATTTCAGAAGGATTTTTCACGTAAAATTTGGTATTCATTTCTCTTCTCTTACTTCTACTTTACTATCTTGTGTCTAGACCGTCAGTCGTTAGAGCAATCAAAAATGTTCTTGTATTTTGGTCAGTAGACCACCCGTTGTCCATTGACAAGTGGTATCAGAGAGAGGTTGATAATTTCGTCTAAATTGTGTCATCATCCTCAAAGAACTTGCCATTCAATGTAAAATAGTTTAATGGGTATGGTAATTTCATCCTCTGGTAGGAGAGGGTGAAGAATATCTTGACTAGAGAAGGAACAATTAAAGTATTGAGAAAGAAAGAAGATAAGCCGAAAAGCCTATCAGTGAAGAATTGACAAGATAAATGAGATATTGCCAGTTGTATTATCAAATTATGCCTGGCGGACAACACGCTCCAGGAGGTCCTTAGCTTGCCGATCAGACGGAGGTGTGGGAGAAGCCAAAGAGCTGATTTAAGTCTAAATCCTTGACAAGAAGATTATATATAAAGAAACTGTTCTATGGTTTGCGGTTGTTAGAAGGTAGCAATTTTGAAAAGCATTTGGACGACTTTAATCGGATTGTAATATAGATGTCCGCCCTTGATGGGGTAATCAAGGAGGAGGACCAGGCATTAGTATTGCTGGCCTCTCTGTCAGCTTCTTATGACCATATTGTCACTATGTTGCTGTTTGGAAAAGACACTCTCAAATTGGACAAGGTCATCTTAATGAATTAGAGCACCAACCAACGTCTTCTCATAGTAAAGTACTTGTGACCAAGCTAGGTTACTGAGCCTAGAGAGAAGGGCAAATTTCGTTTAAAAGGTATCAAAACCTTGAATGCCATATATATACGACACTTAATACTTAGATAAGAGAACGCCAAAAAGGAGAAATGAGAAGGAGAGTGAGGACAAGTCCTCCGTCTCGGAGAAGCGAGACATGTAAAGATTGTCTGCAAAGGAGTCAGTGGGTGATTGGAGAGAAAGTTGTTCACATCCTACAAAGAAAGAGAGATCGTGATGGGCAATGAAGGAAAAAGTAGAGACTTTTATCTTATTGGCATATTTTATGTATTATTTTATTGATGTCGGGTTTTGGGTTTGTTTAAAATTCATTAAAATTTTTCACCTCCTATAATTTTTCTCAAATTGATGGGACAGTGATTCTTTGTCGAGAACTTAGTGTCCCGTAATTTCAAACGCGATTTTTTTTTTATTGGCTTATATTTTTAAGGACGCCATAAACATTTTGGTTATTTTTCATATGCTTAAAAGCTTCTCTTGAGAAAACTTATTTTTGTACTATTTAAAGAGATTTCTCACCATTTTCTTTTCTTTCTCTTTCTCTATTCAAACCTTCATCCTTCTACCATTGTTGAAGACTTTGGTTCGTGAAGAAGGAGATCCGTTCGTGATTGGCAATTAGTCGAGAGGGAAGAGTGGCTTGAAAGACCGGAAGGTGTCCCGTTGGGCAAATCCAAGTTCCTTGGTAGGGATCACGTGTCGGGAAAAATGTTCTTAAGTTGATTTTTAGTGCATTGCTTCCACGGCCGTTGAAGACCGAGGTGCCCGTGGGTATGTCCACAAAAATCGGATCTTTATTAGTGCTTATTGTTGTTTATGTTGTGCATGCTTATTAATTCCATATACATCTAGAGTTAAATATCCCTTACGTGTTCGGATATTTAATTTAATTAATTTATTTTATTGCTTCATTATACGTCTAAATTGTGTGAGAGAACATCCCCCGATCTAGATGTATAAGAACTTGCCATTCCCTTCAATGTAGAAGGTCCGGATGAGAGCCTTCCTTAAATCAATGGATGAGCGTGTATGGCAATGGGTGGACTCATCCTAAAAGTGGTGATGAGAAAGGGTGAAGAAATATCTGGAATAGTAAGGGATCTCCGATGAGATCTCAATGTGTGAGATTTCTAAAGACGTGGGATATTAGAAAAAGAAACGAAACTAGTGAAAAATTCAAAGCAAATGAAGATAAGAACTAAAAATGCAAGATGATGAAACCTTTGATGAGTTCTATGCAAAATTGAATGATATTGTCGGACGTTTAATTTACAAGAGGAAAATAGGATTGTGAGAAAGTTCTTAGATCGCCAACGAGCGATTTTGTACAATTATCAAATTATTGAAGAACTTGTAGGATCCCTACAAACGTGTGAGCTCACATTGGACAACAAAGAAACAAAAACGCCTTAAAATCAAGTAGGGAGGTCGGGATTCCTTTGAAGAATCGTGTAAGCGATCGATTTTCGTTATTTGTTAAGAATTTTAAAAACGGAGGGTGTGGAAACTAGATGTGAAGATCACATAAATTTGAGAAGAAAGATCGACATGAGCTTAGGGATTCCAAATCAAAAACTACTCAAAAGTTCAATGTCATGAATGCAAGGCTTTAGATTATATGCCTAAAAGCCAACAAGGTCAAGCCTTTAAAAGCTAATTTGACCCTAAGTGATGACGAAGAAGAAGAGGGTGAACCATGTTGTTAGAAGGCTTTTATGACCTCAATGTGTGAAAATTCGGTAGATAATATTGATTTGAAAAGCATTTGATGGCCTTCAAGACTACGATTATTATTTAGGAATGTTTGAAAGTTAATAAATAGAACCCTAAATAATAGGATCCGCAAGAAAAAAATATCTCTACAATGATGTTGATTCTAAACGTCAAGAATTTGAGGATTTGAAAATCTCATCTTCTAAACAAATCACGACCAGCAGGCCATGAGAAAAGATTTAAAACAATTCTCAAATGGGTCTACTAAATTAGATCACATGCTCGGATTGGGAAAAGTGGTGGAAATAAACAAGGTTTGGGGTATGACCAAATATATTGTCATAAAACTAGCATTTTTTTGTTGCTATTTCACATAAAGACACCCAAAGTCATCAAGGCCGTGCCTCAACGTGTGAATAGCAGTTCGGGTCATCTAATCTACATAATCACAAGGTGAATATCACCCTAAATTTTTTACTTATGAATTAGTACACTATAAATCATTGGTACAACCAACAAAAAGGGCTAAACATGAATCAGCTTGTTGGTCACATTTTCATTGAATAAACAAGTTAAAAGTTAAATCAAAAAAGTCAAGGAGACAAGTTTGGGTTAAGAAGAGTGAGCTACATGACCCATTGGCCATTCGTGACAAAAAGGGGAGACTTGATTCTCTTTGATAGGGGAGCTTAGAAGCTACTTAGAGAGCGGAGCCTACTTATTTTGGGGGTATTTTTTCATGTTAAATTTCTTGTTAGGGGGTATTGATTATTTTTGTTAGGGGTATTGGTATGTAAACTTCTTGAGTGCCATTATATTTTTTGCCTTGTGGTACTAACCTTACTTGATCGGGAAAAAGGCCACATCAAGTCTTCATCACATCAAGTAACTCTTGTTTGCTATTTAATTTTTTTGTATTTTTGTATATCACAAGTTTTAGACGGGTTTTATCTCGGTGGTGTCTAAACCCGTGATTCTCTTGATTTATTCATTTTAAAGGATTGTCAAAGGGGAGATTGTTAGAGACTTTTTATCTTATTGGCATATTCCGTGACCATATGTATTATTGATGTCGGGTTGTGGGTTGTCGGTTTAAAATTCATTAAAATTTAGTCGCCCTCCACGCGCTCAAGCAGTGGTCCAAGGACCGCCCGCTCGCCTGGTGCCCGATCTCGAGCACATAATAGAATGGGGACATGCGTGCTCGTTGGCGGCTCGAGCCTAAAAACCAGAATGGGGGCCGCTTGATACATGCTCGCTGGCCGCTCGAGCCGAAATCCCAGAATGGGGGCCGCTCGCTGCGTGCTCGATCCCGGCTCGAGCGCCCCGGGGATTCCCACGAAACCCTACGGCTCGCCACCTTCGAGCCACGCTCGGCGGCGCCCAACGGGCAGTAATTTCAAACGCGATTTTGGCTCCTCTATAAATATTGGCTTATATTTTTGAAACCCTAAGGACGCCATAAACATTTTGTCGTTTATTTGAGCCCCCAATTTGAGAAGAAAGCCTTCATGCTTCAATTGATTTAGCTTCTCTTGAGAAAACTCAACAACATATTTTTGTACTCCATGTTCTAAAGAGATTTCTCACCATTTTCTTTTCTTTCTCTTTCTCTATTCAAACCTTCATCCTTCTACCATTGTTGAAGACTTTGGTTCGTGAAGAAGGAGATCCGTTCGTGATTGGCAATTCAAGTGGCACGAGAGGGAAGAGTGGCTTGAAGACCGGAAGGTGTCCGGTTCCGTTCGTGGGCAAATCCAAGGAGTTCCTTGGTAGGGATCACGTGTCGGGAGTAAGTCGGCTAGGTTATCATCGTTACCACCGGGCTGTAAGTTGATTTTCATAGTGCATTGCTTCCACGGCGTTGAAGCCGGAGTGTTTTCTCGATACCGTGGGTATCGAGTTTTCACGTCACACCAAAAATCGGATCTTTATTATTATTGCTTATTGTTGTTTATGTTGTGCATGCTTATTAATTCCATATACATCTAGAGTTAAATATCCCTTACGTGTATCGGATATTTAATTTAATTAATTTATTTTATTGCTTCCGCTATACTTGTCAATCGGTAGCACCGAAACGTGCTTTTCAATTGGTATCGAGACTTACCCCGATCCGCGACCCCGATCTAGATGTATACTAGTGGATCTCTCTCCGTTCCTCCCTTCTTTGATGGGAGTAACTATGCTTATTGGAAGGTCCGGATGAGAGCCTTCCTTAAATCAATGGATGAGCGTGTATGGGCGAGTACCCAAATTGGGTGGACTCCACCTAAAAGTGGTGATGAGCTAAAAGCTCTTTCTTTGTGGTCAAAAGAAGAACTTGATACTTGCAACTGGAATAGTAAGGGGTTACATGCTATTTTTATGGCTGTATCTCCCGATGAGTTTAAACGAATCTCAATGTGTGAGATTTCTAAAGATGCGTGGGATATTTTAGAAATCACTCATGAAGGAACGAAACTAGTGAAAAATTCAAAACTGCAAATGCTCACCACTAGATTCGAAGAACTAAAAATGCAAGATGATGAAACCTTTGATGAGTTCTATGCAAAATTGAATGATATTGTCAATTCCACGTTTAATTTAGGAGAGCGAATCAAGGAAAATAGGATTGTGAGAAAAGTTCTTAGATCGCCTGAGCGATTTAGACCCAAAGTGACGGCAATTGAAGAGAGCAAAGATTTAGATAAATTAAAAATTGAAGGAGGATCCCTACAAACGTATGAGCTCACATTGCCTCAATCAAAGAAACAAAAATCAATTGCCTTAAAATCAAGTAGGGAAGAGCGAAATCGGGATTCCGATGAAGAATCGTGTAGCGATGACGAGAGTTATTTGTTAAGAATTTTAAAAAATTCTTAAGGAAAAGAACTCTTCGTTAGAGAAACTAGATGTGGACTTAAAACGATCACATAAATTTGAGAAGAAAGATCGACATGAGCTTAGGGATTCCAAATCAAAAACTACTCAAAGAGTTCAATGTCATGAATGCAAAGGCTTTGGCCACTATGTATGAATGCCCTAATCTTAAACGCCAACAAGGTCAAGCCTTTAAAGCTAATTTGACCCTAAGTGATGACGAAGAAGAAGAGGGTGAACCATGTTCGAAAATCATCAAGTACATGGCTTTTATGACCTCAATGTGTGAAAATTCAGTAGATAATATTGATCAATCATGACTCGAGGCCGAGTCGAAAATTTGATGGCCTTCAAGAGGCTTACGATAAATTATTTAGGGAATGTTTGAAAGTTAAGAAATTAAATAGAACCCTAAATAATAGGATCCTTGATTTGGAACAAGAAAAAATATCTCTACAATCCAATGTTGATTCTAAACGTCAAGAATTTGAGGATTTGAAAATCTCATCTTCTAAACAAATCACGACCTGGAATGAATCGAGGCCATGAGAAAAGATTTAAAACAATTCTCAAATGGGTCTACTAAATTAGATCACATGCTCGGATTGGGAAAAAGTGGTGGAAATAAACAAGGTTTGGGGTATGCTGCAAATATTGTTCGTAATAACATAAAACCTAAACTGTTTTTTGTTCCCGCCAAGAAAATTTCACATAATCATGCTCACACACCCAAAGTCATCAAGGCCGTGCCTCAACGTGTGAATAGTGATTCGGGTCATCTAATCTACATAATCACAAGGCTATGAATATTTTTCCACCCCTAAATTTGTGCCTACTGTCATGCTTGTGGAAAAGTTGGCCACATTCGTCCTCAATGCTACACTATAAATCATTGGTACAACCAACAAAAAGGGCTAAACATGAATCAGCTTGTTGGTCACATTTTGCGATTGAATAAACAAGTTAAAATGTTAAATCAAAAAGTAGCATCGGGAGACAAGTTTGGGTTAAGAAGAGTGAGCTACATGACCCATTGGCCATTCGTGACAAAAAGGGGGAGACTTGATTCTCTTTGATAGGGGGAGCTTAGGCGAGACGGAGCGGAGCCTACTTATTTTGGGGAGCGGAGCCTACTTATTTTGGGGGTATTTTTTTCATGTTATTTCAGTTTATTATTACTTGTTAGGGGAGTATTGATTATTTTTGTTAGGGGGAGTATTGATTATTTTCGTTAGGGGGAGAATTGGTGTATGTTCTATTGTTGTAGCTGCTTCTCATGCTTATGTACCATGCATGCTGTTTTGTGTTTATTATATTTTTTTGCCTTGCTGGTACTAACCTTACTTGATCAGGAAACTAGAGTGACACAGGCAATCAAGCAAGTCTTCATCACATCACATCGCCTCAGCAGCTCTTGTTTAGCTATTTAATTTTTTTTGTATTTTTGTATATCACTAGGCGTAGGTTTTCATGTACACGGGTTTTATCTCGGTGGTGTCTAAACCCGTGATTCTCTTGTATTTATTCATTTTATGAGTTTTGTCACGGAATTGTCAAAGGGGGAGATTGTTAGAGACTTTTATCTTATTGGCATATTCCGTGACCATATGTATTATTTTATTGATGTCGGGTTGTGGGTTGTCGGTTTAAAATTCATCGCCCTCCATAGAAAGGATCGAGCACATAATCGAAGATGCGTGCTGCGTGGCGGCTCGAGCCTAAAACCGAGAATGGGGGCCGCTTGATACATGCTGGCGGCGCTCGAGCGAAATCCCAGAATGGGGGCCGCTCGCTGCGTGCTCGATCCGGCTCGAGCGCCCGCGGGGTTTCCCACGAAACCCTACGGCCGGGCGCAGCGCTTCGAGAGCACGCTCACCCAAGAAATTTCAAACGCGATTTTTGGCTCCTCTATAAATATTGGCTTATATTTTTGAAACCCTAAGGACGCCATAAACATTTTGTCAGATTATTTGAGCCCCCAATTTGAGAAGAAAGCCTTCATGCTTCAATTGATTTAGCTTCTCTTGAGAAAACTCAACAACATATTTTTGTACTCCATGTTCTAAAGAGATTTCTCACCATTTTCTTTTCTTTCTCTTTCTCTATTCAAACCTTCATCCTTCTACCATTGTTGAAGACTTTGGTTCGTGAAGAAGGAGATCCGTTCGTGATTGGCAATTCAAGTGGCACGAGAGGGAAGAGTGGCTTGAAGACCGGAAGGTGTCGGATTCGTAGTGTGTAGGCAAATCCAAGGAGTTCCTTGGTAGGGATCACGTGTCGGGAGTAAGTCGGCTAGGTTAGCGGCGTTCGTTACCACCCGGGCTGTAAGTTGATTTTCATAGTGCATTGCTTCCCCGGCCGTTGAAGCCGGAGTGTTTTTTCGATACCGTGGGTATCGAGTTTTTTTTCGTCACCAAAAATCGGATCTTTATTATTATTGCTTATTGTTGTTTATGTTGTGCATGCTTATTAATTCCATATACATCTAGAGTTAAATATCCCTTACGTGTATCGGATATTTAATTTAATTAATTTATTTTATTTCGCTATACTTGTAGAGCACCAAACGTGCTTTTTCAATTGGTATCGAGAGACTTACCCCGATCGCGACCCCGATCTAGATGTATACTAGTGGATCTCTCCGTTCCTCCCTTCTTTGATGGGAGTAACTATGCTTATTGGAAGGTCGGATGAGAGCCTTCCTTAAATCAATGGATGAGCGTGTATGGCGAGTACCCAAATTGGGTGGACTCCACCTAAAAGTGGTGATGAGCTAAAAGCTCTTTCTTTGTGGTCAAAAGAAGAACTTGATACTTCAACTTGGAATAGTAAGGGGTTACATGCTATTTTTATGGCTGTATCTCCCGATGAGTTTAAACGAATCTCAATGTGTGTGAGATTTCTAAAGATCCGGGATATTTTAGAAATCACTCATGAAGGAACGAAACTAGTGAAAAATTCAAAGCGCAAATGCTCACCACTAGATTCGAAGAACTAAAAATGCAAGATGATGAAACCTTTGATGAGTTCTATGCAAAATTGAATGATATTGTCAATTCCACGTTTAATTTAGGAGAACGAATCCCGGAAAATAGGATTGTGAGAAAAGTTCTTAGATCGAAACGATTTAGACCAAAGTGACGGCAATTGAAGAGAGCAAAGATTTAGATAAATTAAAAATTGAAGAACTTGTAGGATCCCTACAAACGTATGAGCTCACATTGCCTCAATCAAAGAAACAAAAATCAATTGCCTTAAAATCAAGTAGGGAAGAGCGAAATCGGGATTCCGATGAAGAATCGTGTAAGCGATGACGATTTTTCGTTATTTGTTAAGAATTTTAAAAAATTCTTAAGGAAAAAGAACGTTAGAGAAACTAGATGTGGACTTGCGATCACATAAATTTGAGAAGAAAGATCGACATGAGCTTAGGGATTCCAAATCAAAAACTACTCAAAGAGTTCAATGTCATGAATGCAAAGATCTGAATGCCCTAATCTTAAACGCCAAAGAGCCTTTAAAGCTAATTTGACCCTAAGTGGAAGAAGAAGAGGGTGAACCATGTTCTGAAAATGGGCCTGGCCAAGTACATGGCTTTTATGACCTCAATGTGTGAAAAGGGTAGATAATATTGATCAAAGATGACTCTGAGGCCGAGTCAGAAGCTGAATTTGATGGCCTTCAAGAGGCTTACGATAAATTATTTAGGGAATGTTTGAAAGTTAAGAAATTAAATAGAACCCTAAATAATAGGATCCTTGATTTGGAACAAGAAAAAATATCTCTACAATCCAATGTTGATTCTAAACGTCAAGAATTTGAGGATTTGAAAATCTCATCTTCTAAACAAATCACGACCACGGAATCCGCGGAGGCCATGAGAAAAGATTTAAAACAATTCTCAAATGGGTCTACTAAATTAGATCACATGCTCGGATTGGGAAAAAGTGGTGGAAATAAACAAGGTTTGGGGTATCTTTTGCAAATATTGTTCGTAATAACATAAAACCTAAACTGTTTTTGTTCCCGCCAAGAAAATTTCACATAATCATGCTCACACACCCAAAGTCATCAAGGCCGTGCCTCAACGTGTGAATAAGATTCGGGTCATCTAATCTACGTAATCACAAGGCTATGAATATTTTTCCACCCCTAAATTTGTGCCTACCTGTCATGCTTGTGGAAAAAGTTGGCCACATTCGTCCTCAATGCTACACTATAAATCATTGGTACAACCAACAAAAAAAGGGCTAAACATGACTTGTTGGTCACATTTTGCGATTGAATAAACAAGTTAAAATGTTAAATCAAAAAGTAGCATCGGGGAGACAAGTTTGGGTTAAGAAGAGTGAGCTACATGACCCATTGGCCATTCGTGACAAAAAGGGGAAGACTTGATTCTCTTTGATAGGGGGAGCTTAGGCGAGACGGAGCGGAGCCTACTTATTTTGGGGAGCGGAGCCTACTTATTTTGGGGGTATTTTTTTCATGTTATTTCAGTTTATTATTACTGTTAGGGGGAGTATTGATTATTTTTGTTAGGGGGAGTATTGATTATTTTCGTTAGGGGGAGAATTGGTGTATGTTCTATTGTTGTAGCTGCTTCTCATGCTTATGTACCATGCATTTTGTTTTGTGTTTATTATAAGACCTGGTACTAACCTTACTTGATCAGAAACTAGAGTGACACAGGCAATCAAGCAAGTCTTTCAATCACAAACGACTCTTGACTCTTGTTTAGCTATTTAATTTTTTTTTGTATTTTTGTATATCACTAGGCGTAGGTTTTCATGTACACGGGTTTTATCTCGGTGGTGTCTAAACCCGTGATTCTCTTGTATTTATTCATTTTATGAGTTTTGTCACAGAATTGTCAAAGGGGGAGATTGTTAGAGACTTTTATCTTATTGGCATATTCCGTGACCATATGTATTATTTTATTGACGGGTTGTGGGTTGTCGGTTTAAAATTCATTAAAATTTAGCCGATCGCCCTCCACGCGCTCAAGCACCGCCCAAGGACCGCCCGCTCGCTCGGGGTGCCCGCTTGCCGCTCGAGCACATAATCACCTTGAAGTGTTGGCGGCTCGAGCCTAAAAACCAGAATGGGGGCCGCTTGATACATGCTCGCTGGCCGCTCGAGCGAAATCCATGGGGGCCGCTCGCTGCGTGCTCGATCCGGCTCGGCGCCCGAAAGAAAACGGCCGCTCGCAGAGGCGCTCGAGCCACGCTCGAGCGGCGGCCCAACGGGCAGAATTTCAAACGCGATTTTTGGCTCCTCTATAAATATTGGCTTATATTTTTGAAACCCTAAGGACGCCATAAACATTTTGTCAGATTATTTGAGCCCCCAATTTGAGAAGAAAGCCTTCATGCTTCAATTGATTTAGCTTCTCTTGAGAAAACTCAACAACATATTTTTGTACTCCATGTTCTAAAGAGATTTCTCACCATTTTCTTTTCTTTCTCTTTCTCTATTCAAACCTTCATCCTTCTACCATTGTTGAAGACTTTGGTTCGTGAAGAAGGAGATCCGTTCGTGATTGGCAATTCAAGTGGCACGAGAGGGAAGAGTGGCTTGAAGACCGGAAGGTGTCGGTTCCGTTGCCGTGGGCAAATCAAGGAGTTCCTTGTCGGGAGTAAGTCGGCTAGGTTAGCTGCGTCGTTACCACCGGGCTGTAAGTTGATTTTCATAGTGCATTGCTTCCCGGCCGTTGAAGCCGGAGTGTTTTTCTCGATACCGTGGGTATCGAGTTTTCACTTCGTCACCAAAAATCGGATCTTTATTATTATTGCTTATTGTTGTTTATGTTGTGCATGCTTATTAATTCCGTATACATCTAGAGTTAAATATCCCTTACGTGTATCGGATATTTAATTTAATTAATTTATTTTATTGCTTCCGCTATACTTGTAACGGGGTCGAAACACGGTAGCACCGAAACGTGCTTTTTCACAAATTATTAGTAAGGGTGACGTTATGCTAGTCACCGATAACGGGATGAAGCTGATGCTAAAGGACGTTCGACATGTTCCTAACATCAGGCTCAATATTATCTCAATTGGTCAGCTGAATGATGAAGGTTATTATAACACATTCTCTGAAGGTGAATGAAAACTTACCAGAGGATGTCTGGTAGTGGTAAGACGGAAAAGGTGCTCCGACCTGTACATCATAAAGGCATTCGTAACGGTCGGAGATGTTAACGCTGCTACCAGCAAGGAAACTGAGAACTTGTGGCACACGAGGTTGGGCCACATGAGTGAACGCGGACTACATCATTTGGCAAGGAAGTGCCTTGTTGCTGGAGTGAAGGAGGACGGACTAAGGACCTGTCCTCACTGCTTGGCCGGCAAATAAAGGAGAGTCTCTTTTCATGGAGACTTGTCCGCCTCAAAAGTAGAACTGTTTGATCTCATCCGCACAGATATGTGTGGACCATTCAAAAAGAAGTTATTTGGTGGAGCTCAATATTTCATATCTTTCATTGATGATTATTCCAGAAAAATGTGGGTCTATCCATTGAAGACCAAGGACTAAGTTCTCGATGTATTTGAGCAATTTTACACCCTTATTAAGCGACAGACGGGGAAGAAAATGAAGACCGTCTGAAGCGACAACGGCGGTGAATACATAGAGTCCTTTGATACCTATTGCCGGTCACATGGTATTGGACATCAGAAGACACCTCAAAGATGCCATAGTTAAACGGAGTGGCTGAGCGGATGAACCGCACAATTATAGAAAGAGTATGGTGTATGCTTTCCGAAGCTGAGCTCCCCGGACACTTTTGGGTCGAAGCATTGAAGACAGCGGCTTATATTATCAATAGGTCGCTCAGTAAGCCCTTGAAGGGTAAAGTGTCGGAGAAGATATAGTCAAACAAGGAGCCATCTTATGATCATCTGCGGGTGTTTGGATGTAAAGCCTTTATCCATGTCCCAATAGATGAAAGGACAAAGTTGGAGCCAAAGACGATGCAGTGCGTCTTTCTGGGCTATGGGAAAGCTGAGATGAGGTACAGATTTTATGATCCAGTTGGAAAAAAACTTATCCAGTTAAGGGATGTAACCTTCATAGAAGATGAAATAATCAAGGATATTGGTAGAAAAGCCAAATGTGATGGCGAGCATACGGACAAAGTAAGTGTCGAAGTTCTCCATCCAGTATCTCTGAAAGACAGGGACAATAGTCCTGTGGCGGTCGATTATAATGGTGAATAAATAATGACTCCTAATGAAGATCAGGATGAAGTCATCTCTCAACAGGTCGAGAATCTGCCTGTCAGGCGATCCTCACGAAGCAGGCGGCCGTCCATCCATCTGTCTCCTAGTGAGTATATTATGCTCACTGATACCGAAGATCCTAAAACTTATGAAGAGGCTATGAAGGACGAGAACAATGAGAAGTGGCTGGAAGTCATGAATGATGAAATGTGTTCTCTCCATGAAAATTACACATTTGACTTAGTCAAACTTCCTAAGGGGAAGAAAGCCTTAAAGAACAAGTGGGTCTTTCAACTGAAGACGTCCGAGAACACTATACAGCCGAGATATAAGACACTGCTAGTGGTGAAAGGTTTTAGTCAACAAAATGGAGTTAACTTTGATGAGATTTTTGCTCCAGTGGTGAAGATGTCTTCCATAAGGGTTGTGCTGGGATTGACAACCGCCCAGAACATGGAAGTGGAGTAGATAGATGTCCGGACAACTTTTTTTCATGGTGAACTAGAAGAAGAAACCTATATAGAACAGTCGGAAGGGTTTAAGGCTAAAAGAAAGGAGCAACTGGTTTGTCGTCTAAGGAAAAACCTGTATGGGTTAAAACAAGTTCCGAGATAGTGGTACAAGAAGTTTGAATTGGTCATGGTCAGTCAAGGGTACCAGTAGACTACTTGTGATCACTGTGTATTCACACAAAGATTGTTCGAAGATGATTTTGTTATCTTTCTCCTGTACGTGGATGACATGTTGATTGTTGGACAGAATGCTGCTCGGATAAAGATGTTGAAGGAGTAACTTGGACGATCTATTACCATGAAAGACCTCGAACCGGCGAAATAGATTCTTGGCGTTAGAATTATTCGCGATCGGGAGATAGGGAGACTATGGTTGTCTCAAGAAAATTACTTTGAGAAGATACTCCAATCCTTCAATATAGACAAGTCTAAACCTGTCAGCACTCCACTGGCAAATCACCACAGGTTAAGCAGTTGCCAGTGTCCATTTTCGGACGAAGAGAAAGCATACATGAGAGGCATTCCCTACTACTCAGCCGTAGGAAGCCTCATATATGCTTTGGTATGTACCACGCCGAACATAGCACATGCTGTTGGCATAGTTAGCCGGTTTCTATCCAATCCAGGGAAGGAGTATTGATCCGCGGTAAAGTGGATTATGAGGTATATCCTAGAAACTTTCAAGAGGTGCTTGTGTCTTAGAAGTGACAAGCCTCAATTGGTAAGCTACTAGAATGCTGATATAGTTTGATACGTTGATAGTCGCAAGTCCACTTTAAGATACTTGGTAAAATTTGTAGGAGGAGCAGTCTCCTGGCAGTCCAAGTTACAAAACTGATTCGCTCTTTCCACTACTGAAGTCGAGTACGTTGCCATGACAGAAGCTTGAAAGGAGATGTTGTGAATGTAAAAGTTCATTTAGGAATTGGGCCTCAAACAAGAAAAGTATGTAGTACTTTGTGACGGTTAGAGTGCTATTCATCTCTGTAAGAACTCCTCACTCCATTCCAGATCAAAGCACATTAATGTGCGATATCATTGGGTGAGAGATGTATTGGAAGCCGCTCTTCTGTCATTAAAAAAAGTTGACACTGAAAAGAATGGGGCAGATATGATAACCAAGATTCTACCGAAGAGGAAGAATGAAGCATGCTGCAGGCTAGCCAAGATGATGGACTTAACTTCCTCACGGTCGTGAGGAAAAGTTTGTTGGGGATCACTTCCATATGGAAGTCCTTGTAACCAAAGGATTTGACAGAGCAAGTGTGTGTGTGCTAAGAGAAAGGAATCTCGGTCAACTATGTTGACCAGAGCCTTCTGGACAGTCAATTCTGTCGGTTAATATGTTGACTAGAAAAGTCGTGAGATGACTGACTCTGCTGAAGAAGCAGAACAGACTACCTCGATCGGTCAACGTTGTGATTGACCGGCTAATATGAGAAGACAGTCAATAGAGTTGACTGACTGAATAAGGAATGTCTGAATGATTGTTAAAGTCTCAAAAATGTATACAGTTGACCTATCCGATTCGGTAGTTGGTAGATGTCATTTTTGGGACTCCAAAGGTTGATCGGTTTGTAGGAGTAGACATGCGCCACCTGTTGTAGGACAGGACGTGTGCATGCGAGCAAACCTTGAAAATTAAGTACCAACCACCAAATTGAGCTATGGTGATGGACATGTGTATATATATATGTGTGTGTGTGTGTGTGTGTACACTTAGTATAGATAAGAGAACGAGAAGAAGGAAAAGACACCGGAGAAATAGAGAAAAGATTGTGTGTAAAACAGATGTGAGAGAAAGTGAAAAGAAAGAGAGCTGTAAGTGAAAACAAAATGTTGTGGCTTTTGTTTACTTTTGTTCTATTTTTATTTTTGCCTTCTATAATTTTTCTCATACTTAGTGATTCTTTGTGGATTTAGTGTCTTATGATTTTTTTCTTATTTCAGAAGAATTTTTCACATAAAATTTGGTGTTCATTTATCTTTTCTTACCTCTATTTTACGGTACTTGTGTGCTTTATTAATTGGCAGTCCATTCGGGCTAATAGAAGAACTGTTCTTGTATTCTAGTCAGTAGGCCACCCGTTATCCGCTCACATGAACAATTTGCACCATTACACTTCAGCTTCTTTGTTTCTTTTTTCGGAAAATTTGTTAAGACTGGCTTTATACATACGGATTTAAATCACAGCATATCGTTACCAAACCCATTACTTGCTATATATGTTAGGCTGAGAACATCTGGCAGAAGGCAATCTACAGCGGCGAAAGGAAGAGCAGCTGGCCGAAAAAAAAAAAAGAGAAACTGCCAAGAGAAGATGACGGAGAAAGCAAACACAACACAAATAAAAGCGAAGGAGGCCCAAAAAACGCAAAAAAGTGGAGAGAATTCTGCGTAATCTCTCCTTTCTTCTTTAGACTTGTGGATCATCTTTTCAATTAAGTGTTTTTGTTGTCCAAGAAAGTCTTAAAGGAGGTCGGGAGTGCACGAAAAATAATTAAACGAAAAATAAAAAGAAAAAAATTACTTTTTTTTTTTTTTTTGAGACATGGGTTTCTTCCGTAATACAAAAATTAAATTACTTTCTATAAAATTAAATATGTTAGTATTTGTTTTCCATTAGTTGTTTTTGTAATTGTTTGCATAATCTAAATAAGAAAAAATATGTTCATTTTTTTCTTCGAATTGTTTTAAAAGTGAATAGAAATATATATATATATATATATATAAAAAGCAGAATAAAATTATAAAAAGATATTTGCATTCCATGATTGAAATAGGATTTCGGGTTGAAAAATATGGTAATGATACGTCCAAAAGAACTTTACAATTTGGCATCGTGAAAAATGAATAGTAAGCATCAAACAAGGACATTTTGATAGATATATTTGATATATACCTTTTTATAAAGGCAAATTTTTTAATTTTTTTAATTTTATATTCTTCTGCTTGTAATTTTCTAAAAAAATAACGTGAAAATACATTCTGTTAAATTATTATTCCCTTTGGAAAGGAAATATCTAGATACAAAGACAGTCTTCCCGTACATCATTAACAAATATTATGGTATTGTTGGCACCCAAGTAATTTATTGATGTTTAAGATTTAGTGCACCGATATTGTCAAGATGTGGTAGAAATGATTGTACTTCCACATTATATATTACAATGGAAGATTGACATAAGTTTCGATTCCATGATTTTTCCACCCATATTGAAATATTTTAGACGTATAAATTTTGTGTCATATTTTGTGGTTGTTGTGGCTTTTTTTATTTTGTGTTCGGATTGTGGTTGAATATAAATATTCATAACCTGAAAATAATAATTTTTAATTTTAAATAATTAAAATATAATTAAAACATTCAAAATAATATTCCTTTCAAAAGCTCTTTACAATGTTTAAAATTCTTACAAATGATAACAGAGCCTGATCGTCTGAAGAATTAATAAAAATAATAATAGTAAATTTAATACTTATAAAAGTAATAGCTAATGAAACATAAAAAGGGACCATAGTAATGACTAAAAACTAAAATAATAAAAATGTTAAAATAATGATACACAAGCTAAAGCATGCAAAAATATAAGAACCAATAATTGATAATGATTTCATTAATAAATGTTAAATATAAAAAATTAAGTTATAATATTTTCACAAAATCAAAAGTTATACGTACTTTAGGCATCACTATTTTAAAACAAACTCGTACAAGCTTCCGTTGAGTATATATATCAAGCATAATAATTTTGCCTTGAATACACCCATGTGTGGTTCAAACGAATATCAGGCACTATTTGTACCTACACTATTATAATTTAACACTTAATTTTTAATCTAAATTTACAATTAATCTTTATAATTTATTAATTTATTTGAATGTAATATTATTATATAAATCTCATGATTTAAACTTTATGAAAAATTTATAGCTCCTTACAATAATTATTCCTTATTTAGTTAGATTTATTAGGTTAAAATTTTTGGTAAGTAATTAGTAAGTATTGAGCTCAAAACATATGTGCAATCAATCCCCTAATCCTCCTAGGTAGCATCTCAAGCATCTAAAATATTGTTTACCAAAAATAATAATAATAAAAGAAAACCCCACCAAAATCAAAATTTACAAAAACAAAAAAAAAAAAAAAAAAAAAAGAAGACAAGGCTGACAAAACGAGAAACGGAACGCTTTCAAAAGGAAGTCCGTAGCAATGAGGCCGGCTATGGATATTGAATTAAGACCCGACCTGCATGGACATATCAATATGGGGAATGCCCCACCATTAGAAGGTGGAGTTGCCATCCTTCTTCAATTTTAGGTTACGTTTGTAACGTGATCTGTAAGGAGAGAAGTTTTCCAAAACTGTTTTGTTGCATATATGCCTTTCAAATAAAGTAGATGGCGACTGTTAGAAATATTCTCAGAGCATTGTGGACCAGGTTACCATTGTTCCATGTAAGCACGACGTAGTTGTAGGTTAAAATACTTATCACTGGAGAGGTGAGAAAAAGTTAACGATAACAATGAGATCTAATTATTTATTTCAAAGGCAGAGAGGCAGTGGCAATGAAAATTATGGTAACTGTGGTGGCAACCGCTGTATGGCAATATTGATAGTGATTATGGTATCGACGACGTTGGCAGAGGCGACTGTGGAGGTCACATTCCGCCGAAGAAAAGAGGTCGTGGTAGCAGTGGTGTCATGATGATAGCGACATTGGCAGTAATGGTGACGGTGGTTATACAAATTTTCGAATGGACTAATTATTTAGCATATAAACAACAGGATATAATATTTATTTATATACTGTTTTGTTTCAGAACCAAATTCACCACAGCCCCATAAGAAATCCGATTGACTAGTTGTACTGGATGAGCAAGTGTCCCATATCTTGTTTGTGGAATAAGATCCAAGATTTAATGGAGTTCGCCCTATCGCCATGTACAGTCAGCCTTTAACAGTCCTTCAAATGCTCGACAGCCAAGAAAAGCTGCTAAAGGTTCCCAGAAACCTTTAGCAGTGAGCTGATCTATCATGGCGATAGCTTTGGGTCATTTCGGACAGGTGTAAATGTGCAATATTATTGCTTCAAGCTTATCATATATGCTACAAGTACAACTTTGCTGGTAGTGGCTAAAATTTATCAATCCATATTGGTTGATTAAATATGTGATTTTCTTTTTATAAATGTGGAGCTTTCGTTCTCTGTTAAGATATGACTATATCGTGTAAAATGAAATTAGCGATCGAATGTGCCCCATTTCTTCCCCCAAAGAGACAATACCTCAAAAATGAATACATTTAATTTCAAAATTAATAGACGAAATACCTGATTTAATTGTTTTTAGCGATATCTACTAGATAGAAAATAAATATTCTGAACTTTGAAGGAAGAATACAATAAGAGGAGTTCATTGATTGGTCATACTCAGCTGAATGGATCTTCAATTATAAAGAGGGTTGGACCATTGTAAAGTAAACAAGTTGCCATAAAATTAAAGACGTTTGCTTCTTTATGTCTAGAGAATTTGAAGTAGCCAATGCATGGAGGAAAACCCGTACAGATACTTGGAAGAAGATCAAGAAATAACATAGAGAAGATTTTTTTTTTTTTTTTACGAAATTAATTGACGATACATTAAACTTAATTCCACAATTTTAAGCAAAAAAAAAAAAGGGGGCGGGGGTTTGTAGACGAGTATATTGTAGAATTTGACCATCTAATGATGAAATGTAATACTTTTGAATGAGAGGAGTGTTAGATTTTTGGTCATTTCCTTGTAGGACCCCAACAAACGAAAAATCATCGAAAAATCGCATAGATTTCGTTCGCATGAGCGGCAAAGTTGCTGAAGGGCAGCCGGATTGATGGGCCAAGAGGCGACCAGATCAGAGTCGAGGTTGAAGGGTGACCATATCGGAGCTAAGGCCGAAGGGAGATCGGGTGGAGAGGCTGAAGGGAAGCCGGACGTCGAACTACATAAACGACTGGATTGCTGAGTTATAAAGCCGACCAAACTATTGAGTCGGAGGGGCGACCGGACTACTTATACTAAAGGATTGCTGGTTGCCGATCTCAGTAGCCCACATGATAAAAGCGTGGGAATTGGGTTTTTAGGAGCGCGAAAAATGTGTTTTGAGTTAGACATCATTATAAAGTGCGCGAAGCGTTTTAAGATTGACAGATGAGAGACAATGAAAAACACTTATAAAATCAGAGAGTAGAGAGCGTCGCCAAGGAAAGAAAAGAAAAAAAAGTGAGGAGATCAGTTTGTTCTATCTCATATCGGTCGATTACTGGTACTCTATTTTAGGGGTTTATATAAACAATTTTATATAGTGGAGTTTTTTGGAGCATATCCCATTGTTTTTTCCTTGATTAAAAAAGATTTTTTACGTTAAAAATTATTATATATTGTTATATTCCTTATACTTACAATTTTGATAATTGACGACCGACGGGAGGTTTGGATTTGTTTCGTTGTGCAGGTGGTGTGTATCCGGGCCTAAAATTCCGAACAAGGAGCAGACTATAACTCGATGTCATAGTGGGCTGACAATGGAATCGGAAAAAATTTTTGGTTGCAACCATGTTAGACTTACCGCCCACATTAACATATTGGCAATAAAGGAGGAATAGCAGCTTAAGAGGCTCGTGGAATGAGCCAATAAATGCAACAAAAGAGGGACATTCCAACCCAGCAAGTGTTCAGCTTCTGAACACATTTCAAGTGGTGAGATTACAAAACCTAAAGGAATTGGCAGTAGTGGGAGCTAGTTCAAGTCATGTCAGGGTTTCAAATGCCAAGGAATTGACCATATTGCTTCTGGAAAGGATGGAATAAAGGTTGTCATGGTTTCTACTCGACCACAAAGTACTCCCAAACATGACAAAGGAGAGGGAAATAACTTATTTTCAATGTTCGAGCCTGAGACAGAATCGGAGCATGCTACTAAAGTTTATGCTTGTGTTGTTAGAAGAAATGAAAGTACATCCGAGCCTTCTCCAATCTTACAGAACCTTTTTGTTAAATTTCATGATTTTTTCATGGAGGAAATTTCACTTACTCTTCCTCCCATAAGAGATATTCTGCATTTTTTATCTTAAACCTAGTGCTATCTACCTAACAAGCCAATCTGCAAGATGAGGTTGGATGATGAAGAGTTCAATGCAATTAGTTTAACTTCTCGCCAAAAATTTGATAAAAGAGAGTATGAGCCCATATGTCGTTTCAGCTCTTCCTATATTCTAAAGAACGACTAAATGTGGCATATATGCATTGATAATAGAGTGGTAAGTGTAATTACTAACAAATATTAGTTTTTGATTCTTTGATTTGATGATTTTCTTGTTAAGTTTCATAGTGCTACTATATTTTCTGGTATAGACTTGCGAAGTGATTATCACTATATATGAATGACGCTAGGGGATTAAAGAAAATATCCTTAGCAATAATTGTGATGCATTTTAGGCTTTCTAGCGGTACTAGTTGTCACATCCTCAATCTCAAATAATATAAATAAATATATAAACTAAATTGAACGAACATTATAAAACAAATATCGTTAGATAAACCTATATTATAAAACAAAGTTCAAGATCAAAAGGTCACAATCATGACGGCAATGTCAAATATATAATTAAATAAATAATCAAAATTTAACCCAAAGCTGAGATATAATTCTATAAAATTATTATTAGACAATTATAATAATCTACAAGAAAGCCTAAGATCTAAAAGATACGTTCCAAAATAATTTCAAGATAAACCATCATTTGAACAACAAATAAATAAAAGAAAAAAAAGTATTATGAACCAAAATACCAATTTACCAATATTACAAACTGTTATAAATTAAAAGTCTACAGCCATAAACATCATATAACCAAAATGGCTAATAAATTATTTGAAACTACAATAAAATGACAACAAGAAAAAAACCTAGGACTATCATTCGAATATTGCTTGTCCTTAATCCTGCAAGAGATCTGATCACATTAATCTGAACAGTTAGCAAAAAAGGCAAGGTTGAATCCAAAATTTAATAAAATTTGAATAATTTATATATGCGGATGTTCATAAACAAAGCATGTGAATGGATAATGATAATAATCAATTTTGAATTGTTAAAAATGTTAAAATGTCGATAAAAGTATATAAAAATCATATGAAAAAATAAAATCAATTATCAGTGATGACCTATCAATAAAGATCAAAAATAAAAATTTTGGGCTATAATTACTTTTATATAACCAAAATGTATATGATACTATTCATGTCCTATTGGTGTATCAACTTTATATTAATCTCTTTAGTTTGAGTAAAACCATGTGAAAATATAAAATTAATTATCGGTGATGACCTACCAACAAAGATCAAAAATAAAAAATTAGGATATAATTACTTTTATATAACCAAAAGGAAAATATCATTATTTAAGACCAATGAATATACTGATTATAAATTATTTTCTTTAGTTCAAGTAAAATGTTATTTTTCTGACCTATAAATATTTGATTTAATATTTAATTTATAAATAATATCTTAAAATATATCAAGATATATTTTCTCAATTCATTATAATGATTCTTATTTAGTCTAAATAAAAAAAAAATCTATGTGAAAAAAATAAATATCCAAAAATGTTCTCATATTCAAAAAATATATTATTATTATAAAATCAAAACATATTTCTCATCAAACACTTGTACAAAGAAAATATGTAAGGATAATTTCACAAATATTTTGGAATTTTAAGATAACATACTTAAATTAAAGATCAATCTTTTAAAATCTCTTGAAATAAAAGAAATTTTAACATGTCTGTAATATAATTTGAAAAAAAAAAAGTAAAAAAGTACTATATATATATATATATATATATATATATATGAATATTAGAATAAAAATAATAATAATAATTTCTAAAAAGTTTAACAATAAAAAAAAAGGATTAGTGTTCTTACATTAACTTATATTCAATGAAAATTTCGTAAAATAACTTCAAAATTACATTCTTATTCTTTTCTCTTCTTCATTCTCTTCTCTTTTTTATCAAATTTTCATAAAAAATATGCAAAAAATCAATAAAAAATCCATATATAACACACAGACATATATACGCCAATCAAGTGCAAAAGCTAATTTTAGCCGGTGTATTAGCGCCCACTAGAAGTACATCAAGCATCATGAAATTGGATTAAATATGCATAAGCTGCCTTTATACACCTATTCTAATTCAAACATATTTAAACATGACTCTTATGCCTATCAGATGTCTCCCAAGCTACTACATAGTTTTTTCAACCAAATCAAAATTTTTTCTTTAAATTTTTACTTAATCAAATCAATTACTAATATCTTAAAACATATTTGGTACCAAATAGTATAGCCACAATCTAAAAGTTAATCCAAATAATTCTTTAATACTTAATTCTTCTTCAAATTAATTTGATATTATCAGTTTATTTTAAATTTATTTTTGATACATTAAAAATAATTATATAGTATGAATTTAAAGAAAATTCTAAATAAGAAAACATATTTAGGCTTGAGATACATCCGATGTGTATTCATGCACATTTTTGGTAAATTGGGCACACCCAAGGAATGCCTTTGGACCACTCAAGTGAAGTTTACATAGATTAGAGCACCTTAATGGGCTCCTAAGGTGGTGTTCAAGTATGGTTTGGTAGATTGCTGGCATTCGAAGAGTGCTTGAGGCGACAATCGTGCGCAATTGGGGTTAAGTGTGGTGCATGACATGCGCCTAAGATGGTGCTTGTACACCAGTTCGCATATGTAAGCCAACGTGCATCATTTTCAGTCATTTCATCTGAGGAAGATAAAGGAGAGAGAAAGAGAAGGAAATGAAAAAAGAGAAAGAAAAGAAGAGGGATCTTAAAGTATTAGTTGGTCAAATTTGTCAGATTAAATGTTGAAGGTAAGTATTTTTAACCCTATCTTTGATCTGTTTTAATTTTTATTTAGTTTTGCTTATATTTTATGATTTTATTGTACACGCATATCATTTTACTTACTCTACTTTGATTATTTGCACATATATGTCATTTTTATCAAATATTTTAAAATTTTGCCTCAATTTTATTATTACTTACAGACTTTTACTTGTTTTGTGAAAATAGATAAATCTTTTAAGATATTATATTTATATATAAAAATATTTGTAAAGAAAAAGTTATTAAAACTTTTATTAAGCCTTGTATGTTGAATTTCAAGCATGTACTTTGGGTCGAGCTCTATTTTGATATTTAGTTCAATAAGTGTACATTTCTCATGAAGGAAAGCTTTAGATTATACTTCCAAAGCGAAAGTTTTGTATTTTTTCATTAAATAGGAAAAGTTTTTAATATGTAATATAGAAACCATTTCCAATTTATATTTTTATGAGAATTATTGTAATGAATTGAATAGAACAAATATATTTAAACATTTAAATATATTCAGATAGACTTGAGAACTACACCCATTATCCACATGTGACAAAAGAAAGTGACTTTATCCCCATTTATATGTGAGAATACAGTGATAGTTAGTCTATATGTTTAAATAATAGTGATTTAGTCTAAACTTATCGAGAGTATGTGTAACTCTTCTTCAAAGCCAGCCTTTTGATCGTTAATTCTCCAATTTGACCACATTTTAAATTTTCGATATATTTTCACATGCATGTTATTTGGATAATTAAGACTTTGAATTGAGTTTTACAAGTTTTAACCGCCATTTCAATTTGGGTTGACAACCCCTCAGCTAAAGAATAATAAGCCGAGATAAAGGAAGATACAATAGATTTGGCAACTCCATCCAACTAAGGGAAAAAAATTAAGTTAAAGTATAGTCGAAATATTGCATGTAAGATACAATAGAAGAAATAGGTAACCATTGAGTTATGGACCAATGTAAAGTTCGTTGTAGTTACTCCTGTATAAAAGTGCTTGGGTCCAAGAACTTAGGTTATGTCTGAGGACTTAGATTGAGGACGAGAATTTTGCACGGTTATGGTCTGCGGACTTGTTCACTGAGCAATTGAGGAATCTACACAGTGTAGTTCTGATGACTTGTGAGCAACACTTAAGCCCAAGGACTCTAATGAAGACAGTTTTGTCACTTGCACAAGAAAGGCTACAGAAAGATACCTAGCGGGTCAACGGGATGTAAACCGACTGTGAGGAGAAGCCGGTCAATGGAGGTTTGATCATTCTTAAGAGAAGCAGTATGGCCTATGGGTGTCAACTAAGAGGATTGATTGAGTATACGTAATCTCTAGAGAATACGCGCAATTTTTGTAGAGTGGACGCCATCTCTGCAGAATATGATAATTTGCAGAGCCGTTATAGAGTTGTACATTTGCCGGATGGTTACATGTACACGTAACCTTCACGCTTGCCAGGCAGTTGTTCAAACAGTATGTATATATATAGAGAGAGTTCAGCAAAAATGAGTAAGATGTGTGAAGGTGAAGTGAGAAGAGAACAATAGTGAGTAAAAACAAAATGTGAAATTTTTTAAGCTTTTGTACTCTATTCTTTAGTCTTCTCCTCAAGGGCTAGTGTAGCCTTGTGATTTTGTAACCAAATTCATATAGTAAAATTTATTATGGACTACGTATTTCGTAATGTTTTCCTTATTTCAGAAGGATTTTTTACGTAAAATCTTGATATATTCCTTCTTCTTCCTTTTTTATTGTTGTTTGTTCCTAACTTGCTAGTCGGACGTCATTTTTTTCTACAATGATATCTAAGACAGGTTGAGTACTTGCAATTAAATGGTGTCGTCTTCAAAAAAACTTGTCATTTAGTGTGGAGCAATTCAATAGGTAAGGTAACTTCATCCTCTGGTAAGAAAGGGTGAAGAATATCTTATCCCGAGAAGGAACGGTGAAAGCGTTTAGGAAGAAGGATAAGAAGTTAGAGAACTTGACCGAGGAGGAATGGCAAGATAAAAGGGATCTTACAAACTGTATCATCAAATTGTATCCGACGGACAACACGCTGCTGGAGGTCCTCGACTTGTTAGACCCGGTTGAGGTCTGGGAGAAGCTTGAAAATAAGTATAAGTCCAAATCTTTGACAATGATATTGCATGTAAAGAAGCAGTTTTATGGATTGCGTCTGTCCGAAGGGAAAAGTTTTGAAAAGCATCTAGAGTTCAATAGAATCATGACGTAGATGTCTGCCTTTGATGAGAAAATCAAGGATGAGGATAAGGCGTTGGTATTATTGACTTCCTTACTAGCCTTGTACGACCACATTGTGACAACTTTTTTGTTTGGGAAGGACAAGTTTAAAGTTGGACGAGATTGTTACATCCTTACTAATGAATGAGGTAAGACAGTCTCAATTCCACTTCTTCCCACTCCGAGGTGCTCTTAACTGAGTCACGGGAAAAAATAAGGGGTACGGCCCAAAACATGATGAAAAGGGTCGCAGAATGTACCGCTCAAGCTTTCAAAACTTTAAGTATCATCACTGTGGTAAGAAAGGCCACATCAAGAAATACTACTACAAGTAGAAGCGTGAGAACGTTGAAAGAGATAATAAAATAGAAAATGGATGAGGAGAAGAAAATGCCTCGATCTCAATAGTTATTAGAGGGGATCTCCTATTAACCTGTGAAATAGACAACGTGATGGGCATGATGGATCACGAGCCCCACTAGGTGATAGATACAGGTGCTTCTCTGTATGCCACATCCAGAAAGTGATCATTTACTTTTTATACCCTGAGAGATTTTTGAGTAATAAGGATGAAAAATAAAGGTACGCCACCAGTTATTGGCAGAAGTGATGTATTGCTGGTCACCAATAATAGGACAAACTTATTGTTGAAAGATGTATAGTATGTCCCTGATATCCGATTAAATACAATTTCATCCGGAAAGTTAGATAATGAAGGTTATTACAATACCTTCTGTGAAGGAAAATGAAAGTTGACCAGATGGTCTCTAGTTATTGCTCATGGAAAGAAGAGTTTCGACCTGTATATAATGAAGGCGTCTACTGTGGCCGAAGATGCGAATACAACGAGTAATGAGGAGTCCTCGCACCTATGGCACCGTCTGCTATGCCATATGAGTGTAAAGGGATTATGTCATTTGGTCAAAAAGAGTATCATTTCGGGAATAAAGTAAGATGGACCGAGGATTTGTCTTCACTGTATAGCCGAAAAGCAACGAAGGGTCTCTTTCCATGAAGACTTGTCTTCTATGAAGGTGGAACTACTTGACCTGGTTCACATTGATATGTGTGGGCTATTCAAATAAATGTCATTTGATAGGGCTTAATATTTCGTGTCGTTTATTCATGATTGTTCGAGAAAGTTATAGATTTACTCACCTAAGACCAAGGACCAAGTTCTCAATACCTTTGAGCATTTTCATCTCTGGTGGAACAACAGACGAGAAAGAAGTTAAAGACCATCCGAAGCGATAATAGTAGTGAGTACATTAGGGCATTTGATGCCTATTATTGAAAGTATGGCATAATGTATCAGAAGAAGTCACCAAAAGTATCACAGTTGAATGGAGTGGTCGAGCCGATGAACCACACACTCTTGGAAAGGATTAGGTGCCTACTTGTTGAGGCAAAGTTCCCTGGATCTTTTTGGGTAGAAGTTTTGAAGACGGCGGGCTATGTCATCAATAGGTCACCTAATAGGCCTTAGAATAATGAGATGCCAAAGAAGATGTGGACTGAAAAACAGCCATCCTATGACCATCTTCGGGTGTTTGGGAGTAAGGCTTTTATTCATATCTCAAAGGATGAGAGGACCGCGTTTGAGCCAAATATGAAACAATGAGTCTTTTTGGGCTACGGAAAAGACGAACTTGGATGCAGACTTTGTGACCCAATTTAAAAAAAGTTTGTACGGTCAAGGGATATGGTCTTTATTGAAGGTGAAACAATTGAAGACATTGGTAAGAAGACCATATCTGATACTTGCCAGAAGGACAAGATAAGTGTTGATACTATCCGTTTGGTACCTCTTCACTATGAGGTCAATGGCTTAAGAGTGACTGAGGAGAATAATAAAGCAGGTGCAGCACCTGATAAAGATGATAATGAAGTCATTCCTTAACCGACTGAAGAGATTGAGGAGGTTCCTATCCTACGCTCCACAAGAGATAGAAGACCATCCATATGCCTATCATCTGGTGAGTATATCCTGCTCACTGATGCAGGCGAGTCTAAAAATTTTGATGAGGCCATGAAGGATGAGAAAAAGGAGAGATAGCTGAAAGCAATACAAAATGAAATAAGCTCTTTACATGAAAATCATACGTTTGATTTTACCAAACTACCTAAGGGGAAGAGAGCTCTAAAGAATAAATGGGTCCTCCGTTTGAAAACAGATAAAAATATCACGCAACTAAGATACAAGATGAGGCCGGTGGTAAAGGGTTTTAATCATAGAAAGGGTATTAATTTTTATAAGATATTTGCCCCTGTGGTAAAGATGTCCTTAATAAGGATTATGCTTGTTTTGATAGCTATTCGAGATTTGGAGGTGGAGCAGCTGAATATTCAAACAACATTCCTTCATGGTAATTTTGATGAGAAAATTTATATGAAATAATTAGAAGACTTTACTGTCAAAATGAAGAAACGGCTAGTATGTCGTCTAAGAAAGAACCTGTACAGATTAAAACAGGCTCCAAAACATTTGTATAAGGAGTTTGAATCTATCATGGTCAGCCAAGGATACAGAAAGATCACTTCTGATCACTGTATATTTATATAGAAATTTTTTGAAGACAACTTTGTCATCTTTTTTTTTTATATGGACGACATGTTAATCGTTAGACTCAATGGCACTCGGATAAATGAGTTAAAGTAGAAACTTGGGCAGTCTTTTCCTATGAATGACTTAGGGTCAACAAAACAGATTTTGGGTATTAGAATAATTCGCAACTGAGAAGTGAGGAAACTATAGCCGTCCCAAAAAAACTACATTAAAAAGGTGCTTTAGTGTTTTAATATAAATAAGTCCAAGCCAATGAGAACCCTACTGACCCACCATTTCAGACTAAACAGTCAGCACAATCCTTCTACTAATAGAGAAAATGTTAGCATGAAAGGCATCTCATACTCCTCGACTGTTGGTAACTTGATGTATGCTATGGTGTATATATGGTCAAACATTGCACATGTCGTCGGCACTGTCGGCTGATTTCTGTCCAATCTTGAAAAAGAATACTAGTTTGCAGTCAAGTGGATTATGAGATACATTTGAAAAACTTTCAAAATGTATCTATATTTTGGAGGTGACAAATCCCTGTTGGTAGGATATACCAATACAGATATAGCTGGAGACATTGACACCCGAAAGTCAACTTTGAGATACTTGATCAAGTTTGTTGGAAGAGCAATCTCCTAGCAGTCAAAGTTATAGAAATACATTGCTTTTTCTACTATTGATACTGAATTCATTGTAATGATAGAAGTTTACAAAGAGATGTTATGGATGAAAAAATTTATCCAAGAATTGGGTTTTAGGAAGGAGAGGTTTGTGGTATTTTGTGACAATCAAAGTGTCATACACCTTTGTAGAAATTCTTTATTCCACTCAAGATCGAAACACATTGATATTCAATATTATTATGTGAGGGATGTTATTGAAGCGAAATTGTTGTCACTGAAAAAAGTCAAAATCGAGAAAAATGGAGCGGACATGATGACAAAAAATTTTCCAAGAGGAAAGACTAAGCCTTGCTGCAGTTTGACTGGGTTAACAGATTTTGGTTTTATACGGTCATGAGAAAAAGTTTATTGTGGTCACTGCCATATGAAGGTGTTTGGGTCTGAGGACTTAAGTTATGTTCGAGGACTCAGATTGAAGATGAGAACTTTGCACAGTTATGGCTTGCGGATTTATTCGTAGAGCAATTGAGGAATCTACGCAGTATAGTTTCGAGGATTTGTGAGCAACACTTAAGCCCGAGGATTCTAATGAAGACATGAAGGCTTTTTTGTCACTTGTGCAGAAAAGGATGCAGAAAGATGCCCAACGGGTTAACAAGACATTAACCGGCTGGGAGGAGAAGTTGGTCAATGTAGGCTTGACCACCCTCAAGAGAAGCAGTATAGCCCATGGGTGCTAGTTCAGAAGATTGATTGGGCACGCATAATCTCTAGAGAATATGCGCTATCTCTGCAGAGCAGACACCATTTCTGTAGAGCACAATAATTTGCAGAGCTGTACGTGCACCAAATAGCTACCTGTACGCGTAACCTCCACGTTGGCTAGGCGGCTGTTCAAATAGTATGTATATATATAGAGAGAGAGAGAGGAAGAGAGTTCAGAAAAAATGAGTGAGATGCATAAAGGTGAAGTGAGAAGAAAAAAGTAGTGAGTGAAAATAAAATGTAAAATTCTTTGTATTTTTTGTGCTCTATTCTTCATTCTTCACCTTAAGGGCTTGTATAGTCCTATGATTTTGTAATCAAATTCATATAGTGAAATTTATTATGGATTAAGTGTCATGTAATTTTTTCCTTATTTTAGAAGGATTTTTCACGTAAAATTTTGGTATACTCGTTATTCTTCCTTATTCCTTTTTCATTACTGTTTGTCCCTAATTTGCTAGCGGGATGCCATTTTTTTCCTACAAAGTTAGTGGTAAAATTGTCGGACGATCGGACTTCAATGAACTAGTTTAAAGGACCTATGAGCTGAAACTCGAAAAGGAAGACATAAAGACTATCAAATTTAGATTTTATCAGACCCGTGAAATCAGTACCTTTGCCCAACCTCGTCTAAAAGCCTCAACTTTTCTAGGGTGTAATTTAACGGGGTGCAACCTTTATGTCATTTCGTCTTTTACTCAAGTTTCCTACGTCTCCCATCACCCAACCCCAATCGTCGGCCATAACGACGGCCAAATGATATTTGTTAGTAATTTTAACATATGTATTTTTCTAAGAAAAAGTAGTTCGCAGTTTCTTTTAAAACACTTTTGAATTATTTTAGGAGAAAATGTAATTAAACATGTAGAAAAGTTTAGAACAATTTATTGATAGCTTAATCAATAATTTTAAAAGTCTTTTCAAGAATAATCAATATATATATATATATATATTAAAGAATATTTTCAAACTTTTTTATCTGTCCTCCTCTCGACTATCGTATGCAACCACTTCTCAGAAAAAATAAACGACAAAAAAATAGTCACAGTCCCACCACTAAAATGCGCCAGCTTCTTCACCATTATAACAATGATATTTTGAAATAAAATAATAACATAGTTATTTTTAATTTTTTTAAATATTAACATTTATCAAATATTTAGCCTAATATAAAAAAATTATCGATTATATAGTAATTATTAATTATGTAAATTAATTCTAAGTTCAGAATTTGAGTTACATATACATTTACCACGTACCCGTCAAAATATTTTTTGTGCAAGTGGGAATTTGACAAAACATAACTCGTAATCATCTGCTCAGAATTTAATTGTTGCTTAAACGTGAAAAATGATTGGACAATATATTAATGAACTGACTAACCCAAAGTAAATTCTCACTGTTTTGAGAGCCTGCTGATACATCCATGCACTAAATGCAACATCGAGTGAAACGTTGATAATAAGAAAAATGGATTAAAACTTCTTAACCAAAAATAAAACTTAAAAAAACGAAACAAACCTAGCAAGCTAGACTTCATAAACGTTTTTATCATTCTAAAAGATACAATACCTAGACAAATAATAATAATATAAACCTCTAAAACCTAGTGACTTCATTGAATCTTCCTGTTTATAAATAGGACCGCCGGTTGCTTCCTCATGCATACTCAGTAAGAGAGAGAGAGAGAGAGAGTTATGCTTTCTCCTTCTCGATCAATGCCTCATCTCTGAAATAAAAATAAAAATAAATGAAAAAATGGTGATGATGAGGAATAAATGGGAAATTTTGAATGACTTAAAGCCCTTAATAGTGATGGTTATTGTTCAGTTTACATATGCAGGTCTCAATTTTTTCTACAAACTTGCTGCTAATGATGGCATGAATCTGAGAATTTTGGTCGTTTACAGATTTCTTTTTGCTGCTGCTTTCACTGCCCCGTTGGCCTTCTTCTTTGAAAGGTTAGCTTTCAGATCTTCTCCTTCATTCGGGTGACAGAATATATATATATATATATATAAATTGGGTGCCATTTATGCATATATTTCATTTTTATTATTTCATGCATTTGAATGAGAGCACATCGACCAAGCAGTTGGTCGTGTGTTCAATCAGTCTTCAGCTTGGAATTTTAAGCTCGTAAGGAAAAACCAGGACAACAAAATATATTTATGGATTATTTTGGACTGTAAACTTTTGTTTGGGAGGTGGAGTCAAGTCTTCTTTACAGTCCTGTGTTGAAAAATTGAATAATTTGTTAAAAGAATTCAACTGAAAAAATTAAATAATTTTTTCCCCAATAGGGTCAATAATTTAATATTTTTATTATTTTTTAATATATATATATTTTTAAATTATGTTATAAATTTTATAAAAAAAATCAAACTTTAACAAGTTTTGTTGAAATAACTGAGTAATAATAGTCAATAAATAAATTTTATTGAGTCAATTAAAAATATTTATTAGAGCAAATAGAAATTTAATTTTTCCACTTCATGTTCCGTAAATAACCAAGACATTGAAAAATATCTAGAAAAGCATTTCAAAAATCGATTTGACTCTATCTCTGTTCCTTCCATTTGAAGAAATGGTCTCTTTATATATCGATATTTAACTTTCTATTTATATTTATATTTTATAAATTTATAAAAAAATAATTTATAATCATATATTTTTAAAATATTATTATATAAAGAGGATTATATTTTATAAACTTATAAAATAATAATTTTATAATAATATATTTTAAAATATTATTATATTAATAGGAACTAAAAAATTATGAAAATTTTTTTAATATTTCATTATTTTATATAAAAAAATAGAAAACACAATAAAAGTAAATTTTTAAAATAAAAAAATTAAACAAAGGTAGAGAAAAAGAAAAAAAATAAAAAAAATGAAAAAAGAGGAAGGTAACCCAATTCAACAGACAGGGCCACAGTACTACCCCTGTGCCATAGGACAGCCCTCCGAAACCAGCACACACCTTATTATATGCATCCACTAATATACATTAATATTTTCCTTCAATAAAAAATTATTTTTCTTTATTTAAAAATGTTTCCCTTCACTTTTTATTTTTATTATACTTTTGTGCAATGATTATGATTTGGGTACAAACACTCACAAACACACACATATATCTATATATATATTTTTTTTTTCTTTAATAAAAATTATTTTTCTTAATTTAAAAAATTTCCCATCCCTTTTTTATTTTTATTATACTTTTGTTCAATGATTATGATTTGGGTATCCAATTGTTAATGCAGGAAAACCAGGCCGAGGTTGACATGGACAGTCCTTGGCCAGGCTTTTATCAGTGGACTATTAGGGTGACCAAATCCCTTCTCATTATCTCAAAGTTGCTTCAAAAGCCAATAAATTATTAGTATCGTAAAATGACCGATCATAGTACGGCATTTGCATTTTGCTTTTTCTTGCTGTGGATGCTAAGTATGATAACCATTACCCACCAACTTTACGTCTATTTTATGAGATTTCTATGAGCAAATTTCGTACGAGTGAATTGTTCTTTGAGTGGTTGAGGATCACAATTGCTATATCTTAAACTAATCAATATCCATGATCATATGAGTTGCGAAAGAGTTTAGTTTTTCCCTGAATCAAATGCTTGTATTTTGAATTTTAATTTCACATAACAGTTTAAAGGTTATTGCCATGGAGAATAAATCGTCCAAAACGATGGTGAGTAGACAATTAGTGCCTACCCCTTTAAAAAAAGATAGAGTCAATTTTTTTTAATGATGATTATTTAATATTGATCGAATATATATATTATTTATTCTAAAAAAATTAGTTAATTTTTTAAAAAGAAAAAATCTTAACTATTTAATAATAAATGAACAATTATAATTAAAAATGATTGAATTGATCCCTAGGGGAATTTAGAGCCCAAATCCCATAGAGGAGGTGACCTTTGGAGGAGTTAATTTTACCCTGTTTTATAAAATTTGCTATGCCATAAAAGGTCTTTCATTGAACATCTAAAAAAATGGCATTAAAACATAATATTATTACTAGGTGTATATTGAATTTGTTTTATATAGTCAACTTTTTTAAAGGCATGACCCAAAAAATTGATGTTGCAATTTGATATGAATTTTGAAATAAATCTATTAGTGGTAGAATGAATCTAATATATTTTTAAATATTTCAGCTTTAGATATATAGATAGAGATACATAAAAGAAGAATACAATATTATAACCCTAATTTTAAAATTAGTAAAATCACTATTTTTTTTTTGCTTGTTATTTTTTTCTTCGTATAAATATAGTGTTTTATTGTATAATTATTTGTTAATTTTCTGTTTCTAATATCCTAAATTTCTAACGGTTAATATGAAAGATTTTCCGTAACATAGGTTTTTTTTTTTTGCAATATTTTTTTCTGAAGTTGTAAGAAAGAACTAAAAATAAGAACTACTGCCACTTGTTCTTTGGCTACCTAGTAGGTAAATTATCTTCCCTTTCTTTCTTCTCGTGGTTAAAAGAGAATGTGGCTCGGGCGTTCTTGTGCAGGGGATCGCTGGTTCAAAATCTTTACTTGGAGAGTCTTGCATTAACATCTGCAACATTTGCTGCAGCCATGGCCAATCTTATTCCTGCTTTAACTTTCATTCTAGCCGTTTGCTTCAGGTAACTATCTACAAACGTCTGAACTTCTGCATACAAAACGAAAAAAATAAAAAATAAAAAGATTCATTCAGTATGTATACTTTTGAACCAGACATTATATATGCATATGTTTCAGATTATCAAAACCTAGAAACTTATTGAATTGAAAAAGAATTGCCACTTTGTAATATTATAATTTGTAGGCATTTTACTTAAAATGAAAATACTGTAACAACGATAACGAGAAAACCTCTAAAACTTTTAAATAGGGTTAAGTCTGATATGAAAGATATCAAACAAAACATAGTAAAACCTCCACAATTTGTTGCACTAAACAGATGAAACTGTGCTGTAAATCATATTCGCAACCATCTTTCTATTTTAGATAACAACAAATGTTTTGTGCCAAAAAGAATCAATGATTCCATCGATTATGCTGCCTTTTCTCATTACTGGTAAAAGAGCTAAATCTTTGTCGCAGGTTGGAGAGTTTGGGACTAAGAAAAGTAGATGGGAAAGCTAAGGTGTTGGGAACACTTACAAGCGTAGCGGGTGCGATGATGATGACTTTCTATAAAGGCTTGGAGATCAAGTTACGATGGACCAACCCTCACTTTATGAAAGAAGGTCACTTAAATCATCGCCCACGAGGTGGTAGTTGCTTCTTAGGTGCACTAATGTCAGTGGGAAGCTCTTTATCTTATGCATCCTGGCTAATTATTCAGGTGATCATTACTTTACTGTTCTTGATAACATACATGGGATATAGTTCAATGATGGGCACTAAACTGATTGCCTCCCTTTGCTCGTGGAAAATGTTGTCGATGGTGAAGGCAAAGATGAATGAGACGTATCCAAGTCCCTATTCAACCACTGCTTTGATAAACGTAATGGCATCAATTCAAGCTGTGGTTTTTACATTATGTTTTGAGAGACGCTGGAGAGAGTGGAAATTGGGATGGAATATTAGACTCTTCACCGTTGCATATTCAGTAAGTTTGTAGCCCTGATCTACCTTACTAGCGATGCTGTTTGTTCTTCATTAAAGAGAGTGTATTACATGGATTTTGGTTTCTCAAAGTCTTCCTAACAGGACATTAAGTTATCACAATCATATGCCATATATATAATTTATTATAATGAATCACGTGACATCATGTATGGACACAACACCTCCATTAACCGCATCTTAAGTTAAAAATATGAAAAAAAATACATGAATGATTTTCTTTGTTATTTATAATATTAAAACATCAAAACATTCATATTTATTAAAAAATTAAAAAAAAATTATTTACATATTTGTTATCTTTTTAACTTAACATGTGAATTGTTGGATCATTCACTCAACGGTCCACATGCAAGGGAGGCTCTATCACGATGGAGTCCTACCCGCTCTAAATTTCTAAAATTTTAGACAAAAGTTGTTTGACACGGTACATGCCATCAGAACCGAGGGGGGAGGGGACAATGCCTCACCTCTGAAGTATTTTTTTTATATAGAGATTCCACACGGTACATGGACCTTTATTCCCTATCTATGGATAATCACATATCAGCACCACCACCAGCCGGTGGAAATGTCTGTGTACTATATACGAAAAAAGTCTTTCCGTCTTTACTATTGCAGGGAGTTATCAGTTCTGGAGTAGTGGTGGTGCTGCTAGCATGGTGCATGCAGGTCAGGGGACCTTTATACGCGTCTGTATTTAACCCATTATCGTTGATATTGGTGGCAGCCGCCGGCACTTTGGTACTCGATGAGAAGCTTTCCTTGGGAAGGTATAAAGCATGCATGCATGTTTATTTGATTGTAATTCATCACATAACAAGTCTTAAATTGGCGTGGATAAATGAGCATGGTGATCTCATAATATACAGCGTGCTAGGAGCTGTGCTTATCGTGTGTGGGTTGTACTTCGTACTATGGGGTATGGCTGAGGAGACGAAGCGAATGAGTAAATCAAACCATTTGCAAGCAGTAGAAATTATCGCATCGGCGATTGATACGGATGCCAAAGATGATGAGAAATAAACAAGGATGATGTGAGCAAATATGAGAGGATTCCTGAGATGGCAGGTTAACTAGTAGCAGCAGGTGAAGATGAAGAATGAAGTGCAGCAATCTCAGCGAATGTACTGGTTCACTTACAGCTCTAATTGGATGGTGTTCTACAAATCTCTAGAATGAAACTTACTACTACATGTTATTAATAAATATATTTTGGGCACCTAAACTTGTATAAATCAATAAAACTATTGTGTATATGATTATCTATTATGTCATACAAGCACATAGAGATCGAATAAAATCAAAATAACCACATGACCAAATCAATAAAGCCACCTTACAAGATCAAATGAAAAATTCCCTGAATTTAATGATTCAAAAAAATCAACCAATTAATAAATTTGGCAATCTCTCTCACAGGCCATGACCTGCAAAATCCCTTAGTGGAGTGTGCCTTCCTCACATCTTTTTCGTGATCCACATGTAAAAACACTCTGGAACTAATCTATCTTGCGGTCAACTTATAGAAATACTTTAGGGGTTGCGTCTTGCTCGTGTTCAACTTGTGGATGCATTCTGTGGCTTGTACCTCTCAAGAAATGCTACTGACAAAATGGACAATGGATTTTACGAGGATTTGGAACAAAAGAAAAGTACTAAAATTAATTATTAAAGCACAAGTCAGTAAATGTTATAAAAAATAGAGTTTCATTGAAAGCTTTTGGATGTAAGTGAATCTTAAACCCAAGATAATTAAACTAATAAGTTAACATTAATTTATAAGATAAGAATTCAACTAAACCTTATGCAGACATCAAATATTTTAAAATATTTTGATTAGAAGATATTTTAATTTTATTAATTTTTATTTTATTTTATTTGCTTTACTTATTGGACAATATTCTGATTTGATTTTATTCGCTCTTATTTATATAATTTTATTTTAATTTTTTTTATTTTTAGAAATAGATAATTTATTATCAAATTATCAAAAAATAGATAATTTTATTTTTTATTCATTCCTATTTTTTTTCTTTTTATTTGAATGATGGAATTTAATAATTGATGAATAAATAAAAATTTTAAAAAATCAAATACAATTGACTATTCATAACTTTCTTCCCCTCCTTCATACATCAAAACCTTACTTACATCCTATCCTATTTCCCAACTGATTGAGTCAGTTAAGGTTGTGGCAACCCAAAATCAAGGCGTCTACCACCTAGCCTAAACCAGTTACGCAGAAGCCTCAATCATATTATATTATCATAAAATTATAATAAATGCAATATCAATAAAAATTTATAAGGAATAACCATCCGTTAAAAGTCCAACTTCCTAAATCATGAGATAAAATATAGTTTTGATACACCTAAAACCAAAGTGATGCAGCCTCAATAAAAAAAAGTATATAGTATAATAATAAAAATAAATCTTTACAAACTCTCAAAATAAAATAATTAGTTCCGTGATTATCTACCAACAAGTTCCTCAACAAAGACTTGATTGTTAGTTAACTCCATGAATCTATACTACTCTAGAACAAATAAAAAAGTAAGAATGAGTTAAAATCCTAATACATGATACATAATTAATAATATGGTAAAAGATACAAGTCTCAAAAAACAATGTAAATATGACAAGACAATAATTAGAATTAAAAATCCATTGTGAGACTCAAGTTTAAATTTTATCCTAATTAAGATTAATTAAACTAATAAGTTAACATTAATTTATAAGATAAGAATTCAACTAAACCTTATGCAGACATCAAATATTTTAAAATATTTTGATTAGAAGATATTTTAATTTTATTAATTTTTATTTTATTTTATTTGCTTTACTTATTGGACAATATTCTGATTTGATTTTATTCGCTCTTATTTATATAATTTTATTTTAATTTTTTTTATTTTTAGAAATAGATAATTTATTATCAAATTATCAAAAAATAGATAATTTTATTTTTTATTCATTCCTATTTTTTTTCTTTTTATTTGAATGATGGAATTTAATAATTGATGAATAAATAAAAATTTTAAAAAATCAAATACAATTGACTATTCATAACTTTCTTCCCCTCCTTCATACATCAAAACCTTACTTACATCCTATCCTATTTCCCAACTGATTGAGTCAGTTAAGGTTGTGGCAACCCAAAATCAAGGCGTCTACCACCTAGCCTAAACCAGTTACGCAGAAGCCTCAATCATATTATATTATCATAAAATTATAATAAATGCAATATCAATAAAAATTTATAAGGAATAACCATCCGTTAAAAGTCCAACTTCCTAAATCATGAGATAAAATATAGTTTTGATACACCTAAAACCAAAGTGATGCAGCCTCAATAAAAAAAAGTATATAGTATAATAATAAAAATAAATCTTTACAAACTCTCAAAATAAAATAATTAGTTCCGTGATTATCTACCAACAAGTTCCTCAACAAAGACTTGATTGTTAGTTAACTCCATGAATCTATACTACTCTAGAACAAATAAAAAAGTAAGAATGAGTTAAAATCCTAATACATGATACATAATTAATAATATGGTAAAAGATACAAGTCTCAAAAAACAATGTAAATATGACAAGACAATAATTAGAATTAAAAATCCATTGTGAGACTCAAGTTTAAATTTTATCCTAATTAAGATTAATTAAACTAATATAACTAAACTTGAAATCAAATAATAAAAAAATATTAGTTAAAAGTTAAAATTAAACCGAATTATATTAAATTATTAGCTACCAGACCGGTAATCAAGGCATGCCTACACATGTGATGGATAGAGTAACAGCACTTAAGGAATGCCTGATTGATGTCTGAGCATACAAAACCGTATAGATGCGCTCGATGCATACTTGAGAGATGCCTAAATCACTCGTTGGCAGAATATTTGTGCTCAAAACACGCCCGAGGTGGCACTCATGCACCACAGTGCATAGTCAGGGTACCTGACGCGCGCCTATCTAACGCTCAAGCATCAGTTCTATATAAATGGAAAATTTGACTATTTTTTTTATCATTTTTTAGTAGAATTTGCGAGAGAAGAGAGAAGGAGAAGATGAGAAAAGAGAGAAAGAAAGTCAAAGAAACCCAAATCAAGTGAATTAAAGCTAGAATTTTAATATTTAAAATTAAGGTAAGTGCACTCCAAATTTTCTTCATTTGTTATTATTATTTTTAATTTTTTTAATATTTCTTATTTTAAATATTCATACATGATATTATTTCATCATTAAGATGATATTGTTTAACATACATATAAAATTCTTCTCATTTTATTGTGAAAATATATAAAATTTAAGTTCAAGTATATATATACTGTATATTTAATTAGTTTCTGCAATATTTCTTCATACATATTCTGAATTTATCTTATAATATTCTTTCATATTTAATTTCCATGTCTACAAGTTCCTGTATGTTCAAATTGTTAAATATATAACTTACATGTTCTGGAAACCTATTAAATTTCCCTACATGTTTGCTTAAAAAATAAAAATTGCTGATATGTTTTAAGTTTCTGAATTTTTCTATACTACAATGTTAATTTAGCATTTCATATTTTTAAATTTATCATAACTAAAATTTTGTAGAAAGTTTAAGTATTCCATATTAAGAATTTATAAAATTTAAAAAGAAAACTCTACAATTAAATCAAGAATTATAAACTTTTTTTCAAAATGAAAAAATTATAAAATATGAAGAAATGTTTATAAGTATTGGACCATGTTATTTATTCAACGGGTAGTATATTATGACATATTTTCATATATTATAATAGTAATTATAGTTTAAACCTATCATCCATGGGCAAAAGTGATATTCGATCTAATTTATAGGATTATATGTATAACGGTCTGTCTACAGGTCTTAAATGGTAACATATGACTTTTAATTGTATAAAAATAAATATAACCTGTGTTTCAATTATTTGCTTCTTTAATCAGTGAGGCTCTATTGGTCCTTGGTCTCTAAGAAAATCATATTTTAATATGATTTGATAACATGAATAGAATTAAAACATGATAAGTAAATCTAAAAATCCTGCATAAATGTTAGAAAAATTTATGTCATTGTATCAAATTTTATTATTCATTCCGATATGTTTTAATTATAAATTATATATGTTTAATTGCTAAATTTTATGGTTTATTAACCTTTTAACTCACTTATTACTTCTATTTTTACTAACCTCTTCAAATGAGAGGTTTAAAAATTTGTAAGATAATCAGGATTGAATGATAGTCGTTCGATGAATTTATAATTTGACTTATGAAATATTTACTATTGCATTTGGTTTCCGAACAGCTTTGAATTGGCTAATATTGTAACTTTGTTTTCAAACAGCAATTAATATGTTATTGTAATTCAGACAATGGTCATGTATAAAAGCTATTCTGAAATTATCGTTGTAATTATGTTGTTAGGTTTGTGATATCAAGGGATGTTGGTTTATCCGACAGTTGGTTATCAGTTATCAGTCACTGCTGTGATTTTTAGTACATGGTTTGATGTCACGGTTTGGGTCGATATTGGAACCACAAGAGACATGGCACATTGGATCCTGTGATTACGTCATTTTATTTTATTATATTCGGTCGAGGTATCGACGTAAAAATCACGTTCTACGTTAACAAGATGCCTAATTGGTTAATTAATAATATTGGATAATAGTTAATGACATGATCGAAATTTAAGACGTGACATCTATCATACCATCTTTGAGACTTTATACATTGTTGTCATTATGATTCCAAAACTACATATATTACTATCAAGGATTTTCACCAAATTTGACTATTGAGAAGACAATGAGAATTCCACAGATTCTGAATATTAATAAGAGATATAAGTTTTATCAAACCTATTTTAATAGAGGTTGACACAATGCAAGATATTACATTAATCTCCCATGATTTTATTAAGTCACTATGAACCAAGCATTACGCATATGCGACTCCACTAGCCAAGTAATCACTATGAGGTAATCAACGTTAACAAATTTTTACATGACCAAGACTGGTCTCCTAGATATCATTTATATGAGTAATCCTCGACACCTACCCTAGGTGTAGAAAATTACTCCATCTCACTCCTCGATGCCCATCGTTGATATAGAAATCTATCTATGCCTTGTGCATAAATAATTTTCAATACCCACCCCAGGCATAGGAAATACTCCATCTTACACCTCAAGGCCAACCCTAGATATAGTTGTCTCACTATGCCTTGTACTTAAATAATCCTCAATGCTCACCCTTGATATAGGAAATACGTCGTCTTGCTCTTCATAGCCCACCTTGGGTATGAGAGTCTCACTAAGATTGATTTCACCAATGCCCACTCAAGATATAGAAATTGTTACACTTGATCACCCTATTGCCCACACAAGATATAAGAATTGCTTTGCTTAATCCCTCTCCAACGCCAACACGGGATATAAGAATTGTGAGTAACATATCAACTTGCATCCATTGTCAAGACATCTTGTAACACCTCGAATAATTTTAATTTTATTATTTAGTAGGGATAATTATTTTTAGTAATTTTAAACATAAAATTTTATAATCCGGGCTGAAAATATAAATTTGAAGTATATGGACTGTTAAATTGGGTTTAGATATTTAGGCCTAATAAATTAGAATAATTGGATTAAAAAATTTAGAAATTAATATTTGGGTTACTAAATTAAATTAAGTTAAGTAAATTAAAATGTGATAGATGGGTCTTAATATATTAAAATATATTTAAATATATTAAGATATGTATATGTATATATAGTAATATAATAATAATAATAATAAATAAATAAAATAAGAAGAGAAGGAAATAAAACGGAAAAAGAAAGAAAAAGAAGAAGAAAGGAAAGAGAGGGAGAAAGAAAAAGAAAGAGAAAAGAAGGAAGGGGAGAAAAGAAGGAAAGAAGAGGAGGGAGGGAGAGGCGGTAACGGAGGGGGAGAAGGAAGCAAAGAAGAAAATCGGAGCCAAAAATGGGAACCAGTGAAACCCTAGATGCGACTTATCCTCATTATTTATAGAAAACAAAAGAGTTAGGAGGGGGGGAGGACGAACAGAAGAAGGAAGAACTCGAGCAGAAGCAGAGCAAAGCCGCTGCTGCCGTCACCAATCAGTGTCGGAGAGAGTGTTGCCGTGATTGTTCGACGCTGCCACCACCTTTGTAATCAATGCCGCCGTCGTGAGTTTGGGTCGTCGTTGCCACCGCTGCTGCCGCCACTAAACCCTAGCCGGGCTGCAGTTTCAAGCAAGTAAAATTCCTAATTTTCGCTAGTAAATTCCTCCTTTCTTCTCATTGATGCTAATCTTCTTATTATCGTGCCGTGATTTTTGAAAACCGGCAGTATTTCTGTTGTAAATGGAAATCGATTGAGCAGAGCATTGGCTCTGGACAGTAGAGGATTTGTTCGAGGGGATTACACTAGTATGAGGCTTGGAAAATGATGTTATTTATGCTGCATAATTGCGGCGTTTCCTGTTGAATTATGAAAATTTGAGATTTTCATGGTTAATTGTGGGAAGTCGAAATGGGTGAAAAGAACAGAACCTCGTGCTCTATTTACGAAGCAGGATGAAATTGCGTATAGTTCGGGATGCTATACGGATGACTGTATATAATGATGTACGTAGGTATACGAATGATGTATGTACATGTGGATGTATTATATGAATAATGTATGTGCGTGTACATTTATGTATAAAAATACATATGTATATTTATGGTATATATATATATACATATATACATACGTATATGTAAATAGATGTGTATGACTACGTGCAGGTGTGTACTGTGTGCGGTGGGTGTGTGTTCTGCCGTGTGTGGCGGTGTGTGTTTGTGTGGGTTTACATGGTTGGTATATATATATGTACAAATACATAAATGGTGTAGTGTGTGTATAATATACGTGTGTGTACGTGGCTGTGTGCAGGTGTGGGTGAATGTGTGCAGTGTGCTGCAGGTGTGTGCGCTGCCGTATGGTGTGTGTGTATATATATATATGTATGTCTGTGTGTGTAATTATATATATATTTATACTTGTATATTTAGAAAGTATATATGATTATATAAAGGATGGTATATTTTGATACATATTCAGGTTGGTAGTAGTATCCGTAGACGTGCATATATATGGAGATATGTATTTAAATGTGTAGACACACGTGCACACACATATATAATTATACATCATATGAATATGAAAACGTGAAGGTTGATGCCAGATATTCTTATATATATTTAATTGTGTATGAGTATGGATATGTATTTTGAATAATAAATCTTAGAGTACGGAAAGAATTAATGGTAATTTACTATTATGATTGGAACCCTCGCAAAATTAGTTGGGACAGCTAAATTAGATGGATAACCATGTTCTTATTCGGTGTGATGAAATGAAATGTATTTTATGGCCTTAGGATTAACAATTGGTATAGCGGAAGAGTTGATTATGATCGAATATAACATTTAAGATTAGTCGGCCAAATATTCTAAATTTTCTTCGAATTTCCCTATTCCCATGGTGATTGATTTTGTGTTATTTTGATCGCGTGCGTATATTTTCTTGACACTCTATGGATAAGTAAAGAAGAGTGTATGAAGATTTTATGGTAACTGGGTGTATGGGAGTCCATGGGACCGTAGAGTAGTATATACTTTTCCAATACTGATTCTATTCCAAAGGTTGAGGTCGTTGATATTGAGGAGGGATGCTTATAACCTAGTGACCATCGTAGAGAATGATACTTGGGATATTATTAGCGAGGGGTATTGGAGATGGTATGAGCATGTTACAGGTGTAGCCTCTGAGAAGACTGTAGAGATAGTGGGGATACCATGGATGACCTCGTTGTATTACCCAGCCGTTGGGACGTAAATACACGGCATTTGGTTCACTACGGTAGAATTAGGTTAAGGGAGATTCTTATTATCTCATATAGTCATGAGTTCAAATTGGGCGAATAATCGAATTCTTGTTATCTTGTATAGTTAGTCGTGATCGTTGATATCGTGGAGGAGATACTTATAACCTAGTGACTATCGTAGAAAATGATATTTAGAATATCATTGGCAATGGGTATCGGAGATGGTATGAGCATGCTATGAGTACAGCATCTGAGAGGCTGTAGGGGTAGTGGGGATGCCATGAATGACCTCATTGTATTATCCGGCCGTTGGGGACGTAAATACACGGCCTTTGGTTCACTATAGTGGAATAATGTCCATGTAGACTTCTATCATTCATACAGTTGTGACCTTGTATTGAGATGATGATCGGATTTAATGAAATTCATGTTACTTCTTGATATCCAGTTGTTCACATGACCTTCGATTTGTACACACGACTTGTTATTGAGTCTCGGACAGTGGTTGATATACTATCTGCTATTATTATGCTTATTCATTGTTTGATTGTCGGATATGCTTTATTGTACTCATCTATTATTGATTATTTTTACTTGTTGGATATTCGGCTCACTCTTGTATTTTATTGGCTCCAGAATAGACAGGTTGACAGTAGTATAAAAGAGTTCGTGTGTTATTGTGTAAACGCTAGGCAGAGGTGATCTCAGTGATCAAGGCTCCCAGGATAGAGATTTAAGGTTTTTGTTAGTTCTGTTACTATTCGATATTTATTAGATTTTTATTATGAGTATTGATATTTTGGACATCGATGTTATTGAAATTATTTATTATTACTATTATGGATATTGAATTAATGATTCATTTATGAGGTTCATTAATGATGTGTTAATGATATTGAGTTCATTGATGATGTATAATTGATGATTTTAAATTATTCAAAATTTTCATTGTGACAGTCCGAGTCGGGTTTGGGGATCGAAGCTCGAATCGTTACACATTCTTTTATATCTCATCATGTAATGTTCATAACACTATAAGCCTCCCTCTAGAAACTAGATCACAATCCACCAGGATATGATGTAAAAATCGGATGACTATATACTAGTTACAACTTTACAAGTTTTATACTCTTTAATATCATAATATTTTTATACAATTTCATTTATCCACCCATGAATACCAAGGATAACAACACGTCCAAAATTATACTAAGGAAGTCTATACTAGAAAAGAACATGAGAAAAACTCTTTTAATACTCTAAGTGTTCAACACGTGGTACCCCACCAAGCTCTATGACTGCTCTAAACACTAGACATACTATTAGAATAATCATTCTAAATCTTACACTTAGCTCAAAATCATACCAACACTCTGCTACTCTTGCATTCAAATGCTACAATGTGCTGTTTGCACCTCAAAACGTAACTCTATGATAGGGGTCTACTCAACACTCCGACTCATAGTATAACCCACTAAGGTCATAAAATGACAGTACACATCCTATTGGGTCTCTAACGCATAGATTTTATTGAAACTGGAATCTTCCTTGAATGAGGGTTGATGTTTGAACGTCACCTCACATGTTGGTCAAACGTCAACTCTTAACCTTATAAAATGATCTCATTTTCTATGAGATTGAAGGTCCAGAGCCCATAGCCTACCCAGAATACATCCACTAAGATGTATCATCATTGAAACATGAAAAGGCCTGTAAATATATCAATTTTCCCTAAGCATGTAATGTCCCATATTTTTAACAAAAAATCCGGTAGAATTCTGATTGTAATACAGATATCGGCCAAATGTAAAACCTATGAAAAAATCTTGTACAACAAATACAATCCACACTATCCCAACAAGGGACCCAATAGAAATCACAAATTCACCACAACACATCCATCAACAACACACAGATTCAAACGTCACAAAATTCACGTGACAGCAACGTTATAACTCCGGTATAACGTGAACTCAAAACAGATGCCACTAGGTATCCAAAACTAACCATAAATACCTACGGAACCATATATATTCAACAATACAATGAAAACTATACTATAGACATCTTCTTATCATTAACATCATCATATGCAAACATCTATGAACATAATTCATAAAAAATACAAAATGTTCTATCAAAAAGCCTAAGGGTGCATAGCTAAGTCCATAAGGTCATTTTCAATGCCTTCAAGCCTAACCAACTCCAAAACCTCTACCCTATTTCGTCGGGTGTAACTCAAATTTATCTAGATGGAGGAAAACAGTAAGAGTGAGCTAAAAGCTCAATAGGGCATATAAAAATATTGAGAAACATGCAGGTTCATATTTAAAACATAACGATGTATCGAAAGGCATGCATAGTTTTAGGTTCAAACATAATAATGCATATATGTAGGACAGCGATGCATATGAGATTATAATTCATGATTTAATAGGAAATGCTTTCATGATTCATTTTATATTCCTTTAATTCATTCTTTTGTCTTATCTTAGTTATTAGTTTTATGCTGAAAACTTATTTCCTTTGGAGGCCAAGTATCAGTAGGCCGTACTGACAAATGAGCGGTTGGTCGTAACTCGGATTGTGTGCACCTACACAATTAAAAGTCCATCCTCCTATTATGGACCCAGAGGCGGGCCATCTACATACAATCCCTGTAGATGGGGCCATTAGCCGCCGAACGGTTCAAAAACAGACCACGATATTCCATTATAACATACTAAGGCATGCTAAGAATATTGCTTACGATTTAATACGGCCAGGATATACGGTCAGAGTAATCTTTGAGTTTTAACTATAATATTTTTGGCATGTCTAAATTTGTTATCCACAACCCTTGGTCTGAGTTCTTGTTCATTAGAGAATTCTATTCTCAAGTACAAAATCCATCGTTCCCATTCTGCCGGAGAACGTGCATAAGCCAATTAGCCCATAAGTCCAAACTCTTGATTATAGAATTTCCTCCATTATCAAATTTTCTTTTTACATTAAGCCAGATAAAATATTAAATATTCGATCGATAATTCATGACAAATGGTTCATAACACGATTCTTGGAACATTTCAGATTAATATTTTCGTAATACGTGTATAAATTATCATGAGATTGGAACACATAGGAAATTCTTACTATGATGAGCCAAATATATCTTTTGAGCTTTTGGATGACAAATTTCTTCATAATTGCATACATTATAATTTTTGTAGTATGTACAAGATGATACAATTAGCATATGTGTGATTAAATATCATTATTTATGTCCAACTACATTTCCAGGACATGCAAAATTATCATATATAATTCCTTTGGCATAAATACCAAACATATAGGGTGCCAGCATCCATAAAACAAGAATTATAAATTTTTAAAATCAAATCATGTATAAATTACGGTTAATTTAGATAAAATCCAAAGGGGTGTGGGTTTGGATTCCGGTGAGCACAAAACCATATAAAATCACCAGTTCGGATACCCAATTAATAAGTTAACATATTCAACATGTGGATAACCATGTTTTAAAGCTAATTTATGTGTGTATTTCAATTTAATCGGTGGACTTCTCCGGGGCGCAGATTTACATTTTGTGTCCAAAAACGGGTCAAAACTCTGAAATCGGGCACGAAATTCATATATTTGCATACTTAAGTTATGGGTAGCGATTAACTAAGGCCAATTCATACATAAAACCCAAATTACATGGTAAAACGGGTCCAGACGCAGGTTAGGGCTCCGGGTTACAAGAAACTGCTCAAATCTCGATATTCGAACATGAAATCGATATATTTTCATACTTAAATCATGAATAATAATATTCTAGAGTAAATTTAAGCAAAAGCCCCAAGAATCAGAAGCCGAAACCACCTGGGGCGCGGGTGAACAGTACTGGTGGGAAACGAACCGTGCATAAAAATGAAAAATGAGAGTATGGGTGTACCTGACTCGACCCGATCTATAACTTTTTTCAACTGACTCAAAGTCGGAATCATACTCGGGGACCTCCGTTTCTTCCTCTTCTCCTTCGCGCAGCTCTCTCTCGTCGCTACCCTCCGTGCGCGCAGCCGCCTCAGCCGCAACTACCGCCCCCTTGGCCACATGCTGCTGTCGCTAGATAGCCGTTGTCGGCCACTGCCGGCCATCGCACGCCGCCTTCTTCCCCGAGCAAACCCTCCTCTCCTCTCCTGAAACCCTCGACTCCCCTGCATCTCGTTCTCCCCCTTCTCCCTTCTATTATTATTATTATTATTATTATTATTATTATTATTATTATTATTATTATTATTATTATTATTATTATTATATATTCCGTTTTCTTTATTCTAAAACTCAAATCAATACTCGGGTAATATAACAGGTGCACCTCTGACGTACGCAATTTACGGTCACGGTCTTTTTTTAATTGAATAGAAGTCATTCCTCAGGAGGCAAACAAATATCGATGGCCATTCTCAAAAAAACAAAATGCACACTATCCAAAGGTTTAGTGTGAAAGTTGGCCAGCTGATTTGCGGTTATGGAACTCACTCTTCTTGATCTGTATTTTTCTCCTTGAATTTACTTTCTGATTTAATTTTTTTACTTGTTCATTTAGTTGTTAAATACGATTAACAAGTTTATTTATTTTTGTTTCTTATTTTTGTTTGTACAGAAGATTCATGGTATAACAACGATGACGAATGTGACCAATCTTCCCACACACATGACAAATAGGTACAAACTTAGGCATGAAAGGAAAATTCCTAGATCTTTGGTTGAAGTGGACATTTACTTTAATTGATTGGTGAATTTTAGTGGGTTTATGCATCACCTTTTGACTATTTAGATTAGACAAAGGATTTAGTCCAAAGGAAATACTCTCAACATACCCCCAAACCCTTTTTATTTTCAACAACTTCTCCAAAACCCAACATGTGATCAAGTTTTTGAGTTCCACTTGAAAATTTTTACATATCGTTTTTAGTATTTTCAAGTTCCAATTCTAAGGTTCTAATTTTGGTGATTAAGGAGTTATTACGCATTTTCAGTTCACGATGTGTATTTATGGCACTGTTCAATTTGGTCATAACTTATACATTTTCTTTTTCCAATTCGATAAGTTTACTGTTTAAGGTTTTATTTATTTTCTTTACTTTTAAGTATTTTTCAAACAATTTGTCTTATATTTCTTGAAACCCATCAAATTCGTTATCAGATTCTTCATGAGAGGAACCTGATTATTCAAGAGGCTCACTAGTGGCTTTGTCCCCACTAATAATAGATATCAGAATACCATATAATTTACCTCATCATCCTCTGAGATTTTTCGTCGTGATTTTCATCATCTGTTAGAGCACATTTAAAGCTTTTCATTTCTGATACTTAAAATTTGGACACTCGATCCGGATGTGACCGAAGTCGTGGCATTCATGGCATTGGATTCCTTGGGGTTTCTTATTTTTAAAATCTTTAGTTTCTTTTTTCTCTTTGTTAGTCGAAATATAAAACGAATCATTTCCTTTGGAGGTTCGTTTACGGTTTTTATTTATGATGTATTGGTTCTTAAATATCGTAATTATTGGTAATTAAATTAATATGATCAAGATTTGGCTTAATTTATGTGAAAAAATTAAGTTTCGAAATCGTGGATTGAGTCGAGGGGAAGGCCCGAGAGCTCGAGCGTCGGCCCGGAGTATATAAACCCACGAGGGTTTCGTTCAGCCCAGTTTCGGCCTCCATGCACAGGAAGAGAAAGAGAGAGGGAGGGAGAAGAGAGAGAAGGGAGAATCCGAGGTTCCCAAGTCCGATTCCGAGCTCGAGCTAGCTCTAGAAGTGATAGATCTGGTAGAGGCAAATGTACCCATACTATTCTCTTTCATTTTCTCACACTTTTATTTTGGTTTTTGGGTATCATCATTTCTGATACCCAAATAAGTTCATATTTTATATTACCCATGACCTAAGTATGATAATATTTCGATTCTATATCCGATTTGTAATATTTGTGTGGATTTTTGCACCAGAAAACCCTAACCCATGCCCAGATCAATATTACCGATTATTTCGAATTTCATGTATGATTTGGTCTTAAATAATGGAAACCCATAACTTGAACATACATATATAAATTTCATACCCAATTTCATAGTTTTGACCAATTTTTAGACACAAAATTAAAACCTCATGCCCCAGATGATTTCACTAATTAAATTAGGATTTATATATAAATTGGCTTCAAAATATTTCTATCCACACCATGTACATGTTAATTTATTAATTGGGTGTCCAAATTAAAAGTTTCATTTGGTTTTATACTTGCCGGAACTCTAACTTGATCCCCCTTTGGGACTTTATCCGAATTAATCATGATTTATGTATGATTTAGCCTTTAAAATTATATTGCATGCTTTTGGGAAAGTATTTAATATCCGAACACTCTAAAGTTACGTTTGGCTTATAGTGGTAAAACTTTCTTACATATTCCAAACTTTATAATGATTTATACATATATTATGAATATGTTAATTTAATATATTCCAAAATTCATGTCATGAACCCATTGTAAAAGAACTATCAATTTGAAGCCTTATAATTCTATTTGGCATAAAATGAAAAGGAATTCTCAATCCTTCTAAGCTCCAAAGAAAATTACGCATAAACTATGAACGCGTGAGAACCCAACCTCACGAGGAATACGAAATTTTGTATTGAAATATGCTAATGGAAAGAAATCTAATGGTGGAGGGAGTTCTGTAATTAAGTGATAGACTTATAAACCGTTCTCCACAATAAAGAATTGATTGAATTATAAACGTTCTCCAATTGCGTGGGAATGAAGAATTTTGTACTTAAAGTAGAATTTTTTTAAAGAAATAAGAAATTAAGAATTTGGACCTAAGATTATTTAACAAATAGTATAATTTGACATGCCATTGATATTATAGTGGAAACTCAATGACTATCTTGACCGTGTAATGTAGCGATTAATATTCCTTGGTAAACCTTATTATATTGTGGTGGAAGGTCGTTGTCTGTTATGGTGTCACTTACGGCTGATCGACCCTGTCTATATGGTATATATATAGACGGCCCGTATCTGGGTCTTTAATAGGAGGAGATTATCTTTTAATTGTTTAGAGATTAAATATAATTCAGGTTACGACCGACCACTCATTTAGTCAATAAGGCTTACTGTCCCCGGTCCCTCAACGAAATAAATTTTCAACATAATTGGATGACCAAAAAAAGACAAAAGAAATGAATTAATGAAATTTGGAACAAACGAAGAAAGCATTCTTTCCTGAATTATTTTTTATGATCTCATATGCATCTTTGTTTCCTTCTATATGCATTATTATGTTTTTAAATATGAAATTTCGCATGTCCTTTATTATATATGTTTATTGCTAAACTTTTGGCTTACCCTTACTATTGTTTCTCTCTCCAGATGAGTATAAGTTGCACCCAACGAGGCAGGGTAAAGGATTTAAGTCGACCAGACTTGAAGACGTTGAAGATGACCTTATGGACTTAGTTATGTGGTTTCGTGTCCTCTAATGAATTATTTTGTATTTCTAATGAATTTTGTTCATAAATGTATGCATGTGATGATGATGACGAAGAGGATGATATATTCGTAGTGTAGTTTCTATTGTATTGATGAATGTTTATGCTTCTGCGGATTGTAATGGTTAGTTTGAAGGTACCTAGTGGTATCTTATTTGGGCTAATGTCATATAGGAGTTATTACGTTCGTGCCACATGAGGTTTTGTGGCTTTTGGATCATATGATATGCATGGTGGATTTGTATGTTATATTATATAGGATATTTACAACTTTTATATTAGACCGATGTCCATATTATAATGAAATTCTGTCCGAATTTTCGGTTGAAAATATGGTACATCACATTATTTTTAAAGATTTTTTAACATTTTTAACGAATATAGCAAAGTTTTCATCACTATATGACTCTTTGTCTGATTAACGATTTCTCTTTTACTTAATTGATTTTAGAGCAATTGATTTATGCTTTCTTGATTACAGAAGTATGTGTTCATAAGTTTGGATAGATTGTACAAGTTTTTCAATATTCATTTTATCAAGATTTTTACATTTTTTGATTGCAGTGACTTTAGATCAGAATAGCTCATAGAGTAATCTAAGAACTTTTCTAACTATTCTATATTCAGAAATTCATTTTTCTAAATTAAATGTGGAGTTTATAATATCATTTAATTGAGTAGAAAATTCATCAAATGTTTCATCATCTTTCATTCATATTTCTTCAAATCTAGTAGTAAGAATTTATAGTTTTGAATTTTTGACAAGTTTGGTGCCTTCATCAGTGATTTCAAGAATATCCTACGCATCCTTTGAGATCTCACACATAGAGATACGTTTAAACTCTTCGGGGAATACAGCTATAAAAATATCATGTAGCCTCTTACTATTTCAATTGTATGAATTAAGCTCTTCTTTTGTCCATAAGGATAGAGCTTTCGGTTCATCACCCGTAGTACTTTTGGGTGGAGTTCACCCAATTTGAGTGCTAGCTCACACGTGCTCGCCTATCAATTTAAAAAGGCTTTCATACGAACCTTTCAATATGCATAATTGCTCCCATAAAAAGAAAAGAACAGATAGCGATCCACTCGTATACATTTAGATCGTGGGTCATGAATCAGGGTGAGTCTCTGATACTATTTGAAAGAAATTTTTTGTCCCAAATCACACAAAGTTTCCAACTCCTTGATAAATTAACGAAAGTAATATGAAAATAAATATTCAATACACGTAAAGAATATTTCTCCCTAGATGAATCAAACAACAAGCATAAAGTGTAAAATAATAATTAATAATATAAATACGTAATTTTTTGTAATGAAGAAAAACCTCGATAACCACGGCTATTGAGTAAAACCTTCGGGTTTCAACAGCCAATGAAGATATACACTATAAAAATCATCTTACAGATCGGGTGATAACAACGCGCTAACCTAGCTGACTTATTCTCATCATGTAATCTCTACCAATGAACTCCTTAGATTTGCCCATGGCAATGAAACGGAACGCCTTCCGGTCTTCAAATTAATTTTTTCTTACAAATTGTTTGAAGTATCAAACACCACCGGAACCCCTTCTTCACACTATCAACGTCGCTAACGAAGGTAAATTGGTAGGTGGAGTTATAACGGTAAAGTAAAAATTGTGAGAAAACCGTTAAGACAAGAGCACACGAACGTATTCAAGGTTTTCTCAAATAGAGCAATAATTAAGCATGAGGATTTAGGTTTTTCTCCAAGTGGGTGCTCCAAAATACATAAACAAGGAGTATGGCAATTCAAGGAAGGAAGAAATTATATAGGGAGGCTCAAAAAATATGTTTAAAAAAATAACCGTTGCCGTAGTGCTGGATCACGGCACCTAGGGTTTCAAGAGGGAAATGCATTGGTGCTCAAGCGAAAAGGCGGCAAGCTTCAGGCGCAAGGTTACTAGTTTTAGGGCTCGAGCGCACGGTAGGCATGAGGCTACTAGAATTGGAGTTCGAGCAAATGGCGAGCATATGGTAGGCGCGAGACTACTGGAATCGGGGCTCGAGTGAATGGCGAGTGAATAGCACGCACAATGCTATTGGAAACTAGGCTCGAGCGTAGATTAGGCAAGCAGTAGACGCAGGACACCAAGAACGAATAGCCACAAAAATAAGTTGATACACCACTTCAATAAATATAACACAATATCGATACACGATCAAATATAGTCACGAAATATGCCAACACTAAAATGACCCTAACAGTTTCTTATGCTCAGCTTTTAGCTGTTGGTAAATTAGATATTTTTTCACAAAAGTCACAATTTTTTTTCTCATATTTCTCTAACAAAATATCTTCTTCAAATTATGACATATTTTATTGATTCCTTGATGGATAATATATTTAGATTGGTAAACTTCATAATTTTTCCCTTCGATTCTCCAATGTTCGGCAGAAAAATCCAATCTTGAAAACTCAAGACTCTATCGGCACGAATATTAAAATCAATTCTAGAGTTTCAATTTAAATATCTAACAATATTAGCTAAAAATGGATTATTCATCTGATCTTCCTTAATCTGCTTCAATATCTTCGTTTGAATCAGAAAATACAATAAAATCATTTGATTACCTTGAGTATATCTCTTGATATCACATTGCTTCATCCATTTAAACATCTCTACCTCATTAATTCTCAAATTTGCCACGAAACTTGTCTGACGACTCAAAACATCTGCCACCACATTACCCTTTCCTGGCTAATATTGGATTTCACAATCAAAATACTTTAAAAAATTCATCCATCTCCTTTATCTTATATTCAACTCTTTCTAAGAAAATAAATATTTCAAACTCTTATGATCTAAATATACTAAAAATTTCTCATCATATAAATAGTGTCTCCAAATTATTAAGGCAAATATTACTGTCACTAATTTCAAATCACGTGTAAGGTAATTCTTTGCATGAATTTTGAGTTGTCTCAATCCATAAGCTATTATCCTTCCATGTTGCATTAGTACACTGTCCAATCCCGTCCTAAATGCATTATAATAAATTTCAAATCTACCAGATCCTTCAAAAATTGTCAAGATCGAAGCAGTTGTTAATCGATTCTTTAACTCTTAAAAATTCTACTCACATTCATCTGTCCAAATAAACTTAACTTTCTATCTCGTCAATTGAGTAAGATGCATGCCAATTCTAGAAAAATATTTTACAAATCTCGATTAATAGCTGGCCATCCTAAGAAAATTTTAAACTTCAATCACTGTTGTAGGTCGATTCTAGTTAATAACAACCTCAATTTTTTTAGAATCTATAGAAATGCATCCCTTTGATATAATATGTTCTAAAAATGCTATTTCCTCAAGTCAAAATTCACACAGTTTTAACTTGACATATAATTTCTTTTTTAGAAGTGTCTGAAGTATAATTCTTAAATGTGCCTCATGATCATCATAACTTTTCGAGTAAATCAATATATCATCAATGAATATCACCACAAATTTATCCAAATAGGTTGAAATACCCTATTCATCAAATTCATAAAAGTTGTAGGAGTATTAGTCAATCTAAATGGTATAACTAAAAATTTATAATGCTCGTACCTCGTTCCAAAGACTATCTTTACCATATCCTCCTTCTCAATCCTCAATTTGTGATAGCCCGACCGGAGGTCAATCTTAGAAAATGCCTGTACCCCTTGCAATTGATCAAATAAGTTATCAATCCTCGGTAACGAGTACTTATTCTTGATTGTGATATTATTTAATTTTTGGTAATTAATACACTGCTGCAATGATCTATCTTTCTTCTTTACGAACAACTCCAAAATTCCCCAAGGAGAGATATTTGACTCGATAAATCTTTTCTCGAACAATTTTTGCAATTGCTATTTCAGTTCTTTTAATTTCACTGGTGCCATTCTATACGGTACTTTTAAAATTCGTACCGCTCCAGGTATAACTTTAGTTTTAAATTCAATCTCCTAATACAATGGTAAGCCAAGTAATTCTTATGGGAAAATATCTCCAGACTCACTAACCACTAGAATATCCTTTTCCTGCATATCACGGCCCCCAATTTGCTAGTATAAACTAAGTAGGCTTAGCATCCATTTTTCATCAAATGATTAGCATGCAAATCCGAAATAAAACAAGACAATTCGTTTCGCATTACACCTCGGAAATGAAATGGTTCACTTCCCAAAATGGCAAAATGAACTTATTTATAGAAACAATTGACATTGACATGATAACCTCCTAACCAATCCATACCCAAAATCACATTAAAGTCATACATTTCTAACAAGATCAATTCCACAACCAGCTGCAACCCACTAACCCAAACTTCACACCTTGGAAAAATAATATCCATAATCATAAATGATCCCACCGATGTCAACACAACTAGCACATGCTCTAGAATTTGCAATGGTGATAATAAATGGAACACAAATCTTGGAAACATAAATGAATGAGTGAAACCTGAATCCAAGAGTACATGAGTAGGAGTATTAAAAATAGTATGGGTACCTTCCACAATGTTTGGTATTGCCTCGGCATCTTTACCTAGAACACTAGGCTTCGTCACCAATGATCTCTTTTGTTTAGAACAGTCTTTAATCAAGTGACCAGACTGGTTACAATTAAAATAGGCTCCCGTGATCTTGTAACACGGTTTGTCTTTATGAAATTTTCTACAATACTGACATGTGGTAGTTGTTGCTGGTGGCCTTGGAACAGCTAGTTGTTTCTCCCTTCTCTTTCCTTTCTCCTCTGATCTTGCCTTCTTAAGAAGTGCTTCTAACATTGAGCTTTGACCCGAAATTGGACCATCACAGCTTCCTGATTTCCTTCTGAAGAACTAGTCTCCTTCAAACTTATTTTAAAATATAAGAGCTCGATCTAAAATATCTGCATAAGTCCGAAGTTTTAGAGTCACCAGCTTCCTTTTGATCTCATCTCACAGCCCTGACTAAAATTTACTTGCTTTCCTTACTACATCCTAGACGATCTGCAGTGCGTAGTGTGACAATTCCATAAACTTTGCATTATACTCAACCACTGACCTATTTCATTGCCTTAATTGAGAAAATTCATCTTCCTTCTGTTTCTGAAGGCTTATCAAGAAATATTTATCCAAATATGCTTCTTTAAACATATTGCAGGAAATTTCATTTTCTGCTACCCCCATTGCTCTCTTCTTCATAAACCACCAATGATCCGCATCTCCTTCCAATTTATAGGTTATAAAAATTATATTATCCTCTTTTGGACAACAAATCATTAAAAAGATCTTTTCAACTCTTTTGATTCAAGTCTCCGCCTTAGTTGGGTTTGGATTTTCCACGAAGGTGCTCGTTCATTTGTGAATCAATCACAAGCAATTGTTCCTAGATTTGCCAGGGTTGGAGTAGGGACTGGCTCAGGATTTTATTGCTCATGAGCCATTAACTCCATAATGTCTGTCATTCTCCCTATGATATTCAAATATTCCTCCTCTCTATTCTAACAAGAGGTAAATCCCACACATTTTTCTTGACCTACCATTTCTAAAATCCTAGCACCAAACACTAATTTTCATGTTAGATTTTTATTGATCAACCTAAGATCTAAATCTAGAGTTACTAAAATCTTAACCTCAAATTCAATCAAATCAATCTAAACCTCATGCTCAAATTAATCAGCCTAAATTCGAAGGTATCTTCTTTAACCATTCCCTAAATCTTTCATAAATCTTGACATAATTTAATTATTTTTTATTTTAATGTTAACAATTTAACTAATTGGACGTAAATTTTTTTACTGATACTACAATTTTTATATATAACTCACTCTATATATACACAAGATTTAAATATATGCCACATCATCGGTAGCTCTAACACAAGTCTAGAAACCATATATTATCAAAATTAATTAAGAAAAAAATGTCATTCATACTCTAATTTTTGAAAGCAGAAATCATCCATGACCCATAGCCAAAAGTTTCATACTGAATATCATGTCCAACATTCTTATTCTGCGATACATGTCTGAAAAACTAAAATTTCTATAGTATTTTCACACTAATCCATAAATTCAGTCAAAAAGAAAATAACTTCTAATATAACATATAACATTTAAGAATATAAGACAAACTCCTCTGATCTTCATTCTTATTCATCGGGCATAAATTCGTACACTTCATCGATGGGTTTACTAAATATAGTAAAAGAGTGAATCAAATATTCAATAAAATACTATACAAAATAAAGAACATGCATATATATATTTATACTTAAAATTTTATCGTAAGAGGTAAGAATCGTATAGGACAAAATAGCATAAATATGAACTCAACTTTTTAATTTCTTATCTTATTCTTTTATTACCATTAGTCATCAAAAAATAATTTTGATTCTTTCTTATTTTATCTGTCAAAACATGCTAAATACTCACTTTTCTTTAGAAATTAAGGTCAGTAGATCTTATTAACTAAAGGAGTCGTGGATCAAAATCTGGATTATATTTCTTGTCCAAACAATTAAAGGTTAACCTCCTATTTAAAACCCGGAGGTGGGTTATCTATATTTATCCCTGTAGATAGGGCCAAAACCATATCACAGTAACAAACTTTTAGACAATGATCCACTACTATAATATATTAAGGCATGTTAAAATATATTATCTATTGAACAATCACTGTGCCAGTTTTTTTATTTTCTTTACTTAAAGTAAACTTTGTACTTTACTTCTGAATTCTTGATTCTCACCCTTTTAAAAACTGACTTTTTTTTTTTTAATATAATTGTAGAATTTTTCTCTCCTTTTTATACTATCATATACATTTTTATTATAATAATTTTATAAAATATGAAATGTAATAGTAAAATATACAGAAAAAAATTAAAAAGTTTAATACAATTTTAATAAGTTAGAGCATATAATTAAATATGTAGTATATTTTAGGCATATACAAATAACATGTAACACTTTAAATTTGACAATTTCGATGGACAAACATATAGGAACTATTATTACACTTCTAAACATGAAAAATTTTTTTAAAATAATGTACATAATTATTATACAGATAATTAAATGTGAATTCTTAATAAATCTCATTACAAAATCATAGAAAATTAATAAATATGCATATTTTTCATACTTTTACTTTAAAATTTTAGTTTGGATGAGTATTAGAATAATAATACTTGAAAAGAATGAAAATAATTAACAACAAAGAAAAAGGGGTGCTTATGGTGCATTTGCCTCAATCTAATTTACCAAAATCCTTACTTCGATTGTTCTAACTTGCTATCGGATGTCGTTTCCTCTCTTTTCTCTCTTCTTCTCTCTCCCTTCGGCCTTTCTCTCTATCTATTTGCTCTCTCTCTCTCTTCCACCGTTTAAAAATGCGGTAAACAATAATCTTCGGTAGTAACTTATCACAAACTTGAGCTCAAGCGGTGCTCGGGCACGGGCCGTTCTATTTTCCTCACCTAGGGTGTGCTGGGTGCCCTCCTCGGGCACATCTGATACTGCTTAGGGCGCGCCAAGGGTGTGCCATGCGTGGTCTATAGCACTAGCTTCGGCCGAGAGCCCAACTCGTCCGATTTATAATTTTTATCCTATTTTGATACAATTTTTTATATCCTTTAACCTCAATTTTAATTATATTAACTTAATTAATTATAATTATCATAAGTTGAAAACTCAATCCTTACATATGTGGCTTGTCGATGGGGATCCCGCACACGACAGACACACACCACCAATGTAGTTATAAAAGACCCAATGTGATTTTTTGAATAATAACTGAAATCATTTTCAATATAAGAGCGTCGCATAAAAAAAAGAATAGATAAAAGAGTAAAAAAGAAGATTTTTAGCATCTATTAGCAAGGATCAATGTTCTATTTCTTTTGCACTAGTAGCTTCATGTACACTAGTGCTGTTGAGAAAATTATACGAAATGTTTAGCAAGCATGCCTTTTCAAATAAAGGATGAGTGATGCGTGCACGATCGACGTCGGCACCTGAAGAAGATGAAAACAGAGATGGTGAAAGGGGAGTTCGGCAAAGGAAATTAGGGGAAAGGAAGGAGAAAAGGCCAAGGTGAAATGGACGAGATGCAGGGAGAAGCAAAGAAGGAAAAGTGAAGAGCCAAGATGCAAAGAAAAGAGAGAGAGAAGCAAAGAGGGAAAAGGAAAGAGCCGAGATGCAGAAAAAAGAGAAAGAGAAGCCGAGAGGAAAAAAGACCGAGGTCCAGACGGAGGGAACAGGAGAAAGATAGAACCAGAAAGAACAAGGAGAATCGAGAGAGAAGTAGTAGACAGGAACAGAATATTACTTCGCTTACCTTCCACAGTAATCGGCTACAGCTTATAATGAGTGGACAGTTGTGGCCCATGATCAACCAGTAATAGAATAACAAAATGACAGAAGAAAAAAACTAATCAGGTATAACATTCCTAACAAATTGGAGAAAAATAACATAAAAATAAAAAATCAAAACGGAACCTAACAGAAAGAATAATAAAATAAAATCAAGAGAAAAAAGAGAAAAGAGAAAAAATAAAGACTCGTAACAATGAGGCATGTTTTTTGGTGCATCAATGCATGACAAATTGATGTGATTTTATTTCATGTGGAAGTTTAGCATACATTTTTTCCAAGTCACTGAATTCATACAACAAACTTAAATTAATATGTGAATTAAATTAGAGATTGCGATGTTGCATGCACGCTAGTGCTGTTGTTGCTTTTTTCTTTGGCACAAGGCTGACTAACCGTGAGCGTGATCTGAACCAGTGACCACACTCTCCATATCTAAAGAAAATATTGCATCTGTTCCCTTTTCCCTGGGGAAGAAGAGGTTGTACATATGTACTTCAACCATTTTCCTTCACCCTTCTAAATCAATCTCATGGAACGGCAAAGGAACCGTCTTCACTGCCCTAAACTTGCCGGCATTGTTCAGATGTTCATTCTCTAACCTGCTTGATGAGAAAATTTTCGAATCCATAGGAGTTTCACATTTCATGAGATCAGAAACAAAGCCTCACAAGTATGATTGTTATAGTTCACAATGGATTTAGGCTTGATATTTCCAATGTCATTTTCTAAGCAACTATAGAGCAAGCGTATGATCATGCGCTACAAATAAACTATATTATAAGATGAATAAAATACTTAAACACTTAAACAGAATCAAACAGATTCAAATCCTATACATACATATATATATATATATATGTATGTATGTACACACGTCAAATATAATTTTCTATTGTAACTAAAGATATTTTAGCTATACATATTCTTATCATTTGTGTGACTCAACTTTCTATATAAATGGTCAAATTCTTAATACATTGGAGAACCTATTATAAGCTAAAATATTATATGCTCTTATTTGTTGTTGATATTAATCATGTTTTAAATTAGTTTTTGTATGATTAAAGATATTTTTGATGATATTGAAAAGTTTAAAGAAATCATATTAATTTTTCAAATATTGTATTTATATTTATTTTACTATAATTTTTCTAATTATAGTAAGATATTTTATGATACATTGTGTATCATTTTTCTCATCAGATTACAATGGACCAATTTCAAATTTACTACTCAAGTAATTCTTAATCGTTGATTTTTTTAAACTCAGAATACTGCTTTGGATTTCTTTATTATTTATTTTTATAATATTTCTTATGTTATTTTGAAACACGTTAGATATATTATTAAGTAGGTTAATAATATTACTTATTACTTTGCTTTTTATATGTAATATATAAAATTAAACAAATAAGTTTTAGACAAAAGAGTTTAAAATTACAAATAGCATAATCATCCAAACCAAAATAATCTGCCTATTGACGGTTTTGTTTGATTTGAGAACAATCCAAATCGTAATATGCGGTTTAGTTAAAATTATCATTTAATTTGCACCAATCCGATCTGTATTCATCCCTGCTGCCACCAACAAATTATATATGCTCGGGAAACAACAAGCTACTTTATGAGTATGTACCTGTAGAAATTCCAGTGCCCACGTCGAATCACTTCCAATGAAGCCAAGGAAAAGTCTAGCAACCGCGACTCAAACATCCCAACGTTGAATCTCATCACTGTCTCCACCCAAACGACTCTTAAGACCACATTTACAGCCTAGCATACACAATCAGATCTTCCTGTTGTAAGGGATTTCTTTCCCAGTGAAGGAAAATCGTTTGCAAATCTGAACAAAGAATTTGCAGAAAGGGAATGAACTCACAATGGAGATGTAGTAGATGCATTTGTTTTTCAAGATGAGATCATCTCTTAGCCATGGGTTCTTAGAATTTGGGTTGAGAAATCCCCAGTCCTTTACAAAATCCCAGTATAACTGATATACTGTGGCTGCTGCAGAAGTCACAACGACTAAGATCATCCATAGATTTGTAGGTCGTCGGGCATAAGTTAGCCTCACTCCGGCTGCCACCATGGCCGAAAGATACTTCCCCAAGTTCGCCAAGTGGTTTGGATCAGACTCATCAAACCATCTTCTGGCACACTTGAAATCCGAAACGAAAGTCTTTTAAATAAAATAAGTTCCAGTAAGAAAGCCATAGGAAGAATTAACTGGAATATAAAACCTCTTATTAACATAATGAGAAGATGAAAAAAATTTGTGGAAAACATATAATTAGTACCTGCATAGCACGCCAATAGTAAGGGGCAAATGAGACGACATAGGCAAGTTGCCTATAAAGCCTTCCCGACTCACAGGTTTCATATTCGCGTGTCTTGAAACTCCCAGCTAAGAAGTAGCATGTCGTAGTTTCCAAATGCCTCAGAAGTTGAATCTGTCATCAAGCATGAAAGCATTAGAAATCATAAAGCTGGAAAGGATTTAGTAACTCGATTAAGTTGCCAGCATACTGTGATAAAGGTGCAGTAATTAGATTCAACCTAAGAATTACCTGGCTAGTTAGTTGGTCAGCCATGAAAAAGTCTACAATTACAACCTGCTCGCATGTTTTTCAAGCCATTTAGGAAGGGAGATTGAATTAGATATTTAACCTATTATAAATATACAGAAAGAATAACAACAAAAGTTGTCTTTATTTAATGTAAGAATAAAATCATATAAATACGGACGTTTATTTACGATGTGGGAGTCTCATGAATTAAGCCCTTTTTTTTGTTCTTTCGCTCAACTGGAGAATTCGAAATTAGTGTACCTTATAAAACGGGGAGCAAACAACATTGCGTATTACCCAAAGGAAGAAATAGCGAGTTTGGCGATAGAAGATGTTAATCGGGCAAATAAGCAAACCACCAAAGATCTGGAAAACACTATATAGTCGAGTCAAGATATATATATGTTTGAAGCAAATCAAGATTCGCAATCAAAATAGATTAAAAAGAAAGTTTGAAAGCATGACTAACCAAGAGAAGAATGGTGGGAAGGGCATCAACTTGAGTTGGCGGGAAGCCGTTGGAGGTGAGGATGAGGTGAAGAATCATGACGGCAACGACGGCAGTCATAAAGCAAGTGCTGATGAGGAAGGCATCTCTGGAATTAAGGGATGTTTTGGGGCAGAATTCAAGTATGAAGTTGTAGTTGATCCTTGTAGCCTTCCACATCAACAGGTTGCAGCCGTACATAAACAAATGCAAGCTCATCAATGCAAACATGCTGCACCCATTAAAAAAATCAACAATGGAGTTTGCCTTTTAAAACCTGAGGATGGCAACAATGATAAGCTGAAATTCTCGTTGAGAACTATTGTAACAAAATAAAATTTTAAATGTAACTAGCCAAAAACACTTCTAAAGGACAATCAATATTCATTTCGAGTTTCTAGAACAATAGATTTTGGCTTCGATTCTCTCCGTGTCCATTTTTGTGTGGCTGGTCTAATATATAAGGTTTTTACTATACGAGTTGCAAGTTGGGTAGATGTATGCAAGAGAAGAAAAAGAAAGTACCTGAAAATGGGATAGACAGTTTCCATGTAAGTTTTAGGTCGTCTAGGAGAAAAGATTCCACCCAAATGGGCCAATATTGCATACAATATGAATAGTGTAAAAAAACAACCTGTAAAGAGTCCTGCAAAAATAAATAAATAAAATAACCAAATGCATTGAGATGAATTTATTTTTTGCAAATCATTTTTGTTAAGTTCCAAAATCAAGTTTATTTATATTTAAAGTATTATTTGCTTTGTAGGATAGGCATATGATGCATTGGTCTCTTCGCTTATCCTACATAGTTTTGTTTTTTTTAAAAGGATACCTCAAAGAAAAAAGAAAAATCTTCCCACTTATAAGCAAAAGGCTACCTCTTTACTCAACTAACGTGGAACAATTCACCCTATAATATAAATAATGCCTAGTAACTAAATAATCATACTACTATATTGAAGGCATTGGTATGGATTCTCACAAACAGTAGATTGTTGAGTTCCAAACTCGACCTCATTCTCATTTGAAATATTGTCCTCTTTAGGGTAGGAGTTGTCCATTACTAAAGTGATTTTTATGATAATATTTATATGTTGGCATATTGGAATAATTAAACATGAAGGAAACTACCATTTATGCAAATATTCTTTCAGGTCATAAGCATATAATAATTATTCGCCCACATCATGCCATATATTTAAAAAATTGAGGCCTAGAAATCAAAATTAAGATTCCTTAATCAACACATTAAACTTTGATACCACATTGACAAAAACAAATTGAGAACATCAATTTCTTAGTTGAAGGAACAAAATTAAGGTATGAATCATTCTATTTATATTTATGAATGCCAATTTGTACAAGAGCTTAGAAACCATTACATAATCTATGCCCAATTGAACTTATCTTTTACACCGCCTTTTACAATTGGAGGAAAGTAAGGAAGACTTCTAATTTTTCTTATTTCTTTAATATATAGGTCTTTTTAACTTATACCTTTCCACTGACAATCACTCCATCATACATTATACCGTTGATATCAAGCCTTTGAGCTCAAACTATAGTTTATTACATTTTTAATTATTCTTGTAGGACCTTTTAATTCATTAGTAACACATAACGTATCAACATTGATGTAAAATGAATGAAGTTTCATAGCTAATGAGAAAAACAAAAAAATTGTTCAAGTTTTTTGTTTCCTCATATGAGTAGGTTTGATGACAAATGACAACAAAATCATGGGGATTAATGAGAGAGGAAATTAGTGACATGAGTAATTACGTACCAACAAAGAAAGTGAGCAAGTGGGACTCTTTGTGCTGTTGGGGGCACAAGAATTTCATAGCCTTTTTCCTGTCATCGTCGGTGAAGTTCTTGGTGAAGGAGGACTCCACTTCATCCATTAATCTTGCCACCTTCATCCAACATCGCGGACATGGATCACACAATGCATGCATATATCATCCTTAAATTAAATTACATCTTTTCATAATTGTTTCAATAACAAAAAATAAATTAAAGAAGAAACGATTTGGGAAGAGAAGATGAGGATGTTTCATACTAGCTCGGAAGTAATAAAATGGGCTCCTTTCACTTGCTCCAAGTAATCTGCAGAAGCTTGCCGATTTACTACCTGTTTAAAAAAAACGTTATTTCACGATGTAAACTAAAACTATATTGATAATTAAAGTAATAACCTCTTACTAACATGACTAACTAATAATCAAATTTATTCCTTTTTTTTTTAATAGATAGCCATTAACTTTACTTCGAGTTATCTAACAAAGTTAATGTTATATAATATCCTGATAATATCATACACTTTGTGCTACTAACCAACTCTTAAAATGCATATTATAATCCTATTTTGCAATAATCAATGACATTTAATACTTATTTCAAGTCATTTTAAATTTTTTAATAATTAAAAATATAAAATAATATAAAATTACAGCCTAGTACGTTACATAACTTCTCCATATTTTGAGGATGACCCTCAATTGATGGATAGGTCGGTCAATCCATAATAGATCAATGCTATTATGCGGATCACATACATAAATTATTCAAATGAATAATCGACTTCTTTAAATTTTGATGATTTCGAGTTTAAATTTTTTTAAAAAAATTGTATTTTATCACAATTTGAAGCCTCTCCTCACTTGTAACCCTAACCCTAAACTACTACAAGCCTTCCCTCTTCCCCTGAGAAAAGCAAGCTCCACTCGGCGGCCCGAGAATTGTTGGTCACTTCCTTGGAGATCCTTCAAGGTCCGGTGGACAAACACTCGGAGCTGGCCCGACAACTTGTTAGCCGTTTCAACGACTACATTGGTGCTTTTGGCTTGATTGAAGGCGGTTGGTCTCAAAGGATCCGTCCTCGCTTGAAGTATCGAAACATTCGGCCCAAATCGGTAAGTCCCCTTCCCCTGCTTGTATCCTTGTTCCTCAGATTTCTGTTCGCGGTTTGCCGGAGACAGGTTGAGGTGAAGGCACCGATGGGAGCCCTGTTGGCTCGTAGATCTGGCTCTCTGGGGAGCGTCTATCTCTGCCTGGACGTGGGGGCCCCTGTGCCGAAGGCACACATATCAGATCCCACCCTAATCGAAAAGCCTATGGACCATGCTAGGAAAGTAATATTCTCCTTTTCTGATCGGTTCGTCCAACTTCTTTGATGAATGTGGAACAAGCCAAGAAAGGTATATCTTCCTTTCCAGTTTCTACTGGTCAAATGTTTAAGGGATCGGTTTGTACTGCTTCCATGATAAATGTGGAGGCAGCTTAGATTTTGGGTGTTCAATTTGATGCCCAATCAGCTCATTTAATAAGAGATTTCCTGTGCTTGACCTTAAGATCTCCTATTTTGAGGGTCATTTAATGTAGAATTATCGGGTCTAATATATGTATGATAGATATTCATACATATTTATTTTAATATTGTGATACCTATTATGCGCCAAACTATAGTTTATATATTGGCTAAAATTAGTCTTTGTGTATGACTCATATATAATTAACGTATATACATTAGTATGCTATCTATCTAAGGATCTTATGTAATTTTTCTGCACATTTTTCACAATTAAAAAAAAAGAAGAGAGAAAGAAAGAGAAGAGAAGAATAGAGAGGAAGGAAAAAGTGAATTTAAAATGATTCTATATAAATCTTTGATAAATTTAAATTAAGACAAATATATTTAAGGTTAATTATTTCTTTATTATTAATTTTAGAAAAAAATCTATTATCATTTCACATTAAATTATTTATGTATGTTGTATTTGTCTACGTGATTTGTTATTATGTTGCATGTATTTGAGTTTTGCTTATCCTCTATAAGATTTTAAAGGTTTATGTATTAATTTAAATATGTTATCTTGAAAACCTAAATTTTTTTAAATAACTTATCCTTTTATATTTATTTTATACAAATATTTAGTAATAACTCTACTTTTATTTTTTGTAAAGATGATTTATATTCTTTTAATATAAAGGTTTTTTTTCAAATGATAACTATTATAAAAAATTGACATAATATATTTAGATTTATCTTAATATATTATTTATAAATTAAAGATCGAATCTAATTTTCACAAGTTAAAAAATAGTGTTTGATCCCAATAATTAAAAAAATTATACATAATTGGCTCACCCACAAATCGTAAATATTATCACATGAATTTTGATTATATAGAAACCATCATAGTCCGATCTTGGGTATTCATTCTTAGCGGGTGAAATAATTATCAATTGTTGATTTTTATTTTTTTTTTTTGCATGATTTTTATTTGTTTTATTGTTATTTTAATATTTTTGACACTTCAGTTCTTAATCATTAATATTATCTCTTTGTATGCTTTATTTGCAATTATCCATATATATAAATTATATATAATTCATTGAGCTTTAAGTCTACTTTTATTATATTTTACTAACATTTTAGGTTAATAGGCTTGGATGCCACTTGCAGGGATTTCGGATTTTAGGATAGTATTTTTATAGGATTAATTTAAAGATGATGTTATTGTATTTAGAAATAGTTTTTATTGACTTTGTATTTTGGTGGTCAGCTTGTCTATTACTCTGAATTTTATATTTTTACAAATTAGGTATTAGTTTAAGAATGTTTTTCTTTACTTTTAGATATTAGTTTATTAACGAAATTATTTTTCTTTACTTTTGGATATTTGGATAGTTTATCTTGGAGCTACCATCGTACGTGACTTTTAGATATTAAGCTTTGTCATATATTATTAAAATTATTTAACAATATTTGATATAGGGTTACGTCTTGATTTTAGATTAAGATTTAATTATTTAGTTATTTATGATATTTGGGTCTGGGTTCCATGACAATCCTACACACAATGTCACCTTCTCAAGTCTTCATAATCATAGCTTTAAAGGTGTCCTCTCACTTCGTACAACCGTCAAGATAGTCCAAATTGCATGTACAAAAAAATTAGATAAAATTCTGGTAAATGTATATTGCCTTGCTATTTACGCCAATTATTGTACATTCTTTGGCTATGCAAGCATCTTGGACCACTTTACTTGCTTGTTCCTCTCGAGTATTGTGAGTTCTACCAAAAAGGGAGCTACCAAATTTAACAATTTTATTACTAATCATCCTCATTATTTTCAATGTCGTGGGTTTGTATTGTGCTGGTTAGGTGAGTGGTGTGCCTATATCTGAGTTATCGGTAAGCTTAAGAGTATTAAAGTGAAAATTAAGTCTCTAAACAGTGATGTTAGAGATCTTGGTATTGTTATTGCTTTTGCATATGCGTCACAGGAAGCAACCAAACAGATCTCTCTCAGTCCCCTTTTTGTCCCCTTTCTATTTTAGCTAAAATGTAGGCCCAGACTAACCTATGGAAATCATTTCATAAGGAAGAGGATTTTCTCAAGTAAAAGACCAAAGTCAAATTGCTCAGGGATGGTAATTGTTGCACTAATTATTTCTTTAATACTAACAAAGAAAAGGAGAATTGAAAAAGGATTATTTATCTGCTTAAATACGATGGATCCCTTTCCTCTTCTAACTAGAATACTCACGATGTTATTATTCAATACTTCTTGAACCTAATGGTGAGGCCCCCAATGAGTGGTCTTGATGACCTGAAGTCCTTTGACCCTTCATCCTAAAATTGATCTCAAAGGACCTAATTTTGAACTCAGTATCTATTTTTTCTCCTAAGGTTATCCGCTTTATTGTGTACAATTTTAATGATTTTAAAACAATAGGTCTGGATAGATTTTTCATTACTTTTTTCAAGAGATCTTAAGATATTGTGGGACAACTAATCTCCCACATAGTTATGCATTTTTTTAAAAATGGCCGACTTCTAAGGCAAATTAATTACACTACGATTTATCTAATTTCTATGTTAGCTCTTCTTCTAGGGTTACTCACCTCAAACCTATCACTTATTATAATGTAATTTATAAAATTATAACTAAAATTATTACAAATTCGTTTAATGTTGCTCTCCCGATCCTTATTAGCCTTTGTCAAATGGCCTTTGTGGAATACAGGAATATAGGGATAGCATCCTTCTTGCCTAGGAATTATTCCATAAATACCACGTTAATATGGGTTATAATTATTGTGCTTTGAAAGTCAACATCATGAAAGCTTATTATTTGATGAATTGCAACTTCACGATTGGTGTCCTTAAGATGATGGGGTTTCCAAACTTGTTCATCGGTTAGATAAAAAGAGTATATCACCTCTCCTATATTCTCTATCTCCATCACCAAAGAGTCCTTGGGTTTCTTTAAGAGCTAGAGGTGCCTCTACCAAGAGGACCATTTGCCTCCTTATCTTTTTGTTATTTGTATGAAAATCCTTTATGATATCATAAAAGTCAGAATCTTTAAAAATTCAGACTTTTATTTTCATTGAAAGTGCAAAAACCCTAAGAGAATGATGCTAGTTTTTGAGGACAATATCCCCCTCTTTTGTGTGAATAACCAGGATTTTGTGGAGACCATTTACAATTACCTCACAACTTTCTCCTATCTCTTTGGGATGGCACCTCATCCGGATAAAAGCGAATGTTTCATTAATAGTCAAGACATTTAGATCGTTGAGACTATCAAGGAGATCGTAAGCTTTTGGATTGGTATTATTCCTATCAACTACTTTAGAGTTCCTCTCATTTCATCCTGACTTGACACTTTTGACTGTCTAGTATTTATTGAAAGAATCTCTAGTAGAATCTTATCATAAAGGAATTATTGGCTTTCCTTAAATAATAATTGTTAACCCATTTTTTCAGTCCTTGTAAATATTTATAGATATTAGGCATTCATTTTTATCATTTTCAAATCTGTTATAAAAATGATTGAGATTATTTATAAAAAATTTCTCCAGCATGGCCCTAAATTCAAAAAACTCTCTACAAAGCCGATGTGAAACGAGATCTGCACTACCAAAGAAAGGTGGTTTAGATCTCAAAATCTCTATTACATAAAACAAAACTCTTCTAGCTATATTTTTTGAGACTAGTAATGGGACGATTGCCCTATTCGGATTGATTGGGTTAAGTGCCACCACATCAAGAATGAATGTATCTAAACTATTAAAAATTTTCAATTAGTCCCTTGAAATTTTTGTACAATTATGAAATTTGGTGACTCGCATAATCCTTTTGATCACAACATTATTGGCAATAGAAAAGACATTGATTTTTGACATACTGTGCATCACTCTTGAAATAAGTATTTGTTAAAATGTAAAAGTGGACTTTGTTATATGGAGAATTCAATGAAGGTGACCACTGTAAGCTCTCTTCTTTATGGGCTCCATCATTGAAATATGTCCATTCTACAATCATTGCCTCACCAATATGGATTCTGTCGATACAGTACAGGGGAGGTGAAATAGAGTTGGATATATGTCCCCATCCATCAAGTGGTCAATATAATAGGTGGTCTAGTACTTACGATATTTGTCCCACTTCTACTATATCTCCCTTTTATATTTGGGCCTCAAAGTGAATGGCCATTTTTCTATTTGGTCAGTTTGAAGGATCTTCTAGCTATTGCGCCCAATGGGGACCTTGGCTATCATCTTTTGGAGCTCTAGCTATCATCTTTCCCTTATTTTTATTTTTTGGCTAATTGTTAAAAATTATCTCAAAACTTTGGATGCTCGTTGTTTCTCTACATTTCTTTTAGCTGTGTGCTTTGTAGAGTTTTAGAAGAATAAATGTATTACTTTTTTTTTTTTTTCAATTATGAGGCTACCAATGAGATTTGAAGGGATATTCATTCAAATATTAGCTGCACATGACTATATGGTGACTGGAGTAAAATTATTAAATTGTAGTAATTATATGGAACTTCTGATCTAACTTCAATCTATGCTTCAAGTTGGCTCTAACTTCTATGACCTACTTTATTTAGACAGATTTACACACTAATATTTTTTATGCATTTGTTTACTTTGATAGGAATAAGGCTATCTGGATCATCTTCAACTTCCTATTGCACGAAAGTTTTTATTGTGAAGTTAATTGTCCCTTACAAAGTTTTTTTGGGCTGCGTGTCTTTTCAATTTCTTTTCTGTTGCTTTTGGCTGTATTGTTTCGAGTATTTCAATTATAGGTTGAGTTATAGCTGACTTTTTCTTTTTTCACTTAGATGGTTTAGAGTCTCTATGTATGACTTTTTTTAATAATATACATAGGAGTACTTATTTTAAAAAAATTAGAGTTCAAATAATTAAACAAACTGCATTAAAAAGTGGGCACAATTTCAATTCGTATATCTATTTAAACTTAATCATACGAAGAGTTGCATTAAATTATATATAACAATGAGGGTGTGTTCAAACAATTATAATCCTTTCTACCTTGGTTAATAGGTTAAACTGAAGTTTTTACCCAAGTTGCAATGATGTTTTCTAAATTCATTTATTGAAAAGTAACTTATTTCTGTGCACCCGGTTATTAACGGGACATACTTACATGGAAAAAATATTAGGATATCCTTAAATGCCTTCAAAATCTTCTAAAATGACATAATTTACATTTATTTATATAACTTTATTTATGTGTGTCGATGTAAATTGATGTGTGAAGTATTATATTATATAATAATGACACAAATAAAATATCGTGTTATTAAGGACGTTTAAATATAATTAGGAGGGCAGTTGTTATCATTACACCTTTTTGTTGGCATCACAAGAAATTGTGGGGAAGCCATCAACGAGCAGGCTAACTAAATTTGGTTAGACATGGTTGTTAAAAAGTCTCACGCCCTTCGTGTGACCTATTTCTTTCTCTAGGCAATATTTGTCGCTCAAGAATACGACCCATTTGGCTTATTTGATTAGAAAAGAAAACTAATTAAGTACCTATGATAATTCACGTTATTTTAAACTAATATTTTCAAATATAATTTTAAACTAATGTTCTAAACATGAGAGACTTTACTCTCACTGATATGAGTCTATATGGTATTTTTAGTTAACGGCAGCAAGAGCTAACCCATCTTTTTGATATTTGACTATCAAACACAAACGTAATCGTGACTCAAAATATTGTTTTATTGTTTGCCTACAAAAAATGAAGTTTTAATTAATTGATGTTACGTGCATGGAAACGTACCACCTTACGTACCTTGTCAAATTTTTTGAGGATCTTCCTAAAAGCAACCATATTTAATGACCTGCCAGAAAAGGGATGCTAATTTAGAAGTGGGCATATTCATATGGGGAAACGGAGCAACATATTTTAATTATTATGTCACGCAATATATTACAAATTAATCGTTAAAAAACTTATGGTTATTTTTAACAAGTCACATTAAATAAATATATACATAAATATTATGCTTTTCATAAGTATATTAAGATATCCATCCCAATGGTATTCTAAATATTAAATAAATTATTATAATTTGACAGAGATATATAAGTTTTAAGGAGAATAATATATTATTTAAGAACTCTTTAATTTATTGATAACTTGAACTTAATTGTACCTGTAGGTTTTCAAGAGACCCAGCCCCCTGTGAAATTCCACAAATGCCCCTCTCACCATTTTCTCAGCACATTGTATCTTCTTCCTGTCGACAAAACCCTCCAAGTCGCCACTATCTTTCTTTGTGAAACTGAAGACGAGGTCCTCCCATATCCCGGACATGGCTGCCGAGATGCTCCTTGCCGGAGTTATGGCCTGAATATCGACATTCACGGCTGCCTTGGATTTTCCTTTCTTTGTCGAATTCCACCGATTCGACGCCGTGAAGATGAAATTCACGCCATTCTTCTCGAGTTCAGCTATCACCTCACCTGTCTGTGCTGTATCTGTACATTCAACGTCATCACGCATGCTTTCTGACATAGTTAATCGTCACGTAAAATTTTAATCCAATCTTACTTCCTTTGGGTTATTTTTTAGATTTATTTAGTTAAGTGGAGTTATTTTAGTGTTTCTGAAATAATGTGGCTTGGTAGTATGAAACCAGTGAAGAAAAAAAAAACAAAAAGTTTGTTCGAAAGTTTGTTATTATTTTGTAATTTTGTTGATAATACTTGTTTTCGTATGAGAGTAAGTGTAAAATAATTAAGGTTATATGTGGTTTAAAAAAAATAAGACCAATAAAAATATTTTCTTTTCTTTTTTGTTTGGATATTCTGAGATGTTTTTTTAGGAAAAAAATAAAATTTTCAAGAAAATTATTTTTATTATTTGGTTAAAAAAAAAAATAAAAAAATACAATGCCTTTAATATGTTAATAAATTTATTTTGATTGCTATTTTTTGTGCTTATTTAAACAGTTTAAAATTTTCAACTTATGATGTAGGGTTTTGATGACAATTGATTGATTCTTTTTCTGTGTTTTGACTTTTCTCCTATTTTTAAATAAAAAATAATTTTTCATAAAATACTATATTTTTACACATACTTTTAAAATTTTTCATTTCTTTGAGTTTGTTTTCCTTTTTAATTTATATTTTCTTTAAACTAAATATACCATAAAAATTACAATTTTTTTTTTTCATATTGGCTAGCATATAATTTTATTGATTGGATTGTAATGATAAAAATATATATTGTTTTTTAATTCTTTACTGATAATTTATTTTTTTCAAAAAATAAATAATTTCTTATTAATTATCTATGTCGAAAATTTAGATTTTAGGTAAAACTTTAAAAATAATTAGCAGCTAAGCAAACAAAATATCCTTTTTTTTTTATCCTCCTCATTTTCCCGTAGCCTCAACTTAATTTTTCTGGAGCTAAGCATTTTCATGGTCATAGCATTTCCATAATGGAAAATCTCTTGACTAGTTTCTGTCATCTGAATCAAAATTTATATATAAACTCATATGTGAGGATTCAAGGGAGATAAAAAAAACAGAGAAACTATATGACACATCAAGGGTCATATTATATCAATTTATAATATTTTAATTGACCATAAAAAAATGCATAATCATCACACAACTATATGGCAATTAAATTAAATGTTTATAATTTTCTAGTAATTAATGATATTATAATGCATAGTGTAGTGTGTGGATAAAAAGAACATATCAAGGTTGCTTTATCACTTAAATATATAAAGATGTTTATTTTTTTAGTTTTGGTCGTTTATTTAAAAAAAAAATAGCTATAAAGTTAATTATTTTAAAATAATTAATTTTAATTAATTTTTTATTTTAAAAAAATAATTTTATCATAATTATTTATTTAAAAATAATAACCCAATATATAAAAAATGAGACTCTCCATTTTCCCAAGAGATTGAGTATTCTCAAATCAGAAAGGGGGGGGAAGGGTGAGGGAAACATGAATTCGTGCAACTTTTTCTGCATGGTGGTGAAGGTTGGTTACGATAGTGAAACAGACATGCAATTTATATACTCTTAATTAATATTTAAACTTGGACATAAGTAACGCACCTGAATATTCTGGGATTCTATCGACTGCTGAAATAAAATGAGTTGAAGTAGCCATGTCTAACCTCCTTAATAAAATCTTTTTATGATCATTGAGAAATCGCTTCATATCCAACAGTATTTGGAGTTGCTTATTTAGAACCTCTCCTCTCTCAAGGAACTCGGTCTCTCTAGACTTGTAGAACAGATTTACTTTATCAAGCTCATCTTCCAATGTTGCAAAGAACCTTTTCACCTATAAATCGATGCAAATAACAAATCTATCGGACAAAAAATTAAAAGGATGTTCCTGTTTATGAACGTTGGCATTCTTCTTCATGTAAATATTCATAATTGTGTTCGAGAGCGAATGATGAGGGAGAGATGAGAAAATTTATTAAGTGAAGAAGAAAGATGAGTTCAAAAGTCTGATAATGATCAAATTTTTCGGTGATTGAAATACAATTCCGACGTGCATTTTTCAGTGAGACAGTGAAAGTTTATTATAAACGAAAATATTTCAATGGCTAGTTATGGCTTTTACCTCATCTTCTTCAAACGACAGTTGCAAGCGTTCAGATTCATATGGTTCTTCTCCTTCCTCTTCCTCTCTCGGTGCAGGTTTGCTCTTCAACTGTCATGGAAAACGTTAACCCTTTTTACACGATGTTTAATATTATTATAATATTTGGTGTTACCTTACAAGTTATTTAAATTGAAATTTATTTAAAATAACAGTTTATAGAAGAACTTAGCCGAATTTTCATCAGATTTTTTAAGAAAGAGTTATTTTATATAATTTCTGAAACCCATTTAGAGACAGGTTTTTTTTTGGCAATATTTCATGTTCAATAAAATTATCCAACATTTATACAACATTATTATTTTATATGGTTAAAATTTTATACATCTAATTTAATGAATTTGGAATAATCTTTATAGATAGCAAAGTTAAAAAAACATATAATTTTTCAATCTTAATTTGAAAAAGTAGATTTAATATAAAATTCATACCATAAAACTAAGATAGAAAAATACATTTTAGTACTTCATGTTATATAAATATAGTTTCAGATTTGTTAAATTAGATGAGTAAAGATATAAATCTAAAATTAAATTTTATAAAGATTAAATAACTTAGCAAAATGCTATATCCTGGTGATCTATCTGAAAAGTAGCTGCTCCATCAATCTCTCATCTAATTATGCGATGAAGTATACCTGGTGATCTGTGTCGTACGCGGAGTTTGAGAAAGTGGCCGATAATGTGTCGGAAAAACGGCGAATTGGGTGGGTTATGGAGGAAACAAAGTAATGAAAAGGAGTGTGAGATGGGGATTGTTTGGATTTTCTGGATAATCTGATCTTCTTGATGTGTTTCTTGAGCTGCCAGTAATTCACGAACGCCTCCTTCCACTCCGGGATCAGCTGCGACTCCAGCTCTTTTGAAAACTTCACCATTGATTTCCTGCTGCGGAGGGCGAGGGGTAGATCAGAGAACAGAGGGAGGAAGGAGCTGATTAAGATGGTGATGACTGAAGGTTTCACAGAGAGAGAGAGAGAGAGAGACAAAAAAGAGAGAGAGAGAGTCGTGTTTTGTGTGGGGCTCTGCACACATTGATTTAGTAATATGAAGCAAATGATTTGGCGCTTTCAAAGCATGACTTAAGCAAGTTGCATGTCTATTAGATAAAATCAGCTTCACCATTCTAAATAATGACCAAATCAAATAGGAAGTGAACCCAATAGAATTTTATGACGAGTATAGAATCGATTATTTTCATAAGATTCTATAAAAATCACAACAGCTTACCCAATATTTGGAAGAATATATATTATAATAAAAATAGGTAAAATAATATTTTTTATAAATTTCTAGATATATAATTGGTAAACAATAACTAAAAAATTATGAAACTATTTTACCAGTATGTTATTATCGACGTTTCTATTGATATTTTATCTAAGTAAATATATAACCTTAATTTTTTTTTTCATTTATCTTAGTTCAATCCATTTTGGATAGAATATTGTTGTACTTAACACATATAATTATTTCAATTTTACTTTAATTGACTGAAATTTTCTTCACATTCCTTCAAAGTAAACTATTTATTAATATATATAAATATTTCCAAACTATGAAAGTAAGCAAACATGCTAAAAAAAATAAATACATAATTGCTTCCCAATCTACACGGATCCAACATTGCCAACAATTGATACATGCACTAGAAAATCAATTCCTTTCTTCAAAATTTTTAAAAGTATTGTGAAAATACATACAATACTTGACTTTGTAACAAGCAAGTAATCAAAAAAGTAAACTAAAAAAATAGTATTCCATACATATAAAATTACTCTACAATATTTGACAAAAGTAACTAACATTTCCTACAAATCCTTACATTTAAGAACTTGAAGATGAGGAGGTAAAAATTTAAGAAAACTCCCTTGAACAAGCTGATTTGCATTCATCTTTGATTCATCAGCTGCAAAATTTATATCATTGTAAATATTAAGAAGAAATAGCCAATAAAAAATTTGTTCAATCCCATTGAACATTTATATGCCTCTTACAAAAACATGCTAAAATAACTATTATTGATGGTCATGTATTTGTAACTACATAGGATAAAATTGCCACAAAATGAATCAAAGATTGAAATTAATGTAAGCCTCATATGAAAATATATATTATGGCAATGGCAATGGCAATGGCAATGGCAATGGTTGTGGCATGGTCATGGATCTTAATTATTGATCAAGCCTGTTTAGTTTATTTGACAGGGATATTGGGATTTTAGCACCAAAAGAATGCTTAAATAATTACTATATCAAATTTAACAATAGGAACAAAATGGATGTGTGTGTGTGAGAAATACAAAAAATCCAACAAAATGGATTAAATATTTATGGTTGTACAAGAACTAAAAGAAAATTTTCTTATTATTATCTAAAAATTTGTGAAGCTACTTCACCATAAATTAGGAATAATGTTCATGATATGCTCAAAAAAGATGGACGAACCGCATACCAAATAGGGACCGTAGTGTAGGCCTCTTGGTCTTCATATCCTTCTTCTTCAATTCGACTGTGATATTAAAAGTATATTTATAAATCATAAGATCTGTATTTATTGGATTAATTAAGAAAATATATTGTTAATCTTTCTTAAAAACTAGGCAAATAAAGTATAAATTAAAAAATAATCATTTCCAAGCAAATAGGAATCCAGGAAAAATGAACATTAAGCACTTGCATGCTAAAAATGTTATATATAATATAGAAGCAGAATGGACAAATAAAAGAATTCATAAAAAACATATAGTTGTGACTATGTTCTACACATCTATGATATACAATAGAAAAATAGCAATGATATAGTTGTGCATATTTTATATAAAATTAATAGGATACACATCATACCGATTCCTAGTGTTTCATGAACCTTTCCAATTTCAAAATTTTTGAGTCTCGATCGTATACAGATGGTGTCCTCCAATGGAAGGATCTGCACCATAAATAAATAAGAACAAAACAAAATATTTAAAACATGAGAAGCAGATTCTAAAAAGAGAGAAAGAGAGAGAGAGATAATAAAAATAAAAAATGATCAAAAAGAGAGCATCCCATTTCTAAATTTTACGTCTAAGTGGAAAAGTTAGAACAATACCACTAATTATAATAATGTGAAAAAAAATTTTTAGAGTTGTATTAGCAAAATAACAAATATGAACATTTGTTTATCATTATTTATCATTTTTTAACACTTTAGAGCATATATTATCTTACAGTTACATGGTGAAAATGTGTAGTTTCCAACAATGAACACTAGTGAATAGGGTTTCAATTATAGGGAAACAAGGGGTGATGATCTTGCCATTTGGACAATGGAGATAAGAAGAACAAGAATTAAGAAGATTTAAAAATGCAACAAATATATTTTAGTGGCTTAAATTTATTAACTTTTTTTATACATATGAATTTTTAAATAATTTGTCTATTTACCTCCAAAGACCTTCTTATATTGTTCTGGTCTTCAATTGATAAATTATTGTATGCCATCCGTTTTTCCAGCAGATCACACCTGCATGAGACAAGAATACGATCACCACTAAAACACAATATAACTTGAATTATTGATGCTGAATAATAATGGCACATATATCAATAACCAACTTCTATCCTTGGCAATAAGGCTTGCCTATGAAAATGGAGCATACGAAAAACTAGTGAATGATTGGAAACATCAATATGCAGTGATCAGTATTTAACATTATATCAACATCGGTCACACTATTGGAATGGAATATAACCTTCCTACTTTATCAGATTGTGCTTAAGACCTCATTATTAAGTTAAAGTACTATAATGCATAAAACCAGCATATTTCTTTGTATATCGCATGCAGACAAGAAACAGTCGAACCTGGACCTTGAGATACCCAACCTAACCCAACGTCATCGACACTCATTTGATCTTCATTAATTTAAATTTGAATTTTTTCTCCTTTTAAGTGGTGGAGGAGAGCTTCAAGAAAAAATATGACTTTTCAAGTTGACAACAGTGAAATTATAAAATATACAAAGTAAAGAAAAAAATAAGCTAGAAGGGCCGTGATAAAATTATCATACTCTTCTTTCATTCGTTGCTGATATTTCATCTGCTTTGCTGTAGAGTGATGTGTTGATGCAGTCTGATTTTCAGGTTCCTTCTTCTTTGAACCTTTAATGCAAAAGTTCAAGTTAAACTTGCTGAACCAATGCCTAGTTACTGCCATCGGGTTGTGCAAGCCAATTCTAATGATTGAAAGAAGTTCTATTCCTGCATATCTTATCATCAGCAAATTGCTCTTGAAAGTGTATCTACTTCATATCAAATTGTGAATTCAAGTTTTTTTTTTTTTTGGCTGTTCAAATCTTATTGTTAAGATTATGATTTAAATCTTCAATTTTCATGGAGTTATGGTTGGTGCCGAGATTATAGAAAATATTGTTATGATTATACTTTATGTTCATTTTATAAAGTCTTTATTGTACTTCATAGATTATTTGTACAAAATGAGAAGAACAAAAAATAATTTGATAATTTATTCAGTTTATTTCGATTTTCACAAATTTCTTTATATGGGTTGGTTTTAGTAGCGATAAAGGAAGAAAATGAGAAAATAAGCAAGTGAAAATTAAGGACAAAAAATAGAGCTTTCTTTCACGATATATATTATTTATAAAATAAGAATAAAATAAAATTAATCTTTATAATATTTAATTTTATTTAGATTAATTTTACCTGAATTTTCTTATTCATATTTTCGGATGGTAAAATAAGCATCCGAAAATCAAGGAAAAAGATAAAGCTTTCTTTTAATTTTTTGGATTTGAAAATTAAGAAAATAAGCAAACAAACTTTTCTGTTGTTTTAGTTTGTGATGATTTTCACGAGATTTATCTTACTTTAGATGGTTCAAATGTTAAAAGACCGAAATAAATTATAAAATAAGTAGGGTTTTTTTTTTTAAAGATTTATTAAAGTAGAAAATTAAGAAAATAAACTTTTTATAAGTTGTGCCATTTTGTTTTGACTGCCATCAGCTTTCTCTTAATTAAAAAATGTTAAGGCAAGAATTGGAAAATAAGTATGCAAAAATCATGGAAAAGATATTAATTTTCTTTTATTTTTATGGAAATAAAATAAAATTGTTCATTGTTTCATAAGATTTCCACCAAATTTCTCTAAATTAGTTTAAAAAGATATTATTTTTCTTTTAATTTTTAAGTAGAGTATATTAATCAACCTACTCCAGACTAATTTTGCTATTGGTTTGCCTGTTTTACTAATTTTATTTTTGTATGATTAACACTAAAAATATGTCATTTTGAAGGCAAATAAAAGTAAATATAAACTAACGGATTAAATAAGTATAAGAATAGTAAGGAAAAGATATTGCCTTTTATTTTCTTAAGTTTGCTTAGAAAAGTGGCCCAAAAACTAAATTTTAATTGTTTGATTTTATTTTGATTCGATACCCTTGATATAATATAATACACAAACACACAAACGGGCACGATACTAAGATGTTAATATGTGGAAGTCAAGGGCATTCTTATTGGTTGAAAGAATGAAATGGGATTTAAGGTGTGATTATGTGTTGAATAAGATATCACAATTTTACCCTGTAAGTCTGATTTAGACTACTATTATTGTAAAATTTCTCAAGTTAGGACCATGGAGAATTGAGAAAACAAGAGGGCCTTTATCTGTTAAGAGATAAAAGAGGTTATCATTTAGATTTATTTAGTTTATTTTTAAATAGATAGTTATTATTTAATATTTAATTTTTTATTAAAAATAATAAAATTACAATCATCTATTTAAATAATAAATAATCTAAATTTAGATAATAATTCTCTTCATCTTTTTAAAAGATGGAGACTCTCTGCAGTTCTAATTGATATTAACAAAACACAATGATTGCAAACATAGTTTAATTATAGTAACAAATATTATATTGTTTTATTTAGTAGATCTTGATACATGGCAGCTCAATACTTGTAGCTAATAGGTGCCTTTTGCAACTCATTAATATGATTGTAGACAGCAGGTACAGTGCAAAAGGAGCGACCCAATGAGGGAAGGTCAACCCTTGCAACCGCAACTCGCATCATTTCCTATAACTAGCTAGTCAATTCTCATATAAGAAGCAGACCAAGCATGGTCAGTGATGCATGGCGGTCTCCTCACTGTCGCAAGATGACAACTGACACCACTAATTGCCACCAGCAATCAACGTCCGGTGAATCCCTATATAGGATCATCGCGCCCAAAGCTCCACACTAAGGAGCCTATAAATTTCCTCTCCTTTTTTAGGAGAAGGGATCTTGTTCCTGAATCCTCTATTCGATTCCCAATCTGAACCCGAATCGCTAATCTAAGTCTAGGCATTAAGACAAGCACTCTACGAGTTCTTGCTCTCAGACTCACGCCCAACGCCAACTTTTCACAGCCTCTCTCAAGCTACCAAAGTCAGTCACCCGTTGCGGTGCATACAGGAGCCAAGCTTTTTATAAAATGCTCAATGAGTCCCATATTTTTGCATTCATACACTTTCATTGCACACTTAGGATATTTCCGCGCACCTCTAAGTGTGTGTTCCTTTTCATTCATTATGGGAAGTTACTAACTGGAGCGTTGGAATATTTTCGGTAAGAGAAATTTCGCCGACCTCTGACCTTTTATTTGTAGTTTGTATTGGGCAGATTCCAAGTTAATAGCAATGGAAATTGAACCCGATCGCGATCTTGTCTGGACAACGATGAATCCAAAGGTTTCCTAATCCATAGGCAACCAGGGACCCATGACGCAGCATATATATTTTTTCATTTGTCTGACTTACTTCTCTCATATTTTTATAAAATATTGTAGTACTTAATAAGGAAAATTAATTCAATTTTGCTTTAATTGATCGAAATTTCTTTGACATTCCTTCAAAGCAAAAGACTTATTAAAGTTTATGTGTTTTTTTAATGGATTCCCTTAACATTCATTTGATTTTACTTTAATGAATTTTCCTGCAACGTTGCTAATCGATAAAGAAAGTTTATGTTTGAATTCAGTGTTGTGATGTGAAGATTTTATTTAATATAATCTCTCATGCAACTTAATTTGGCAATCCTCATGAAGATGCTTGCCAATGAAACTAGTAATATAACTCAAATGTTTCAGCGAAAGGTACTCTTGAGAAATATCATAAAACTTAACCAAGATAGATAAGATTTTACGCTTGCCCTTTGAGAAAATTATCATCAGCTTCTAAGTCCTAAGAAACAGGGGTTCCCCATTCAAAAACTAAGGGCCCTTGTCAAACTTTTAATATGTAAGACCTTGTAAGATATAAATCTAAAAATTTAATTTAATATTATGAATATTAAATAAATCAATAATTTTTTATTAAATGCGGTATCGGATTAAAAATTTAGTGTTAGACCTAAGTAAATCAGATACAAATAGTACCTAACATGTATCCTGACCTACGTATGAATGTCTTTTGGATTAAATATCTTGAGATGTGTTCGAGTGGCATTGTGCATATTCAGACCAGAATGTTGGTGTCTAATACATATCTATTTGATACTCGTATGTAATATAAAATTTATCTCTGCGTCCGACTAGTGATTGACAAATGCGGTGTACCAATTTATTATAAATAGGCCTCTTGTCGATTTTAATTGATTTTTCACTGACTTTTGAGATGGAGAGAAAGGAAAAAGGAAAAGAGAGAAGAAGAGATAGAATGAATGAATAATATATTTTGGAGAGAAATCAAGCAAATGTTTAATAATCTATGTGAAGGTAAGTATATTTAATTTATTTCTTCCTTTGTTATTTATTTTTTAAATCTTTAAAAATTTCATATCTAAATAGTCATCTATGTGATATTTTCTTATATTATATAATTTTATTTTACATACATGTTAATATACTTTCACCTTATAGAAGTTTAGAAAACTTATATTTAAAAGTCATACAAGCCATGTAGAAATTATAATATTTAGTATATATCTTTTTATTTGTCACTAATTTTTACACTTATGTTTCTTTTTGTCATGAATTTATATATATCATGTTTAATTCTTGAAATTTCTGTATAAATATTTTACATGTCACTAATTTTTATACTTAAATGTCTACATGTCAATAATTTTTATACCATCATCCTTGCATATCATACATTTATAAGAAAATTTTAAAAAAATTCTACTTTGACTTTAATAAGTATTTTTTTTTCTCCAACTTGGGACAATAAATATATATTTGTATTTAAATATAGAGTTTTTAATTTTGACAAAATAAAAATTATTGTCAAGAATTGATAGAATGTATTCGAATATACTCTAATATATTATTAATAAATTGAAGGTCGAACCTAATATCTACAAATTAAAAAAATAGTGTTTGATTTTAACTATAAGAAAGAATATGTAATCGACCAATACAGGAATCGTAAATAGTGTTATATGGCATTTAACTATATGGAACCAATTATAACTTAAATTTCAATTCAAACATTATTGGTGAGATCATCATCGACGTTTGGTTCTTATATATTTAAACAAATTTTGTGTATTTTGTGTTTTCATATATGTTGATTTATTTTTCGTATATCGCATGATTTTAAGTACTTAGATGACTTTAGCATGATTTCTACTTTTTTTTTTTTACGATTTTTGCCATGTTCAATTATTAGTATATGATTTTTGTATGCTCCGTCACAATGTAGATATTATCAATATTTTAAATTTTTTATCATGACATTATTTTTTATATGTTCTATTTGATATATATTTACATATAATATTTATACATACACTATTAAGTATTAGTTTTATTCTTATTATTATTTATTAACATTTTAAATTAGAGAATTTAGATAAAATTATAAGAATTTCTAAATTGTAAAAATATTTCAGGAGATTAGTCTTTATAATATTTCAGAATGTTTTAATTATATTATAATTATTTGAGTTAATAGTTGATATTTTGATTTTAGTAAATGCCTGTACATGGATATCAACCAATGAGAATATTTAAGTTTGAATGAATACATTGTTGAGCATAAGAATCATTCTTATTACCATTTGCTAACTTTTTAAATTAATTGGCTTAGATAAAATTTTATGAATTTTAGATTGTGAGAAGGCTTTATGAATAATAGTTTTTAGGATATTTAGATATTATAGTACAATTTTAATGTTCCAAATTGACAAATTTTTTATTTGGTTTTGATTAGTGTTCATTTATAGACACCAACCAATGATAATATTTAAGTTTGATTCAATATATTTTTAAAATTATTATTGGATACTCTAATTTTAACTAAAATAATTTTTTTTTATGAATTTAGTTAAGCGGTGTCAAGTTTTGAGCCACTTTAAATGTTATTTTTATATTGTATGTTTAGAAAATTATATTACTATTCAGATCGTTTAACATATTATTTAGATTTAAAACGATATGTTATATATTTATTTACAGGTTAAAATTAGAGTCTAAAATGATGTTAACAAAATTTGATTTTGAATTCAAACGCATTAAATTGGAATCTAATTCAAGGTCAATTACAAGTTATGAAAAAAAAGGAATTTGGGTTTTAAGATTAGGGATATAATAGATAAAGTAATATTACAGAAAATCATTAAAAAAATTTTAATTTGAGAAATTAAATAGATTAATTGTACCATTATAGGTACAAAATTATCCATTGGACAAGATTGATCAGGATCTAGTAGGGAAGGGAAATATTTTGTGATAATGGTTAGGATGGTAAAAGCAATGGAACAAATAGTTCAAAGATAGTCAAATTTGGAGCTAGTTGTGGTAAATCAGGGGATTACATTGATAGAGTACAATCTCTTTCCAAATGAGCGGGTGTTAGAGTTCTTACAAGACCCAAATCCGATCAAGGTAGAGATCTAGATTTAACATATTGAGAAAGTCTTTGAACTATTGGTGGGCCATGAAAAGAAGAATCTTAGTATTGGAAGATTTCATAAAACGTGTTTTGAAAGTATTCTTGGATAAATACTTTTCTACAAGTTTTTGTAAATAGAAGGAGGACAAGTTAGTTGATTTACGACAGCGGAATAGAATAGTGGCGAAGTATAATGTCAAATTTACTAAATTTGCTCATTATTCTATATGCGGGGTAATGAATGAGTTGAGTGTAAGAAAATCAAAAAGCAAAATGTAGGATGAAGATGAAGAAGGAAGAGGGCCAAGGATGGAGGTCCAGAATTGTTTACTGAAGCAAAAAAACAGCAAAGCAAATCTCCTTCATTAATGTTGAATATTTTCCTACTCCCAGAAACATTGCCCGAGGACGGGTTTTATAATACAAAAATAAAAAAAAAACCCTAATAATTAACCTAACAAAAATATCCTTACTAATTAACAAAGAAATATTACCCACAAGGAAATAAAAAATCCTAACCAGAGACAGGAAAATAAAATCTTAACTAAAATACAATTGTCCTAAATAAAATAGAGCTAACACAATATTTACAAAATAAAAAAAGAATATGTATTTTCTAATACTCCCCTACAAGATGGAGTATATATATTGATAATGTCCATCTTGGACAGATAAAAATTCAAACGATGTGAGGTAAAATCTTGGTAAATATATTCGTCAGCTGATTGTGAGCAGTAACATGATGCGTGTGAACGCTTCTTTCTTAAATTTTTTTGCAAACAAGATGATAGTCCAACTCAATGTATTTAGTGCGTTCATTAAAAACGGAATTTGCTACAATGTAAATGGCCACTTGATTGTCACAATATAGATATGCTGCATCAGGATGTGAAACCTGTAAATCATTCAAAATATAACGTAGCCAAGATAATTTACAACAAGTTATAACCATTGATCAATATTCTGCCTCTGTTGAGGAGCGCGAGACCACTGATTGTTTGTTACATTTTCATAAAATAAACGAATTCCGAATAAAAATACAATAACCCGTAATAGATCTTCGTATATCTGGACAGGAAGCCCAATTTGTATCACAAAAAGCCCTTAGCTGTATGTCTGAGTTAGAGGAAAATAATATTCCTTGTCCTGGATTCAGTTTCAGATATTGTAAAATTTAATACGCAGCATTCATATGACTAGAAGTATGTTGATTTATAAATTGACTTAAAATTTATACGGCATAAGATATGTTCGATCTTGTGACTGTTAAATAAAGAAGGCGGCCAATAAGTCTTCCATACACACTAGGGTCTTGTAATACCACATCGGTCTGCTTACTAAGTCTCAAGTTTTGATCCATAGGAAGTTTAAGAGGCTTGGAACCAATAGTACACGAATCAGTTAAAATATCAAGAGTGTATTTTCTTTAACAAATGTATATACCTTTTCTTGATTGCACTACTTCTATGCCAAGAAAGTATCGTAGAACATTGAGATCTTTAATCTTAAAAGCCTGATTTAGGAAAGATTTGATAGAGGCAATTGAATCCAACCAATTGTTTGCAATAATAATGTTATCAATATACACAAGAAGAACATCATCTTATTTAGTAAATAAAATGTAATCTGCATTAGATTGTATGAAACCAAAGGCAACAAGGGAAGTAGACAGCTTTAAAAATCATTGTCTAGAAGCTTGTTTAAGACCATATATGCTTTTCAACAACTTGCATACCTGATAAGACTTTCCTTTGGTATAACCAGAAGGTTGTTGCATATAAATTTCTTCATTGAAAGCTTCATGCAAAAAGGTATTATTAACATCAAAATGGTACAAATGTCATCCTTTAATGGCAGCTACAGATAGAAGACATCGCATAGTAATAAGTTTAGGAATGGAAAAAAAAGTTTCGTGTTAATCTATCTATTCCTATTGTGTGTATCCTTTAGCCACTAATCAATATTTATATCTTTCGATACTCCCATCACTATTAAGTTTCAATTTAAATACATATCGATATTTGATAGCTTTCATTTTTGGAAGTAAATCAGTAATAATCTAGGTTCTATTGACTTCTAAAGCGTTTAGCTCATCTTTTATGGTTTTGCACCAATTGAGATTGCAAATAGTTTGAGTATAAGTTTGTGGTTTAGTTTGTAATGTGATGAAGGATGAAAAAGAACTATAAGGAGGAGATAATTTTTTATATGATATGCAATTCTCGAGAGGATAGGATTTTCCCAAAGAAATTTGGATGGTTGATTGAATAAATGTAGCTTGAGACACCTGATGACAATAAAAATCCTTCAAATATTGTGAAACTTTCCTAACTCTAATGGTTCTACGAACACGAGTGTTATCTCTTGCTGAAAATTAAATATTTATGGTAGGATTAGTGGACATATTTGGCTGTGGATTGCTGCTCAAATATTCCTAATTGTTTAGCAGTTGGCTGTGGACTAGGGGCAAATCTGGTTGCTCTTCACTGTGGTGAAGTTTAGCAGCTAATTGATCTTCATTTGGGGCAAGAATAGTGATGGGATTCAAAACTAAGTCATGGATATAATGTGATTGCTAAGTCGGGAAAGCATGGTCATTGTTTATCACCTGCAGAGGCAATTCATCAGATTGTGCACTGGAAGCAAGAGGTAATTCATGAACTTGTGTACTAGGAGCAGTTTTGGTATTATTTTTCTAAAAGAAAAAAATATTCTCATGAAAAATGATATCTCTAAAATAAAATATAACATACCTATGCAAATCAAATAATTTATAACCTTTAATTCTAAATGGATAGTCTAGGAATATATAAGTTTTATTTTTGAAATCAAATTTCTTCCGCTCATAAGAAAGAGTAAAAGCAAAATATAAGCAACCAAATATTATTAAGTTTTCATAATTTGGTTTGACTCCAAATAAAATTTCATATGGAGTCTTATTTTTCAGTAATGAAGTTGGAATCCTATTTATAATATACGTAGTAGTAAGTATACAATCACTCTAAAACTTTAAAGAAAATCCCAACTGAAATCTAATTGCCCTAGCAACATTTAATAAATGTTGGTATTTTCGTTCTATAATACCATTTTATTGTGGTATTTTCACACAATTTCATTGATAGATAACACCTATTTTACAAAATTTAGATCCATTATCATTTCTAATAATTTTAATTTTAATATTGAATCGTATTTCAATAAGATTGTAAAAAGTTTCTAAACATAATTTAGTATCTGATTTTTATTTTAGGAGATAAATCCATGTACTTCTTAAAAATTATCAATGATAATTAAGAAATATTTATAATAATCATAAGATATTTTAGAGAACGGTTCCCATAAATCACAATAAACCATATCAAACAGGGTGTAACTTATGGGTGTTAGAGGTAAAAGGAAGACAATGTTGCTTAGCCATATGATAAATAGAATAAGGATTATCATTAATAGAATACAATTCTCCTTTTACAAAGGAATCATCTATCAACTTTATCCTAAAATGCGAAATGTATCCTAAACAATAATACCAAAGGTCTACTGGAGATGAAACATAGTTAGTAGAGGGCTTCACGGTTTGATTGGAAAATTTGGAGAGGAGAACAGCCAAAGTGTTTGATGGAACTTCATTATTCATCAGGTGATATAAACTATTTTTCTTTTCGCAAATCCCAATTGTTATCTAAGAGGCAAGATCCTAAATCAGGCAAACATTAGAGAAGAAAAACAGACAGCAGCCAAGATCATCAGTGAATTGTTTTGTAGAAATCAAATTAAACGAAAAAGAGGGGACACATAAAACATTTAGTAGAATTATCTTATTAGTAAGTTTAATGACTCCAATATGAAAAATGAGAGCTTTACTTCTATCAAGAAGTTTGACAAAATAAGAAAATTTGTATCTTTTTATAAAGATATTAGGATGGGTCGCAGATCATGTGATCTATAGTCTCAGTGTTAAAGATCTAGATATTCTTTTTGTTATAAGAGGAAAAAGAGGAGCAGAAACCAGTACCAATCATGTTAGCTGCTTTTGGTTGATCACAAATAGGATCAAAAGGAAATGGAGTTTGTTTAGTCATTTGAGAAGGAGCAGCATAGTCTTTGGATTGAATTAGATTCATGAGCTGCTTGAACTGCACTTAGGTCAATGCAACATTGTCATCCTCATTAACCTCTTGGTCAGAAATAGTGGTAAAGCTCAAATGGTTAGCAAAAGGAGCTGCAGTCTTAGACTTACCATACAGCTTGATATTGGGAGAAAAATCGTGAAGTTGATAATACTTATCAATAAGATGTCCAAGTTTGTTACAATGAGAACATATAGGCATTTCAGCATTTTTAATTTTAAAATACTGTTGTAAAGTGTGTCCTGGTATACGGTAATGAACACGAAATGGTGTATTTTTTGGTATTTTTAGAGTTATTAATAACTCTTTTAGAAATTAAAACCATCGTTTCTGAAGGATGTACAATGGACAATATTTGATGTTGTCTTTCTTGCTATTGGATAATAGAGAAGACTTTGTTAACTGACGGAAGATGGTCTATCAATATAATTTGGTCTTGAACATTAGTATATAAATATTTAAACCCATTAAAAATTGTATAATACAATCCCTTTGATATCGCTTGATAAGGACTTTTATTTTACCACAATCACAATTTGGAAGAAGGTCATATATAAGAAGTTCATTCCAAATTGTTTTCAATTTACCATAATACAAACTTATCGAATCTTGCTCTTGTAGGAGACCCGCCAAAGATTTCTCCAGTTGAAAAATGCGTGTTCCATTTTGTTGAGTATAACGGTCACACAATTCCGTTCAAATTTCGGAAGCATCATCAACAAAAACAATAAGCATCAATCTTTGGTATCTACATGTCGATCTTTTGTCCGATATGTTTCTTGCCCAATAAGCATCAATGTGTGCATCAATGTTAAGATTATTGTTTCTCAAGAACAGGAGTCTTTTACTTGGAGCACATTTTAGATAGCAAAGTATCCTCGTTAATACATTCATATGATCTTCAGTAGGATTGTGCATGAACTAATTCATAACCCTAACTGTATAGGCAATATCTGGATACTTACGAGATAAGTAAACTATTTTACCAACTAATTTTTGATACTTTTTTTTTTTGGTTTGTAGGCACTTCATCTAGATAATCTCCCAGCCTATGATTCTGGATACTTGAGGTATCTATCAGTTTATAATCAATAATCCTACTTTAGACATTAGATCTAACATATATTTTCATTGGGAAAGAACCCCAAAGTTCTTCATTTCAAAATTTTGCTCAGTCATTTTTGCATTTTGGAGATTTCTTCTATGTCAATTCCTGTGATAATCATGTCGTCTACCTATATTTTCAAAGTTTTTACCTCACTTTACTGATGCTTCAACAAGAGATGATCATAATTGCTTTGTTGAAATCCATAGGTTTTCATGCCAGGTTGAATCATCTGAACCAGGCCCTAGGCTATTGTTTTTGTCCATATAATGTTCATTGTAACTTACAAAAAACATCAGTACTATGTGTTGTAGTATGTAGCCTAGTTGTACGTCCATATATACTTCCATTTTGAGATCTCAATGAAAAAAGACATTTTTTACATCAAATCAGTATTGTGGCTAATCTAAATTTGCTGCAGGAGATAACAAAATTCTAATAATTTTTAGATTTTTTTCACTAGTGAAAATGTCTCTTGATAATCTATACCATTTGTGTATGTATATCCCTTAAATACAAGTCGTGCTTTGTAGCTTTAAATTTATCCATCTACTTTATATTCGATGAAAAACATCCACGTATGTCCTATTGTTTTCTTTCCTTCTAGCAATGGCATCAAGTCCTACGTTTTGGTATTATGTCGTGCCACCGTTTCTTCTTGAGTTTCTTGTGACTAGTTTAGATATGCTAGGTCTTCATGAATGTTGCTTATGACATGATTAGAGGATAGCCGGATCTTCAGGACTCAGGTAGCCCGTGGATTGTTACGTCCTGCGACCAGGTGTTTTGATCTTTTTCTTCAATGTCTGGTGAATACCGAGCTGGGGGCTCGCCTCTATTATATCTGAATGGTAAGTGATAACCCGTAGGGGTGACGAAGTGTGCATAGACTTGTGCAGGGAAACTTACCTTGCTTTCTTTATGAATATTCTTAGGAGGAGGGCTTTCTGGTACAGTCGAGAGGGGGGTTCTTGCAACTTCAGCCTCTCTAGTCTTTCCCTTTGAGCTTTCTTGGTGATACTCGACGCTGCTTGCCTCACTACCCTCCTTTGTCATGGTGACCAAGTCAAGAGGGGTGTTAAGGAAATGTCCTATGTTGATCTCCTCTTGTCGCTCAATCCTTAGTTCCACCACTTCTGTTCTTCGACCCATGTCTCCACTTACAGAAGCAATGGAGGCCAATGGACTCGTTGGATCAATGAACAGCCGAGATACTGAAAAAGTGACATGCATGACAATATTGGTGCGGTTGGTGGTTTAGATTGTAGCAACCTTATCCTTTTGTATGTGTGTCATATGCTGAGAAAACACAGCAGATTGTACAAGGGTCAACTTTGGTTCGTGGATTCTTGTGAAGATGAACAAACACAACGCATCCAAATATGCGAGGTGGAAGGAGCACTGTGGCTGGCAGGGGAATGTAGGTTGATAGGCTCTGCATTGGTGTTTTGAATTCCAACATTTTCAAGGCTTATGTTTAACAGGCACAAGCAAGTCATTCTGTTAAAGTTATCCAGAAATGTCAAAACCACTTAAAAACTGTGGAAGTTGTAGGAGAAGGCCTCCAAACATCAGAATGGGTTACGGTTAACAGAGCTTCATTATTATTTGAACTTTCTAGAAATGGGACTTAGTGACTTTTGGCTAAAATGCAAGTATCATTTAAGTTCAGGGTCATGAGAAGTAATCAATAGCTCAAGAAATAGGTGCTTTGTGAAGCTGAACAAAGGCCGCCTTAGACGGTTGCGTAAAAGCCAGATCAGTTGCTCCTTGTTACTGGTAGTCAACTGCATAATATTTGCTCTTTTAGGATTGAAAACATCAATGTAATACAACCCCTCCTCAGTACCACCCACAATGATCTCCTTGGTGAGAATATTTTAAAAGAGGCAACTGAAATTGGCTTATTAGAGAGGGATGGGTCTAATAAGGTGTTTGACAAGAATATAAATGGTGGCAGGGACAACATTCCAACCCTCATTATTCGATTTGTGACATCGCTAGCATTTGTCATGCTCTTTCATCTGGGTTGAGTAGACTCTACAAAATTAGGTGGGCAAAATGTCATGGGATCAATTGCCCCAGAAACAATGATCCAGCCACTATAGTCTGCCTGACTAGATTTAATCAATACATGAGTACCATTAGCTTGATCCCTGAGTTTGGATATCGAGACATTATTAGGACAAACTTGTGAAACAAGACGTAAGTGAGGTTCTCCCTTTGCGACGGTAGGTCGCTGTGATCCAGTAGCAGTAGTTTCTTTTTGCTTTTGTGCCTCAATTTTTTTCCACAATTCCTGATACCCATGTTGCTTGAAATAGGTTTCGCAGTTATGGTTTATGTTTCCACAATGGGAACAACCATCTCCTCCACTATCTACTTTTCCTTTTCCCTTTGCCATTGTTTTATTCCAACCAGGAAAGGTAATCTAGATCTGGTTATCCAGAAACTAGAGTTAGGAGTTCCTGGCTTTATCACCTTGGACACCACAACAACCGCTGTTATTGTAGTTTTTATGTCTGTGAGAATTACAGACTGCCCAATATCTTCTCTTCAGGAATGGACATACGCCTGCTCAATATAAGGAAATGGTTTCATCTAAAGAACATTGCTCCTGAATCTATTGAGACGATCATCTAGTCCATCCAGAAACATATATACACGATCATCTCAAAGTTGAGTGTTGTACTTCTGTATGTCATTTTCACAGTTCATAGCGTCTGGACACAAGAAGTCAATTTCTAGTCACCAACTTTGGAGACAATTATAATATGATTCAATGGATCTCCTAGCTTGTTGCATTCAACTCACCTTCTCTTTAGATCATAAACCTGAGATTTGTCATTTCCATTAAAATATGTAGCGACAATGGATTCCCATACCTGTTAAGCGGTAGGAAAGCAAATAAAGTTGCTAATCATGGAGGAGTCCAGGGCGTTGATCAAACATCCCTTCACGATGGAATTTTTCTGTTCACCAATTTTAGAAGATTGGATCAGCTGGCTCAGGTTGAGATAGATCTCTATTTGTAAATCCCAACTTGTCTCCACTCAAGATATGTTGGGTTTGATCACTCCCTTGTAGTGATTCAACAAATTGAGACTTCATCGGAAATCGTATAGGATTTGCGTGGAGTGTTGCAGTCAGGGCCAAGGACTTTTGCAGAGATAAGGCCTGAGGATACTGTGTACAATGAGGCCAAGGACTTTGAGCGATGAAGGGCCGAGGACGTTAGGCGTGAAAGGCAGAGGTCTTGGTGGAGATATTGCCCAAAGACCTGTGCAGGAAATGGCCAAAATGTATTTGCAACGGAGTGACCAATTTGCTGGAATGGGAAAATTGGCCGGTTGGACATTTTAGAAGGTTTGGCCAACATGGAAGGTGTGGCCATTTTGGAAGGTTTGGCCAAAATGGAAGGTTTGGCCAAAATATCAGGTTTTCCATTTTGCCAGGTTGGCAAAATGGAAGGTTTGTCATTTTGCTAAGATGGCTAAAAGTGGCAGGTTACTCGGTTTGGTACATGTGGCAAGAATGGGCATTCTAGAATGCTCTTAGTGATATGCCGGTATGGAATTCTAGTTTGCAGCGGCCTACTTGGAATGCCGGTCAACGAGAGGTTAACCGGCCCAAGAGAAGAATCTAGTCAATACAAAGGTTGACCGGCTGAATCTGTGCAGCAAAACTAGTGATAGGCCCTTTTTAGAGCAGGCAATTGACCTATTAGGTTTGCAGGCTTTTTAGAGCATGCGCCATCTAATCAGAGTATACGTAGTTGACATGCAGAGCATGAGCCTACAAGAAGTTCAGGAACTGGTGAAGATATGGCACGAATCATCTGCAAAATCAGCAAGTTGAGTAGATGAGAATTTGGAGCCAGGGTGTCAATATAAGATCACTAGGAGCTTTAGGACATGTGTGTGTTGTGGTAGCACCAGTATGTGTGAAAAATTACCACGAGGTGCAGGGCACCAGTTAGTGTGAAATATTACCGAGGTGAGCAATCACCCTAGGGAGCAATCGTCGGGCCTTGTGTAACCAAGGACTTATGTAGCCAGACACTATGTAAAATGTCAATAAGTAGAGAACACCATGGTAAGAGGAAGGAGAGAAGAAAAATAGTGAGATAAGAAGGAATGATAGTTTTCTTACTCTGAGTGATTATTTTTCTTATTCTCAGTTCTCAGGGGGCTTGTATAGTTAGGGTGGGTTGCTAATATTTTATCTCAGGGGTTTTTGTAACCGGTTTTACATAGTGGATATTTTTTAAAGTTTGTCCCGTGATTTTTTTCTTCGGTTTGGGAAGCGTTTTCACGTTAAAAATGTTATGCATTCTTTGTATTTCTTGTACTTACACTAATGGTGGTTGACGACGACGGAGGGTTTGGATTTTTCGCTGCGCCAGATTGTGCAAATTCGGGTTTGAAAAAGCACGTATTGTGCTACCATGTTTCGACCCCGTTACAAGTATAGCAGAAGCAAAATAAAAATTAAATATCCGATACACGTAAGGGATATTTAACTCTAGATATAACCGGAACTAATAAGCATGCACAACATTAACAACAATGAGCAATAATAATAAAGATAAGCAACAAAGGTAAAGACTCAATTTTTGGTGAATTGAAAACTTCGATACCCATGTGAAAACACTCGAGGCTTCAACTATCGAGAAGCAATGACTTTGAATTGCCGGGTGGTAACGAGAGCTTGCCATTAGTCACGTCGCGTGATCCCTACCAAAGAACTCCTTGGATTTGCACCGGCAAAGGACACCTTCCGGTCTTCACTAATCGTCCCTCGAACACACACTTGAATTTCCAATCACGAACAAGTCACCTTCTTCACGAACCAAAGTCTCCAACAATGGTAGAAGGCAATGTTTCAAAGGTGAAAGAAAGTTGGTGAGAAAACTTCTATAGCATGTAGATCAATCTTGTAGTATAGAGTTTTTCTCAAGAGAAGCAAGATTAATAGAGCATGAAAGGCTTTCTTCTCAAATGGGGGCTCAAAATAATCCGTCGAGAGAGCTTATGGCGTCCTTAGGGTTTCAAAATCATAAGACAATATTTATAGAGGAGCCAAAAAACGCGTTCAAAAATCCGCCGTTGGATCAAGGCCGAGTGGGGCTCGAAGGCGGCAAGGGCGGCCGTAGGTTTCGTGAGAAACCCTGGGGCGCTGAGCGGGCAGGGGCGAGTGACGCGGCTACCTTACGTTTTTCGGCTCGCGGATATCGAATGAAGCGAGCGGCCCCATTCGTTTATACGCCTCGAGCGGCTAGCGGGCTCCAGTGAGTGGGCAGACTTTGACGAGGCTCGGCGTGTGGGAGGGCGGACCGAAACGGACTTTAACCCGACAACCCACAACCCGACATTAATACAATAATACATATGGTCACGGAATATGCCAATTAGACAAATGTCTCTAACAATCTCCCCTTTGGCAATTCCGTGACAAAACTTAAAATAAATAAATACAAGTGAATCAGGACACCACCGAGATAGAACCCGTGTACATGAAAACCTACGCCTAGTGATACAAAAGAGACACAAAAATATAAACAGCTATATTAGGATTGCTACGGCAAGAGATGATAGGCTGAGGACGTGTAATCGAATAGCACGGAGTGCGAGGATTGTGTAATCGAATAGCACGGACAAGCAAGGGTTAGTACCAACAAGACAAAGTATAATAACAATATAGCAATATGCGTGGTACATAAGAATGAGAACATAGAACAATGCTCCCCCTAACTAAAATAATCAATACTCCCTCCTAACAGTAATAATAAACTGAAATAACATGAAAATAACAAAAACTCCACGTCGTCTCCCCTAAGCTCCCCCTATCAATTGAATCAAATCTCCCCCTTTTTGTCACGAATGGCCAAGGGGTCATGTAGCTCACTTTTCTTAACCCAAACTTGTCTCACTGAATGGACTCTTACATTCAAACTTTTAACTTGTGCATCCAAATGTTGAAGGTGATCAACAAGTTTATTCATATTTAGTCCTAGTCTTGGGTTGTGCAAAGGATTCATGGTGTAGCACCATGGACAAATGTAACCAACTTTCCCACATGCATGACAGGTAGGCACAAACTTAGGGATGGAAGAATTGTTCATAGCCTTGTGATTACCTAGATTAGTTGAGCCAAAATTGTTATTCACACGTTGAGGTACGGCCTTGATGACTTTGAATGTGTAGGCATGTTTGTGTGGAATTTTCGTAGTGGGAATAAACACAGTTTTAGGTTTCACGTTATTTTGGACAATATTAGCGGCATACCCTAAACCTTGTTTATTTCCACCAATTTTTTCCAACCCGAGCATATGATCTAATTTCGTAGACCTATTTAAGAATTGTTTTAAATCTTTTCTCGTGGCCTCCAGTTCAGATTCCAAGGTCGTGATTTGTTTAAAAGATGAGATTTTCAAATTCTCAATTTCTTGGCGTTTAGTATCAACCTTGGATTGTAGAGATATTTTTTCTTTTTCCAAATCGATGATCCTACTGTTTAGGGTTCTATTTAATTTCTTAACTTTCAAACATTCCCTAAACAATTTATCGTAAGCTTCTTGAAGACCATCAAATTCAGCTTCTGATTCGGCCTCAGAATTATCATATTGATTAATATTCTCTATAGAATTATCACACATTGAGGTCATAAATGCCATGTATTTGACAGGGCCATTTTCAAAACAATTTTCACCCTCTTCCTCTTCGTCATCGCTTAAGGTCACATTAACTTTAAAGGCTTGACCTTGTTGTTGTTTGAAGTTTGGGCATTCAGAGCGATAGTGACCAAAACCTTTACACTCATGGCATTGGACTCCTTGGGAAGTTTTCGATTTGGAGTCCTTACTCTCACGTCGGTCTTTCTTCTCAAATTTATGTGATCGTTTTAAGTCCACATCTAGTTTTTGATTGAAGAGTTCTTTTTCTTTAAGAATTTTTTGAAATTCTTAACAAATAATGAAAAATCGTCATCACTACACGATTCTTCATCGGAGTCCCGATTTCGCACTTCCCTACTTGATTTTAAGGCAATTGATTTTTGTTTCTTTGATTGAGGCAGTGTGAGCTCATACGTTTGTACAGACCCTACAAGTTCTTCTATTTTCAATTTATCTAAATCTTTGCTTTCTTCAATGGCAGTAATTTTAGGTCTAAAGCGTTCAGGCAAAGATCGAAGGACTTTTCTCACAATCCTATTTTCCAGGATTCGTTCTCCTAAATTAAATGTAGAATTTACAATATCATTCAGTTGAGCATAGAACTCATCAAAGGTCTCATCATCTTTCATTTTTATTTCTTCGAATCTAGTGGTGAGCATTTGTAATTTTAAATTTTTCACTAGTTTCGTGCCTTCGTGAGTAATTTCAAGAATATCCCATGCATCTTTAGAAGTCTCACACATTGAAATCCGTTTAAACTCATCGGGAGACACAGCCATAAAAATAGCATGCAACCCCTTACTATTCCAATTACATGTATCAAGTTCCTCTTTGGTCCACGAAGATAGGGCTTTGGGTTCGTTGCCCGAGAAACTAGTGGGTGGGGTCCACCCAACTTGGGTACGTGCCCAAACACGCTCATCTAAAGATTTTAGGAAGGCTCTCATTCGGACCTTCCAATAGGCATAGTTACTCCCATCAAAGAAGGGAGGAACAGAGAGTGATCCACTCGTATACATCTAGATCGGGGGTCGCGGATTGGGGTAAGTCTCTGATACCAATTGAAAAAGCACGTTTTGGTGCTTTCGAGTTTCGACCCCGGAAAAATTATAGCGGAAGCACAAATAAATAATAAATAAATATCTAATACACGTAAAGGATATTTAAATCTAGATGCTATCGAGATTAACAATCATGCACAATATAATAATGATAAGCAATAAAGGTAAAGACTGATTTTTGGTGACGAAGTGGCTTCGATACCCACGGTAATCGAGAAAAACACTCCGGCTTCAATGGTGGGAAGCAATGCACTATGAAAATCAACTTACGGCCCGGATGGTAAAGGCGCTAACCTAGTCGACTTACTCCCGTCACGTGATCCCTACCAAGGAACTCCTTGGATTTGCCCGCGGCAACGGAACCGGACACCTTTGGTCTTCACGTCAATCGTCCCTCGAACCACTTGAATTTCCAATCACGAACAAGTCACCTTCTTCACGAACCAAAGTCTCCAACAATGGTAGAAGTCAATGTTTCAAAGGTGAAAGAAAGTTGGTGAGAAAACTTCTATAGCATGTAGATCAATCTTGTAGTATAGAGTTTTCTCAAGAGAAGCAAGATTAATGGAACATGAAAGGATTTCTTCTCAAATGGGGGCTCAAAATAATCTGTCCAGAGAGCTTATGGCGTCCTTAGGGTTTCAAAATCATAAGACAATATTTATAGAGGAGCCAAAAAACGCGTTCAAAAATCTGCCCATTGGACTGGCGCTCGAGCGGGGCTCGAGCACGCGGTGGGCGGCCGAGGGTTCGTGAGAAACCGCGGGCGCTGTTGGTTGAGCGGGCTACCGGTTTTGGCTCGCGGATATCGAGCATGAAGGCCAGCGGCCCCCATTTTGTTTATACGCTCGGCAAAAGCGGGGGCGGATGAGACTTTGGGCGGGCTCGAGCGTGTGGAGGGCGAACCGACGGACTTTAACCCGACAACCCACTGACGACATTAATACAATAATACATATGGTTACGAAATATGCCAATTAGACAAATGTCTCTAACAGGGTTGTTTGAACTCTAACAAGTGGCATCAGAGCAAGCAGGGATTGGCCCAAGCTAGAAAGGGCTACTTGCGGATGGTGCTAATTGGAAAGGGTTACCTGCGAAAGTGTTGACTTACTGCCGAAACAGAGTGAAGCGTTGCAAAGGGAACCAATTGAGTGAAGTGCTGCAAAAGTGTAGCTGTTGAGGTCTGCGGCTATCGAAGCGGGATTTGATATTGTCGTCGTCGGAGAGCTTGCCATTAGTGTGGAGTTGGGAGGAAAGAACGGAAAAAGCACTTCGAAGGAGGCTGTTGACTTCCTAGTTGTCCTTGCAAGGAAAGAAGGGCGGAGCCAACAAGGCCAAGGGCAGAGTTAAGCGGGGCTAAAGGCAGCGCTAGCAGGACCAAGGGCGGAGCTGAGCGCCGGGACCCCAAATAAGGGGAAGTTGTTGAAAGGTAGGTGATGACGGTCGCCTGATTAAAGGCGAATATTCCCCACAAGGTCGTGAAGAAAAGTTTGTTGGGTTTAATCGTTCTCTTGTGGTGACTCAACAAATTGAGACGTCATTGAAGATCATACAAGATTTATGCGAAATGCTGCAGCCAGGGCCAAGGACTTTTGCAAAAATAAGGCCCGAGGACACTGTGTATAGTGAGGCCAAGGACTTCAAGCGATGAAGGGCAGATGACTTTGGGCATGAAGGGCTAAGGACTTCGTGGAGATATGGCCTGAGGACCTGTGCAGAAAATGGATGGAATGGATCTGCAACAGAGTTCCAATTTGCCGGAATGGGCAAATTGGTTGGTTGGACATTTTAGAAGGTTTGGCCAAAATGAAAGGTTTGGCCAAAATGTCAGATTTGCCATTTCGCTAGCTTGGCAAACTAGAAGGTTTGCCATTTCGCCAGGATGGCCAAAAGTGACAGGTTGCTCGATTTGGTGCATGTGGTAGGAATGGGCATTCTGGAATGCCCTTAGTGGAATGCCGGTATGGAGTTCTAGTTTGCAACGGCCTGCTTGGAATGTTGGTCAACGGGAGGTTGACCGGCCAAATAGAAGAATCCGATCAATGCAGAGGTTGACCGGCTAAGTCTGTACAGCAAAACTAGTAGCAGGCCCTTTTTAGAACAATCAGATGACCTATCAGGTTTACAGGCTTTTCAGAATATGTGCCATTTGATCGGAGCATGCGCAGCTGACGTGTAAGGTATGAGCTTGCAGAAGCTCAAAACTGGTGAAGATGTGATACAAATCATATGCAAGATCGGCCAGTTAAGCAGATGAGGATTTGAGGCTAGGGCATCTATATAAGAGCACCATGAGCTTCAGGACATGTATGTATTGTGATAGCACCAGTGTGTGTGAGAAATCACCAAGGGATGCAAGGCATTAGTGGGTGTAAAATATCACAATGGGCGAGCAATCGAGGGGTTGGTGTAAGCCAGGGGCTTGTGTAACTAGGAGCATGTATAGCCAAACACTATGTAAAATGCCAAGAACAGAGAGCACCACGGTGAAAGGAATGAGAGAAGAAAAATAGTGAGACAAGAGAGAATGAGAGTTCACTTACTCTGGGTAATTGTTTTTCTTGTTCTCAATTTTCAGGGGGCTTGTGTAGTCAATGTGGGTTGTTAGTATTCTATCTCGAAATTTTTTTATGACCGGTTTTATATAGTTGATATTTTTCAAAGTTTGTCTTATAGTTTTTTTTTATTGATTTGTGAAAGAATTTCACGTTAAAAATATTGTACATTCTTTATATTTCTTGTACTTACACTAATGGTGGCTGACGAGGACGGGAGGTTTAAGTTTTTCACTACGTCGGATTATGCAAACCGGGTTATTCGAACCCCAACAAGATAGACATCTCCATAATCTGTGACCATAAAACATAGTTGGTACCATCTAGCTTAAGGCCATTCTATTTGTCAAGTCTTCAAGGATTGCAGCCATGAAGAATTTATTGTATTGTGAGAGCTCAACGTTATTCGGGTATTACAGTCATCAGAGGAGAGAACCTAGCTCTAATATCATGTTATCTCATAGAGAGAATATTGGGGGATATTGCATACTTCTTTCACTAGAAACCATTCTTTTATATACAGTGTCTTCTTCTGGGTTTAATAGTAAACTAGCTACTACTTGGACTATTAATCACACTTTCCAATGATCAAGGTGTTAGGATCCAAACTGACTTATTTAAACCACAAGAAAATAATTAACAATTTATAACAAGTATACAACAGTCATTAATAATAAAAAACGTAATTTTTATGTGAAAAATTCTCTTAATAAATATAGAGAAAAATTATAGAATGATATGTCCAAAATATCTCAATTATACAATCAGTTCAGTTATATAAACCCCACAAATATAATGACTAAATACCTTATAATCAAGTAGACCTAATAACAATGAGTATAATACGAAAGAGTAGAACATATAACCGACAAAACGTTCTTTTCAACTCCAAGAATAGCGCACCCAAAGTCAGTAGAAATTAGAACACAATTCGAAACTCAACCATATACTCGAATTTTCATATTTTTTCTTTTTTCTATCCTTTTCTTCTTTTTTCTATCACTGACGGTACTCTTTAGATCTAAAAATTATAATTGATTAGCCCTAAAAAAGCGTTGATGTGTTTTTTTTGTTGCGAGCCGTGCTCAAGCGCAGGTGCCACTAGGAATAGTGCCTTGAGTGGTGCCCCTTAGGCATGCCTTGAAGCACGCTCGAAAAATTCATTATCCATTCCACCAATCGGCACATCAAATAGGTATGGACTTATATGGGAATGACTCATAACCCAACACAAGAGATACGTATCAACCTATACTAAAATTACTCAAATATATCCTCCAATAATTCCATTGGATCCTTTACTATTAAAGAGCTCAAGCCAACTACGCCAGCCACCTCTTGATTCCACACATCATTTACTGAAGATATAAAATACCAGTGGTTCACAAGGAAGTTACTGAACTTGAGGAAACTCGTGCTGGAGCCACTGTTCACCTCTGCAGCAAGCAGACACCAAGAACCTCAGTACCAAGATCCTGTTAGGTATTTTGAAGGAACAGTCCACAAGATCCGTTTTGTTAATCCAGGCCAAAAAACATCCCTCAAAGATGAGGTCAGAAAGCCCACACTACGAGTACAATCGGCAAAGGCTTTGATTTGATCAGTTAAGGATCAATAATTCCGCCCACTGCTTCTGACTTGGACCGATTAACATTGAAATCACCTATGACTGCGCACGGTGAAGACTGAAGATTTTGGACAGATAATCAATTTGGCTTCACAGGTCCCAACCAATAAAACCATCATTTGAGCCATAAATGAATGACAGGATATGTTCACTTTGTCGACAAGACAACCAGCAAACCTCCCCTTCCGATGCCCATTTAATGGCAAATATGGGGAAGAAGTGCTGTAAACCCGGGTGCTCCTGCCCTTTCGATCGGTCGCTGTATGATGGTTATGATAAACCAGTCGGCCAACAGATGGATAGGAAGGAACCCAAAATATATTGATATAGATGGACACCGGCTGCTGGCTAACCAAATTTTTAATGACGTTGGGAATAAATTGCATAGTTTAAATTTAAATGTACACAATTATAATTACAACTATAATTAGATAAATGTGGCTTTAAGTTGGATTAAGTGGACTGGGTGAACATCTCTAATAAATAGATCTAACCCAATTGTTAAATAAAAAATGATTACAGAAAACATATTATATGGATAGTTGGGAGATTATTTTATAATAATCTTCATCATTTTTCTTTGTTGTTTCTTCTATTTATATGGAGCTTCTATCATTTTAGGGTGAAATAGGAGAAAAAAAAACCTGCTTATCAAATAGGAATATGATAATAATTTAAACTTACTACTTATCAGTTAAAATGTGACAATATAACTAAAATCTCAAATCATAATAGACGTTTCTTTATAAATTTTATAATAGAATGATTATAACACTTTTTTTAAGTGTCAAATACATTGACTGATTCATTTAAATTAATTATAATAGTATCCTAATTTTTTCTTTCAAAATCATCTATATGTCAATTATGGTTGAATATTATTACTACTCTTAAATAAGGTCATTAACCATATATTTTATCTACTATCAGGAGCCATGAAAATCTAAATGTTTCCAACTACCTAACTCTTATGGTCTCATCTCTATGGATTTGTATTATCCACACTAGAATCACATATGGTATAGATAATAGCTTATAATATCTATGTTCATAATAAACATAATACACCTAAGGTGATAAACACTAAAATTTTTACCGTACAATACTTCTTCTTATCGTCGATTACGTAGGCATTGAGCTGAAGATAATAATCCCGTACGCAAAACCAATGAAGGTTCCTGGTGCCAATTCTACTTGAGGCTCCTGAAAGCCTTGACTCTTCCTTTGCTGTGCTGTACAACTTTGGCTGCCATTTTGGGTCTAAATATACCATTGACCAAGCATTGGAGCTATTCGAAGGCCAAAATTGATGCAGCCGAATGGAAAAAATATTTGATCAAACTAAGGACGTATAATATTAGCCTGACTGAGATGCATTCAGTAAATTTAGAGAATCAAATATTTATAAAAATTAAAAATATTTTTTAATTAATATTCAAAATCTCAATCTTACATGTAATTCTTAAGCCTATTTAAATAGAAAAAATTAATACTAGGTGAATTGAATAATGGAGGAGAAGGGTGGTTAGTAGCTAATTAACTTATAGGGAGGAAAAAGGCATATAAGTAAGGAGAAGAAGGAAGACAACATAATTAAGAAGGCAATAATAATTAAGAGGAAAGATGGGGAGGGGATAGGTGGCTAACGTAATTAATGAGAGGGGTATTAAGGGGAGAGGGTTGGCCGTGGAGGTAAGGAGGAAGAGGTTGTTGCTTTGTTGAGAATCGGGGTGTCGTTTTTTAAATAGATTGGTATAAGAAAGATATTTTTAGCCAAAATTTAAGTATGATGTCGAACGATTCGTAAAATAGTACATCACTTGTCAACGTGTTGAGGGAAGACAATTAAAGCACTGATTATATCAACTTCTTTCTATTCTGAGCAAGATATGAGATGACATCAATATGGTATGTTGGGTCTTTTGCATACTCGTGACAACCATGATTCCATATTTGTCGTTTAGATTATTTCTCTAAAATTGTCTACTTTATTTTGTGTAAAAAGATAACAAACGTTTTCCTCGTTGCTTAACTCTTCTTCTAAGGAGTCGTGTAACTTCATGGCATATCTTGTTCCCTAACATCTAATCGAGAGGCCATCTTCATTGGGCATTTATAAAGTAGATAAACTTCTTATATTATGTATAAATATATATATTTTCTATGTAGTTGTTTAAATTTTGGTAAGGAGTTCATTTTTTTCTTCACTTTAGAGGAAGTCTAACAAACAATCACAACCTCTAATACGACAAAGTCAAGTTTAAAAATGATGACATTTTATAAAGCAAGAAATGGCTCCAAAAAAAAATGAATTTGAGTCTTTGACCAAATAGTGAAAAGATCCATTCTTATAAACTATCACCTAACAGAAAAATTAAATTTAAAAAAAACAAAGAAAGAAAGGACGTTGTGTCAACCACTGTATTTTAAATTTATATTTTGTAGACTTTACTAATAAAAAATTATAGAATATGATAGAATTATTGAGGGTGGATTCTTTGGATATGTATGCTTGACATGACAACCCTTAGGAAATTGCACGATTAGTTCAATTTCGGTTTGTAGGGTCTGCCCCATCAAATGTTAAGAATAATTTATTTAATTATAAAATAATTGTTCAATTAAGTAAAAAAAGTCCAACCATACTTTTATTCCATAAACAATATAGTTAATATAGTAAAAAAATGATGAAATTTAAAAGCACTCCAAGTGAAATACAAAATCATTAATAATCCATTATCAAAGAATCAAACATATGGGTTGTTTTATATTTATATGTGCCCCAAAATGATGTTTTAGTACATGCGTTTGATTCAATTTCTGCAAGTTTAATCTCTTATTAATTTTTTAAAAAAATTAAACAATAAATCCATGGAACTATTATTATTTGCTTTTTTAAAAAAAAAAAAATTAAACAACATATCCATGGAACTATTATTATTTGAAATAAATTTGTTAAATCTGTTATATTGGCTTACTTTTGAGATAAAACGGCGATTCTAATTGAGTTATATTGAATCATTTTTCTTTATCGATAAATGTTTAAACGGATGCATAATAGGTTTATGAATAATGTATATGTTTAAAATAGATAAAAAATCTAATAAAAGTATAAAATAAATATTCGTTAGAATAAAGATAAGGCAACGTATGATATAAATATGAAGAGCGCAACTATGTCAGTAGGATATTAAATCAATATTTGATACACATATGCTGCACGTACACTGGTCTCATTGGGATGTGTTTATTCGCATTTTGAATTTGATTTTTTAGTCTTTTATGTAGATATCTCTTCTCTTTTTAACTTAGCCTCCACTTTTATTATCATTGGAGCCAATAAGCATAAGAAAATAGTTAATTGAATGAGAAAAACTCTTTGGGGTGGTAAAATTGAAAAGATTAGAGTATCTGATTTCAAAACATTCTACAACCCTTTAAAGTATTTATTTCAACTGATAATTTTTTTAGAATTCTACAGATGACATCGATGCTTGAATTATACTGGTATTGGAGATTTGAAGGAAATAAAGCAAAACCCATGAAAAGAATGGCAAACATCTGGCTCCATTGTTAGAAACAAATTTTAATGATTTTTCGATATAAATCATTAGTTATGAGTAACTAGGTCATCCGTTAATATATTTTTACTCTGTGTTGTAAACTAAATTTGCTGATAGATTTGTTTATACTAATCAGATGAGGCTAGAGAACAGTTTGATTCTTGAGCATGCTCTCATCGCCAGTATATGTGTTATTTTATTTTCTGTACTGCTTTTATCATTCATAAGGGCGATGATGTATAGGTTAAATTTCTAGCTTGTGTTTATAGTATCTAGACCTAAATATTATTTACATATATATATTTTAATATCGTTATATCGAGATTTAAAATATATCCAACTAGACTGTACTGATTTTTCTCAAAAACTATATACTAACTACAGTTAGATGAAAATCTTCCAAAGTGCTCAGAAATAAATTGAGCTTGGAGTTTGGACAGTCATGAGTTCGTCACTGTCCCCCTTGCATTAATGTCTCTTTTATTATTTCTAAACAGCCTGTCCAACGCCATGAAACTCCTCGTTTTGTCTATGATCATTATTACTTTTATTACAAGGCTTATTGTGCAAAATATAATATTAGATGCAGATTTTTTAAATAAAAAATTCCAAACATAATGTTATATATATTTAATATACATCCAAAAACTTATTAAAAGTTATAATCCTATATACTTTAATTAATTCAATATACTCAATTTAATTTAATAATTAAGGTGTTTCCTATTTAATCTATTTTTTAATAAAAAGAGCGCCCATTAAGCAAATAATAAACCAATCATCTCTTAACTTTAATATAACCATATTCAATATACGCAATTTAACTAATTTTTTAATATAACCTATTTTTATATTTTAAAAAAATTAAAAATATCAAAGATCAAATGACTGACAAAGAGACCAGTCGGCCCCCGTAACCGGGCCCCATCCTCCGAACCTATTCTCTCATGAGGAGTTATCTGATCTCTCTAAATAATCAAAAAATTATCTAAATAATTATTTTTATTTTTTATTATAACACTCCGATTAAATAATCAACTGATATTAATATTGTAAAAACAAATCTACACGAAATACCATACATATATATCTTTTAATTTCTAATATTAAATTTTTATATATATTCACGTGTCATAAGAGACACGATTGAACACTGCTACCTACATAAAATTATAATATATATAATATATGTATATAATTGCTTTGGACTGCGCCAACCAACGCACTCCATGTGTTTTCAGTGGCTGCATTATTTTCAATCTCAATTAACATTCAAACGTGGTGTTATAGTTTGGACATGGACATGTAGCAGTGATAGTATTAAATAATTAAATATAATTATAATGGTCATATTGGTATTGCACGAACTCAAATCTTAATATCATCGTAAGAGAAAAAAAAATTTAACCGATATATGAAATGTTATGGCAAAAAATTAAACACAATTTTATAGAACACCTTGACCTAAATCCAAACTGTGAAAATTATGCATCAATCTTTACCAATAAAAAATATCTGAAAATAAGTCTAAAACTGATATATAAACTCCTAGCTGTCTTTCTTCTGTGGTCCTCTGTCTAATCCAGTAAGTATCAACCATCTACTAATCTAAAAAAGTTTAAAAAATATTTACTAATGTTAACCTAATACTCTAAAAAGTGTATGTATATAATAAATAAATATTTGTGAGTAAAATAGAAGAATAATTGAAAATTTTATTAATTATAAGCGAAAATTTGAGAGTATAATTTTCGATAAAACTTATTTCAAACTGTAATTTTATATAAACTATTCAAAATATACGAATATTCGATATATATAAAGGGAATGAAAAATATAGAAAACCAAAATATGTGAGTGCGTATCTTAAAAAATGAAAACCTAAGGGTTGTATCGAAAGCATGCGAAAATTTAATAACCAAGAATAGTAACTTATATACCGATTAATTAAATAACAAATATAAAGAATGTGTTACATATATTTTTGATAATTTTAGATTAACATTATTATTGAAGAGTCATAGATGGTTATTTATAATACTTTAAAAATAAAGTCAAATGTTACTTTTTTTTTCACTTGTGAGTGATAGATGTATCCTTTAAGTACATATAGTATATTAAGATATGTTCAAATATAACTTTTTTATAATACAATCGCTTTATTATATCAAATGGAGAATTTCATATTACATATCGTATTTTTGAGATCTTTTTCATATCAGAAAAAAATAAAATTTTTATTTTTATTTCACAAAATAAAATTCTTATCGAATATTTATTTAAAAATAACATGTAATATCAAAAACTCAATGATTTAGTGATTTTATTTACCACATCTCAAATGTAAACATATACATTTAAAAAGTTTTAAATATTCAATAAAAACAGGTAAAGCCTGTAATTATTTTTTTTTAAAAAAATGAATTCTCTAAATGTTTGTCAAAAACAAATGAAATATTAAAATGTTTGGCAGAAAGAAAAAAACTAAATTTCCAAATTTTTGATAAAAACCTACAAAGCTCAAAATATTTTATAAAATAAACATGCAACAATATTTAAAAAAGAATTTAAGGGGTGACATCTATGTCAATTTAAACAACATTTCGAAAGAAAAATATAAATATTTTAATAATAAATTAAAAAAGGATCACATATTATTATTTTAACTCAAAAATTTACCTAATCTAATACAAAAGTAAGTTTGAAATTATAGATAAATAAGGCTATATATAATCAGATCAACACAGAGAACTGTTGTGCGTGTATCAGATGCTATGTCCAAGTATAAACATGTACAATCATCAATCATACATAATTCTTGTGCAATCCATTATTCCAAATAACACATGAGCGCCATTTGATAGAAAAATTCTGTCTAAAATATATATAAGCTTGCATCTGACATCTATACATATAATTTCTACAACACTTAATCTTTTTAAAAGATTAATTATTCTTTACATTAACTTAATATGTAAAGATTAAGACATCATAAACAAAAACTTAAAAAATGATATGTGGACGATTGTAATTTACTTAAGTTTTTTTATAAAATAAAAAACTAAATAACATTGATTATTTAAAAATCATTAAATCACAACCCTATACATATTCAAATCAACCATTTAGATTAATCGATGTAGAGCCAATTTTTGCAAATGGGATACAACCCTCGGCTACTATGTTGGCCTCTCGACACGGTTAGATAGTCTATACTTATTTTCCTCTTTCTAAGTATGCTATTATAATAAGTTAGGCATGGAGCGTTACATGCACATTATATATATATATATATAAAAGCATATGATCACATTAATCGAGTTCTCATCATGCATGCATCTAATCAAATGGCCCCACCGAAAATTATTATCTTGTGTTAGCTCAACTCAAGTCGCAAGGACTCTAATTTAATCAATTTGTTTCATTTTAAAGGGATAAACTACCTCAAAGGTTAATACTTAGAAATTGGTGGCATTGCGCGTACCAATGAAACTTTCTTTCTTAGACCAATATTCTTATTTACCAATACAAATTCAGTATTTTGAATCCCTTTTAGGGTACAATAAAACTTTGGATTCGATCATATAAAGTAAAGACTAATATGTCATCAAATCGTATATTATAGCTTGAATTTTCATCCAACTAAACTAAGCAATCTTCTGCGATTTTTTTTTTTTTGATAGTAATCGATCGGGTTTACGATACAAACCCTATTTGTTTAAAAATTATTTATTTGATTTCGTACATTACATATGAAATTAAAGTAATAATTAATCATAATAAACGTTGCAAAAATAAGTAATAAAGAAATTTAAAATAATATTTTAAGTAAAAATATCTAATCACCGATCAAAGCTGCTCTAATATCAAACTTTGATCCACAGTAGTTTGTTGGGAAAATAAAATTTATAGGATACTATTTAATTAGAAAAATTATATTAATACAATTAAATATTTTTTGATGTAATTTGTTAAACCTTTAAATATCATATAGAGAATCTCTAATACTATGATAATTTGTATAAAACCTGAACAATTTTAACAGTAAATAAGAACCCTTGATATTTCATATGATCATAAAATATTAAAGGGATCAAAATTTTAACCATATATACAGAAAATTGAGTCACACTAACACAATAAAATTATATAAGATCAAGGTATTTTTAGTTATTATAAAAAAAAAAATATGCTGTAGATATATAGATACGTATGTGTACATGTATGTGTGTATGCAATTTAAATTAGTTTCATCAAATTTAAATTCTTAAATTTGAACCAAATTGAAAATATAAATTTAGATAAAAAAAAATTAAATCGTAATCAAAATATAAAATATATCAACTATTCACTTACATTTGGGTTAGCTCGGTGGTTTGAACGGTTTCAAGAAGATTTGTTCACCCCGTACTGGTTGCGTTCACCATTTCGAAAAACAAATAAGCATTTCCATCATCGACGGGCATGCCTTGATGATGATGCTCGACATCTCCACAGGTAAAACAAACACACAAATTCAAATATATTTTTCCGTTGTTCTTCTTTTGCCGAGCAACTTTGAGCAGAGTGCTTTCAGACGGTCTTCACAGGCAAAACATCAACACGAACTATCGACAGCATAAAACAAAATAAACACACACAAAAAAGGAAAAAAAAAACGAAGGATTAAGCAAAATAAAGCCTCTAATTCTATCTTCTCGTACCTCCAAATTCTTGGATACAGAGAAATGGTTCTTCAGATATCCACAAAGACAAAGAGATCTTCGTCTCCCGTCGGCATTCTGCCGATTCCGGCGAAAGGTTTACAGACAGAGCATGGAGTTCGAATGGAGAGAAACAGTTACGTGAGATGGAGGATTTGAATTAACTCACCGTTAGCCTTTTCCACGATTCAAAATGGGCCAAACAAGAGGTGCCACCAATAAGGACCAGCCACGTGCAGCCACTACAGTCACCCTCCTTCGATGCGTCACATCCGAATCCATCGAACGAGTTGCGTAGGGTTGACAATCCCGGGAATGTGGGTCCCATCCGTCTTCAACAAGTTGGCGAGCTCCGCGTAACACTGCTTCGCCGCCGATGAATCCTCCACGCTCGGCTCTCCGGCGGTTCCATCTGCTTCGGAGCTGTTTCCGATAATGTTGCTGTTGTTTTGACCTGGCTTCTTCTTCGGCTCGGCTAGCGAGACCGGAACTCCCTCGGCTCGAGCGGGGTCGAATTTCTGGCCCAATAGCGTGCCCGCCCTTAGAAATTCTAAAGCCATATACCCAGCTAGAAGCTGATTAGACGAAATCGGCTCGGCTGGCTTCGACGACGTCGTATTCGAAGCTGATGTGGGTTGTCTGTTACTGTTGTTGCCCTTGAAAGATTCCTCTCTCTCTTTGCGCTTTCGTGAAATCTGGGGCGTAAACACTTCGCGTGTATGATTCATCCTGACCGTCCCTTTCGATTCCCCAAAAAGACCAGATGAGCCCTTCACTCCGTAGATTTTTGAAAAAAAAGGAAAAAATTAAATTAGAGTAATATAGAATGTTTTTTGAAAGAGAAAAGGCCGAAGCGCACATGCGGAGTTGGGCGAAATTAGATCGAGAGAGCGGTGGCCGGAATCCACCGTGGATGACGGTCGCGATTGTACGGAACCATCGATGGGTGTGGGACAGGACGCGGGGATTGGAGGAGAAGATGGAGAGGGAAAGAGTGGGGAAGTAGGTAGATTTTATAGGACACACAGAGGCGATGAGAGGCGGAGGGCTTCGTTTATTTATATGGTGAGAGATAATAAAATGCCCTTCTATTTACGAAAAATATCTAAAATGCCACAATGAATGACTCAGCGGAGAAAACCCGGCCGACCAGATAACTTGCTCGGGAAGCGGCCACCCGTCCGGTCCGACTCCAACCCGTTTGACCAAAGCATTTGTTCTTTGATTATTGTAACTGTTCAATTGGGGAATATATCGTACTTTCAGTTTTTTTTTTTTCCTTTTTGGTTTCAGAATTACATTATTCAACTTTTATAATGTTAATAATATAATACCTGTAATTTTCTTTTATAATTTTATTCTATTTTAATGCTAGATATTGGGTCTGGTCCAACACAAGATCGACTTGACCCATTACTATGATGAGCTCACAAACAGTCAGTCTATTAAAGGATACGATGTGTCTCAAAATTTGGATTGTAGTACGAATTAGGAAGCAACTCAATTTTTCATTGTAGATGGAATTGAAGCGGATTTGATCTCCATCTTTATTAATCTGGAACCTGTACACTACAAACAATCAATGAGAAATCAGAAGATTGGTGGGACTCATTCTTCAATTTATTTTTCGATATTAAATTTAGAAATCATTTTCAAGAAATAGAAAGATGATAAGACATAAAAATGTAAAGTTTGCACGTATGTGGGCATGTAAGAAGAGAATTGGACTTTTATGATGCACTCAACGGGGAGTAACTTAGAGTGATGGAGGGCTGAGCTCTGAAAGATCACACTCGATGAGTGGTTTATTAGGGTGCGCTTAACAGGAAGCGATTCAGAAAGGAAGGAAGATATTCGATTGGAGTGACTCACTAAAAATATACTTGGTGGTGAGCGGTCTTATGAGGAGGAGAAAGGGCTATGTTCATGCAAGTGAGCTTGGGTCTTCTGTGTTTGTGAGTTTTTCCTTCTCTATGTGTTTGAAAAGCCTCTCCCTTCCCCCTCAATGGTGAGAGGGATTTGTAGCACCTCATAGAGGAGGCATTGGCACTAACACTCGCAACAGGTATCCCATTGAAATTTACCAACTGGTGCGGTATTAACGGAAGTCACCATTGTTAGATGTCATCTTATAGTAGTGATGTGACCGCAACTGGTGGTGACTGACAGGGGTCAAACTGCTTCTTGCGTGGATTGGATCAGTTGTCATTAGTCAGTGGGCACGGTAATTCCCCAAGGTTGACCACTACCACCATTGATTGGAATTTGTTGCACTGGCGTCTCTTACGCTACTAGACTACTATCGCTGAAGTGGAGTGTGGATTTGGGCCGTGATTGGCGTGGTCACAAGCGTTGTCTGCTAGTCACAGCCCATCGTTCCCTTTGGGCCTGCTCGTAGTAGATGGGTTGGTTAGACAGTTTCCTGGGCTTTGCTCCTTATTGGGCTTTGCTAGCAAGTGGGTTGGCTATCGGATCTGCCTGTGTCGTTACTAGATCAATCAGGATATAAATCAATTAAATTGTTAGGCTCGGAATGAAAGAGGATCCAATCGAACTATCGGATGCCCTAATGACTAGACTATTGGTAATACAAAGGATTAAAGTATTGAATTACCACATGATTAATAAATTTTGACGGTTAATCCTAACAATTTGCAATATGAACCGAGAGATGTACAATCGGATCAAGTGAATAGTTAATGTGTTTAATTAAAAGACATTATATTCAAAACTTCTATAATGGTTGAACTGTTTAATTTCTAACCAACATAACACATCAACTAATACACAATCATAACTTTTTAAAAGTATAATGATTGATAATAAAATTATAAAAATGTCCATTTCTTTTAGAAAAAGGAATTCAGTCCGAATCTATCATAAAAAAATAGCAAGTATAGAACTCTAATTCTCAACACACTTGTGAATTCCCAAAATTGTGGTGCTAAATCCTCCATTACTTACTCTATCTAATCTATAACATCTGATAATCTTTCATTTTTTTATAAAAAATTTTAATTTGAATGTTAAAAGATATTTTAAAGAGTAAATTTTATATCTTTTAACCTGTTGTTAATTGTAAGTGTATAGAATTTGAATTAAAAAGTTTGAAAGACCAACTTGATTTCACTTAGACGATTATTTAAATTTGAGGTATATATCGTTGTCTCCATTTGTAGGAATGTTGTTAACCTATTTGTTCCTAATCGGCTGAAATCATATATGTTTGGGAACAACTCTTGTCTTCGGCAACATAAAAATGGTGAACACATATATGCATGAACAATTAAACTAGCAACCAAAAGACATCCCTTTCCATGGCATCATCCGGTAGGAAGGCAATTTTAAAAGTGCCCACCCATCAACTAATCTCGACATTAGGGACTTAACTGCCCAGATCTAAGATATATTGAATATATTGAAATCCCTATGGGATAGAGTTGATGATAGAACTCGCAAGATCGAGATCCTCCAGACACAAGAATCAACCTCCTGGAGGAAGTCAAAAGGAAATAAAGTCACCCCAAATGGAAGCCATACTCAGTCAATAATTATAATGAGTCCCGAGATACTCATTCGTGCTTCTCTTTTTTGGCTTGAGGGGCACCTAAACTTCAAAGTTAGGGAAAAAAGCCTTGAGTAATAGAATCCTCAGTATACCCAAGATTTCAAACGAGCAGTTAATAAGGAGGAGTAATGCAGTAACAAGCCCAGAACCCTCCTAAAGTAGATATCAAGTATCTTTGCTAATAATTCAAAATTAAGGACATTCTTTAATGTCAAATGAATCGCCTCTACCACTAAAGTGGAAGAAATAATAAAAAGGATTAAATAGTGAATTTTCTAAAGAAATATTGCTGGGCAGGCAACTAAATTAGGCCATATACATTTTATTCCAAAGATAAAGAAGTATTGGCTCCGTCACAAATTTAGAATGCCAATGTTGGAGCCTTACAATAAAAGCACTAATCCAATAAATCATCTTGGCCACTTTGGAACATTACTTGGTTGTTAAAACCTGGAGGATGCCGCGCTATTACTCTACTTTCCTTTAATTTTAAAAGGAGACACAAAAATTTAGTTCTATAAGCTAGAATTAAATTCCATTCGTTCTTTTTTAGGACTTAATAGATCAATTTCTATTACAATTTACCTCCAATAGAAGGAAAAAAAAAAGCAACCCTAGCACCTTGTCAAAATCCAATAGAGTCCAAGTGAGAACCTAAAAGTGTTTTCTTGCTAGATTTAATGTTAAAACTAGAGGCATATTGAAACTCACTAGCGAGGTAAAGTTGAATGCTTCCATGGTAATGATACTGTCGGATAATTTTTCAAATATTTAGTTCAATATGACCAAATAATATTCTTAGAAGTAAAAGTCATCACCTAGACATATATCGTGACAGAGAAAGCCAACGAAACAAAGTGACTAGAATGCTCGAATTATGTGAGTCATCCATAGTCAAATAGTGGAGGGAAGAAAAGAAATAACAATAAATCTTTCGCTTGAGATCACAAAATATAATAGAGGATCGAGTTGGATATTCATAAAAGGTATAAGTTAATGAACCTCACACCTCTAAATGATACCTAGATAAATATTTTGATACAAATACATGATGAAAAATCTCTAAAGTGGCCCAAATTAGTTTAGAATTTAAAAGAAGGTGATCAATTTAATTATTATTTCTACTATCGATCTTCAAGATATAATACCAAAGACTATCTGACGTTATAGATGGAGATTGAGGCGGTAATATAAAATGGGTACCTTAAGAAATATCTGTAAAAACATGGGTCTGCACCAAGTAATGATAAAGATGATGAAGAGTAGATTGAGTAGCCGTAAAAAAGAGTAGTCGTAAAAGTCATTAATATGGTGTCTACCAGACCCACCAATAGCAAAACTCAAGGTCAACTTGAGAAGACTTCCTCTAGTAAGAGACAAAAATTAGAGGTAAAAAATGATATCATTTGTTTTAATAATGACAATATGGTATATGTGATCTTTCCCCACTTCGACTATCTCGTTGAATTTGCGCTCATTTTTCGGATGGAATCCATAACTATTAATTAAAATGAGTCATTGTAGATAATAACAGTTTAAGAAATATTTTTTATTTCGATATGTTTATCAAGTTAGGATTTACAAGTAGTTAGATGGAACCATTGGATGGGCCACTATATGAACTTAATAACGAATCGGTCCAAGAGAAGGAATTGTGCAACTGAAGGTTACATTGGGACCATATATGAAAATAGCCTCCCATGCGCTAACCTTTCTAATTGTTCATCTTCCATTAGTTTATAATACTATATTGGGTCGGTCGTTCCTAAAAATATTTGGAATAGTCACTTTAATCGCACATCTCAAAATAAAGTTTCCAACTATATACAAGATCGGAGAAGTCATTAGAGGCTAAGTTACCGAGCGAAGTCACCATTTTGTCATAAATCAATGGTTCGACACCTTCTCAACCGGCTTAGGAGTTTGATTTTCAGGGTAAGGCTTCTCTTCAACAAGTGTAGCATGAAAGTCATCTCTCTAAATTCTTCTAAATCCAGCAAACTCAAATAAGTATGTTCAAATTGGCACTTCACTAGCCAAAGATCCAAAAGAGATATTAAATGAGAACAATGCAGATGCCTTCGTTGGATGTCGGCTAACATGCCAAGAATCCCAATGAAGATGATGGTTCACAATTTAAGTCTCAACTCATGACACAAGCTAGTCAAACACAAAAGACGAAATTATTTTGTAGAAAAATTTATAATAATATGTGAAAAGGTTAAGAAGTTAACTAACAATGGATTTTTTAGGGAGGTAAATTATCCAAATTGGTTGTCAAAGGTTATCCTTGTCAAAAAGAGCAATAAGAAATGAAAAATGTATGTCAACTATACAAATACGAATAAAGAATGTTCAAAAGATAGCTTTTCACTTGTAAGGATCAATTAACTGGTGACCTCAATGCCCAGTCACCAACTATTTAACTTTAAGAATGTTTATTCCAGGTACAACCAAATCTGAATAAATCCATAAGACAATGAGATGCCATCATTCATAACCAACCAGGAAACCTACAAATATAAAGTACTGTCTTTTGGATTGAGGAATATTGGTACAATATACCAAATGCTAGTAAATAAAATGTTCGAGTGACATATCAAAAAAAAAAAAAATGGAGGTGTATATGAATAGCATGCTTATCAAAAGTATACTTGCCGATAATCACATTAGCGATCTAGCCAAGACATTGAAAGTTCTCAAAATGTACCGAATGAAATTAAATCCAACCAAATGTACCATTCGGGCAACTTTTGGTAAGTTCATGGTTTTTATTGTCTCATAGTGTGGGATAGAGGTGAATCCAAAGAAGATAAAAATCGTAATGGATATGAAATTGTCTCGGACTATCAAAGAAATCTAAGGTTAACTAAAAGGTTGGTTGCTTTATCCCAATTTTTAGCCAAGCAAGTTAAAAAATATTTTCAATTCTTTAAAGCAATAAGAGGAGTAATAACAAACAGTTTCTATTAAACGAATGTGTGCCAACAAATTTTCTAAGAGTTAAAAAAATATTTGGTGCATCTGCCTTTATTGACTTGTCCTAAAAAAAGATAAGAAATTATATCTTTATCGAATGTCCTCAGAGATAGCCTTAAGTACAGTTTTGGTCAGTTAAGAGGTAGGGATTTAGTAACTGGTATATTGTATCAATAAGATCCTAATAGAGACAAGGACTCTATATATGCAAACAGAAAATGTTACTTTTACCTTAGATTTTGTTGCGAGAAAGCTCCGATTATATTTTCAAACCCATAAGATTGTGGTCTTAATCAATTAATTGTTAAAAAGGATGTTACAAAAGCCAAAAATATCTAGATGCCTAAACAAATGATTGATTGAGTTAGGCAAATTCGACAGAAAATTTAGAATACGACCTCAATAAATGGTTAAGTCCTTGTAAACTTTAATATTAAAACGACAACCCTAATCTTAGAAGGAACAAACGAATCCGTCGAGGCAATTCCGGAAGGGCTATTACCAGCATGGATGTTGCATGTTAACGGAACATCCTCACAGTCAAGTAGCAGAGCTAAAGTAGTATTTCATCTGAATGATTCAAGATAAAATGCTCAATCACATTCAGGTTCACCACCACTAACAACGTGGCCAAATATGAGGCTATGTTAATAGGATTAAAGTTGGTTAAAGAATATTATGTCAAAAATCTGATTGTTTATAATGATTTTAAACTAGTGGTCAATCAAGTGTTGACTATTTTTGAAGTATCCAACCTGGACTTGGCCAAATATCGCCACAACGAACAAGATCTTTTGTTATTTCTCAATAAGTTTGAAGTCATACATATATTAATGGAAGATAATTGGTTATCCATACATCTAGTTATTCGGAGCAATGTGTCAAGATATGAGAGAAATATTTTAAAGACCTAGTATTGAAGAACAAGACGAAATTCTCTCAGTGACATATGAGATAACGTAGACAATTCCATATGTAAGATATATTGAGGATTGAACACTTCCAAACAATTATATAAAGGCAAAATGCATTTAAAAAATGTTTGATTGGTACACTTTAGTAGATAGGTCAATCTACAGATGGGACACTAGTGGTTGAAAATGACAAAAATTGCATACTCTGCAATGATAGGAGCATCAACTAGTACATCATCATGTAAGGAATGATGTAGAGAACCATGCCTCTCCCTCAAAGGAACAATGGGATCCTTTCTTTAAAATTCAAGGTAGGCATCTCCTTTAAACGATTGGCAGAAGAAGAGACGATGGCTAGAGTTACAGGGCATACAGATTCTTCAGCTTCCATCTCAGAGATCTTGGCCAAACTTTATCAACAACTCTTAAAACTTCAAAATCTTCCAATTGAGGGGCTAGTGATCGGACATTAGGTTGATCATGGATAACCCGGGGAGGAGAATCTATGAAGATGTCACCTTTCCTTCTTTTAAAAAGAGAAGAAAGTATATCAGCAATGGCTTGTCCACCAAGAACAATATATCAATTAAACACATTTAGAACTGATTGGATTAAGACATTGCCAATCTTGCACAACTCGACCGTATTCTATTTTATTAGATCAACTTGGGACCTAATCATTGCATGGTTGCTCTTAAAAATCAAACCAAAAAAATGCAATATTGATGTTATCCCATTTATCAGACAAAACCTAATCATTAGGAATCTTAATGTAGAAGAATTTATCTTTCAATTCTTTACCAAATTGGAGTTTTCACTATTTATTTTAAACTCTTTTGAGAGAGTTACGTAGATCATGTCGCTTTCTTAGTTAAAACAAAAAACTAGATTTAACCATTCGAGTATTTAACCTAATACCCATTAGCAAAAAAATGAACAATTTCATGGTATATATCTAATGGCATTGGATAGAATAGGCAATTGGAATCTCTAAAGTTTTGATTATATCTACAAATTTTCTAACAAAGGAAATTTGGAGGCCTTTTTTTGATGAACCTCGTATATAGCAACAAAACCATCTCAGGAAGAGTAAAGAATCTCATCAAACGAAGGAACTTAAAAGGAAATGATAGAAGAAATATTGTACTAATCGTAGATGTTCAGTATATCGTCCATGGAGAGGCAAGAAGCAATATCGATGATGTCCTTCAAGATAATTCGAGGATCCATGGGAAATTGAAAGTTGGACTATAAGAGAAATCGGGAAGCTGTTGTTTTGAAACAAAATAAAGAAGAATGCACTGTTAAGGTTTAAAGAAAAAAGTGAAATACATTGAAATTTGGAAGGGCAATTGAAGTTGGAAATGATGCACTTTGAATGACAACGCTAATCCAAATGACGTGTTACTCAAGTGATGACACGTCTTACCTCTCTTCAAATCCAAAACGTCACATATTGAAATGATTAAAAAATGGCACAATTTTCAATCTGCCTATCATCACATTAATGGTGGTGTTAATAAATCACTTTTATCACAAAAGTAATGATGGTTCTAATGTTACTAAACAAGTTTAAAAAATTATACTTTGTAAGTTAGGTTTGCCTCAGAATAAATCCGATAATCTGGTAATCTAGTAACATAAAGTCCTAGTTATTTGGTCAAGGATGTTGATTTGTTAGAATGACGAACTATCAAAAAACCAAATTGTCATGAGTCTAAATTGTTAGAAGGTAAATGTCGAATAAATAAATATCTACCAAACTAGAATCTAGAAACTGTTAAGGTATTGAAGCCAATAACTAAAGAAATTGTTCATTATTATCGTTTTATTGATCTAAATTTTTGATGACTTATAAACTTACGTAGATAAATACAAATCTAATAAAAGAAATAGATTAAGGATTGCAACCTAAATGTGAAAAATAAAATTCTTCTTCATTTTATAGATGCACTCATTTACAAGGTATATCCTTTCAAGGTATATGCTAAAATCATTCAACCTAAAAGAAAAGAAAGGAGATAAAATTAAATCCAATAACCAGAAGAAAATGAAAAGCAGGAACACACTGTGGTTCATCCCTCTCTCAAATTTAACATCCAATTAATCGGCTCTAGTTGGTTAATATGAAAATTCAACGATGATATCACAGCATAAGAGTCGAGAGATATTGAACTGACTAATCCTCTCCAATAGATTGCTAAAATATATATAAGTACTACACAACAGAAGGTGAAGGGTGTCAGGAGTAGCCACTTAGAAGGAAAAATACCTCTTTTAAAGATATTGCATAAAAAGGAAAATCATTTTGATTTTTTATATAAAGGATAATAATCAAAATAGTTTTTTAGAGTGCCTCATAGAAGAATACAAAAATACTCAAGAGGGATCTCTCTTTAAATTAACTGAATGCAAATCCCATCAAATGTTGAAATACGAGATTTGATTAAAAATTGAATGAATCTTTATGGGATGTTAATAATTGAAATTTGGTTAAAAATTAAATGAGAATAACTTCTTTTATAATTAAAAATGGGCCACAAAACAAAATGTTTTGAATCTAAAAAAAAGAAGTCAAATGGTAAAATAAATCTTAGCCAATAAAGTAGAGAATCGAGCTTTGATTGACAAGATTAACTAGTAACCAATTTACATTGATTAAGATATCCTAGGAAAGAAATAATCGAATAATGTTCAAGGTGTACCACTCAAATTTTCATTCTACTATACTCAAAATTTGAATTCAATTTTCAAATATAAAAGCCGGTATTAGGTACGATCAAAGATATGATTGATCCAACCCATTGTTTTGAATAGCCTATAAACAATCAGTTCGTGAAAAGATATGAACTAACCAAATTGTTAGATCTAAAGTAAAAGAGACTCAACCAAACTATCAATTATATGAATGATCGACCTGTTGGTAATACAAAAGAACGAGATACTAAACAATATCTCTATTAATAAATCCTAACGGTTGATCCTAACAAATTATTACATTAATCGAGAAAAAAATGACCGAATTAAATAAATAGTTAATACTTCTAACAGTCATTATAATCAGATCTTAGTAACGGTTGGACCATTTAGTTTCCAACCAATATAATTTCTCAATTGATAAGTAATTATATTTTTTCAGAAAGGACATACTGATTGACTAAAATATTATAAATATATTTATTTTTCTCAAATACAGAGATCAAATTTGAATCACTAATAAAAAATAGTAAATATAGAATTCTAATTCTCCATATATTATTTTTTAGTCTCTCTCTAATTCTCAGTCCCTCATAATATTTTATTTCTTTAGATTTATTTGTGATTTAAGTATTAAAGAATATTTTGATAACGAATCCCATATTATTTTACTTCTTGTTAATTGTTATGGTATACAGAATTTTGAATAAAAAGTTTGAAGGACTGATTTAATTATACTCGAACGACTATTTAAATCCAATGTACACATAGCTTGGTAAACCAATATAAATTTTATTTAATATCATCTTCATATTAGTACATCACTTAAAACACAACCTGATATGAAATTTATAGGCCTAAAATTATTACAATCATATTACTGTGTAACTAAAAATAGTCTGGACTGACATGAAATTATACGCAGCAAAAAAATTACTACTAAGTCTAAAATTAATGATAAAATCGAAAGGTAATACTGCCAGTAATATCATTCAATTCGGAAGTTCAGTTTCAAGGAAAACACTTCAACCAGTCAGCAAGAGGAAAAGAGGGATGGGGGAGGGAATTGAAAGATTATTAAGAAAAAATGAAGTTAAACAAATTACCAGGTGCAAGACATCAGATTCAAGCCATTGCGACTCACCAGACCGCCATATCGACAGAGATTTTAGAAAGAAGCACCGCCCGTAAACGGCGGCACGGGCGGCGGAGTCGGTGGAGAACTGATCCAACTCCGAGATTTACAGATTCTCCTGCCTTGTTTCGTACCCGTGGCTTTACTCCTTGAGGATTTCTGTATGAATCGGAGACGATTCGGCAGATCTGTCTGCACTAACTCGCTGGTTGAATGTTCCGAATTGATGGAGGAGAGAATAGAGGCATCAGGGTACCGGTGGAAATTCTCTGTTCACGACTAAACAAAAAACCGGTGTCTAGGAAAATTCCCATTCGGCGGTCCGAGTTGAGCGGCTCAAACCGGACGAGGGAATCATAAAAAATAGCCGTTTTTAAAAGCAATTGGTTTTATTAGGGGATATTTTGCCGTGCCGTAATGTATAATCTATAAGTGTCTATCAATGGGATATTTACATAATAAAAAAAAATTACCTTGTAATAGTAATTAATTATTAAAAGTGTATGGTTATTTGTTATTTTTACTAATTAATAAAATTTAGAAAATATATTAAAAATTAATGATACATATTCATATAATTGATAGTAATACAAGATTATATTCGTATTTTTTATATAATTGTATATTTTTATCGTGATATTTGTCCAACATGGGAATAATTTTAAAAATTATTTACACGTTTGATTAACAGACTGAGTCACACGGGTTGCAACTCGTACTCGCATAGCAGCCCTCGGTTCTTCCAAATCGGTCGGACGATTTTCACTAATTTCGGCCCTTTTTATTTTCCTTCTTTGTGAACAACGCTTGTAGTAATTGACCTTGGTCTATTAAAGATTGGCCATCACGATGACAGAGAGACAGAGAGGATATTAATCCGACGGTGGGATCTGAGGTATCTGATTCTGAATTTGGCTCAAATTATTTTGACGTGGCTCTTAAAACGGCGACGTTTTTGCACCTGTTTTTCTTATCAATTAAATTATTACTCCTTGTCCTTAGTTTAACGCAAAACGAGAACTTTCAACAACTCTCCATTATCGTCCAATCACATAGGCAAAGACAGCTATCTGTGGTATGGAATGCATATGAACAAATCAACCTCAGCTAGCGGTTGAATCATCTGTTCAGGCATAGCCATCCTATGCCCCTAAACCAATTAACTTGGACAAATTTAGTGGGCCATAGAGATTCACGTTACATCATTCGTTACGTCAGTGTAAAAAATTTTTCTAGTCTGATAAAACAAAAACAGTCTGAGCTTTTCTGATTTGAATATCTTATTTTCATCTATGTGATATGTTTATTCATTAACTTATTATCAGAAATAAATTTAATATTATAGAAAGAATGAAATCCCTTTGTAATTTCTTCGTAATATTACTAACGCAAAGAAAATTAAAAAACTAAAGCAATATTTTTTGCCTGAAAAACAAACAGCAATAACTCTCCTAAACAGACTCGACTTTCCTCGTCACTAGCCACTTCTACTATTAGTCCGAACATGAATCTGAGCGTTTACCTGGTTAAGACAACACCCGACCATTTAGTCATTATTTTAATCGTGATCATGACAAATATTATATAACTTAATAGAGCCAACTAAATGATCGAGGCTATACTGACTATGTCAAGTAGCCTCACCTTTTTGGTTTAGGGTGAGAGTAAAGAATGCACATTTTGGTTGGCACCACGCTCTTGCCCCATGGCATATGCAACTCACCTTGCCTGTTATCGGATTAGGTTACTGATTCCATACTTTTAACGAGTTTAAAAAGACCGATTTAGTTTTCAAAAAGTATATATATTTTTGAAAGTTTGCTTTTAAATATTATTAAAACAAAATATCTAGATCATTGATTAAATATTTAATAGTATCGAAACTAAAATAAAAAGGTTATGCATCGTAATGAAATACAGCCCCTTAGTTATAAACACTTATCCTCAATGATATCTCTTAAAGTCACATTTATTTATAATTTGTTAAAATTTTTTTTAAAAAATAAGAAATGAAAATTAAAATGAATAGTGAAATATAAAATAAAATTTTATTATTTGTTTTTATTAATAAATTTGGACCCTTAAATTGACCAATGAGCCTAAATATAAAACGACTGGACAAGTGTGGTCCTCAACGGTCAATTCAATGTTAAAATTTTATTTGACGTTTTATTTATTTATAATTCATGTAAAATCTATTGCGAATTAAGAAATAAAAAGTAAGATAAATAGTATACAAGTAAAATAAATTATTAATTATTAAAAAAATGATAAATTGATGGAAATTTTGGCAAATTTGAAAAAGTTATTATTATATGAACTAAATTGACGGCTTTATTTAAATACCGAATAATAAAATAATAAAAAAAAAAACAAAAAGATCTTCGTACGGACAGTTTCTTCCTCTCGATTTCTTCTGCCAACAATATTAAATTCATTAATCTTTCGCCTCCTTAATGAGAGGGACAGTGCAAGAAAGAGGGAACGACGAGGCTTTGGTTTTTTTTCTTTTTTTTTGGAAGAATTCGCATCCTTCTCTCTATTTTGGATTAATTTTTAATTTGATAATCTTATTTATAATAACTATATGTTACGAGTTTCACATTAAAAAATTTAAGATAAAATCTCTGACTTATAAACTAAGAATTCTTCCTTTTAATAATGCCAGTCCTGTTACGAGTAAAGTTTAAGGAAAGAGTTCATCCCAAAAGATCGGCTTAATAGGAGGGATAGTCTTTAACTTCTAAGTTAAAATTATGCCTCAAACTTTTCGATGTAAAATTTATAATACTGTGTAACAAATAAATTAAAAGGTATGATAATATAAATCAAATTAATAACAATTAACCTAATTATAACACATAAATTATCATTATTAACTGTGTTAATCAATGCCAATTAAAATACTATAAAAAAATACTTAGGTAAACAGTGATATTGTCCTTCACTAAGACTCTTAGAGTATTAATGGCTACAAAAAGTCAACTGTTGCTGTTATGCAATAACCACAGTAGTTACCTTTATCAAATCGCTCCATTTTTTAAAAAGATCAATAGAAGTATTTTTAAATTTTAATTATTTATTTTTAAATAAATAATTTAAATTTAAAAATAATCTATTTTATTTTTTAAAAAGATAGAGGTCCCCTCATCTGTAGTTAGCCTAGGGGCCTTGCTCCCTATGGCCGCGATTTATTTTATTTTTATTTTATTTACTTTTTTGAGTTTAAAGTTTTAAAAAAAAATTGCTACCGTTGGATTTCATCTCAACGGCTACAATTATGTGGTACAAGTCTTGTGTTATATCAGTGCGGAAGAGGGCCCCTGCCCTCAATCTGTAGTGACCTTACTTTGCTAAATCAATATTGAATAAGATCCATTCAATTGTATTTTTGTTTTCAAAAAAAAAAAAATAATTATCCCAATAGGAAAATATTACTTTGATAGGTCATATTCAAAAATAAAATAAAATCACATTTTCTATTTTTTCGAACGCTATGAGAACGACATGTCTATAGCTGGTTATTGGTTGCCATCAACGCATAATGCAAAACCTTAACCACCCGTTTATTTAATGGAATTAGGTCAACATTTTGATCACTGAATATATATATTATAGTATTCTTCTTATCTTACTAGCACATAAATTATTTTAAGATATAATTATTTTTTAAGAATATTTATTTTCAGAGATATAATGATGATAATAAACTAAAAAAATATAGGTATATTGAGTTATTAGTGTAGTCTAAAAACTAAATATTTCAAACTTATACATGATCAAAACCTATTCGTCTAACAAACCTGAAATTGTATAGGGTATGATTGAAACATATACACATTATGAATGACAACAATTGTTAGGCTCATTTATATGTTACTATATTCCGTGATCGCATCGGATTGTTCATTGGTGAAATTTTTTTTATTGATCGAAAGATTCGTATCGGATTCTCGCTTGAATATCATCACCACACTACTCCGGTATCCACAACAACCCTTTGCCCGAGCTACGCTCAAGTTCCGTATCCAGAGAGCGTGTGTTCGCTATACACTCGCCTTGCGCTTGAGCTCCATTTCCGAAGGACGTGCACTCCCTGCATGCCCACCTTGCGCTTGAGCTCAATTTCCAGAGGCGTCCACTTGTTGCTTGCCCAACCTATGCTCAAGTGCTATTTTCAAAGGGCATCCGCTCGCTACTCACCTAATTTGCACTCAAACGCCCTGGCACATTCCCAGTATAGGGCACGCCTGCCTCGTGTTCAAGCCACGCTCAAGCACCACGACGCACAATTTTTCAATGGTCATATTTTTGAATTTATTTTTGGCCACTATAAATACCTGTATAATTCTTTTTACCCTAATTTTTCTGGAATGACTTTTGAATAGCTATTTCAAAGAGAAAGTCCTCACCGTTTGTAATTATTTACTCCATTTGAGAAAACTTGGCCTCAACTTTTGTGCTTCCACCGCAAGTTTTCTCATTTTGCTTCATTTTATACACCTCTTTCTGCTTGGTAACCTTCGTTGGCAATGTTGGTGGTGTGAAACTTGGGCTCCAATAGTATGCGGTGATTTGTTGTCTCATAAAGAAAGACTAAAAAGAATATCAAAATATGTTCGATTTTATTTTTACGAGCAAATCTAATGAGTTCTTTAATATAGATCACAAAACGGGAGTAAGCCGGTTAGGTTAGTGTGTCTGTACTACCCGATCTGTAAGTTGATTTTCTTAATCATTCTTTCCTGACAGTTGAAACCTAGAGGGTTTTATTTGATAATTATGGTTATCGAGACTTTCTTTTGTTACCAAAAATCTCGTCTTAATTGTTACTGCTTTTATTATTTACTGTTCACATCTAGATTAGGATCTATTTTACGTGTATTATGTATTCTGCGATTTATATTATCTAAATATATTAAGGGGTCAAACCATATTTGTGCTTTGGACGATTAGTCTTTTTCAATAGGTATTAGATACTCATCTCGGTCCGTAACCCTCGATCTACATGCGCACAAGTCAATCACTTTTTGTTCCATCCTATTTTGTTGGGAGCAATTATACGTATTAGAAAGTTTATATGAGAGCTTTCCTCAAATCAATGGATGAGCGTGCTTGGAGTTGTATCCAAACCGGGTGGACTTCACCTAGAGACACTATGGGCAACGAACCAAAAGTTCTATCCTTGTGTTTAAAGGAAGAACTTGACTACTACAATAGAAATAGTAAGGGATTGCATACTATTTTTATCACTATATCCCCTGAAGAATTTAAATGCATCTCGATGTACGAGACCACTACAGATGCATGGGACATCCTTGATATTACCCATAAAGGATTTAAATCAGTTAAAAATTTTAAATTAAAAATACTCACCACTAGATTTGAAAAAATTAGGATGAAAAATAATAAAACCTTTGATGATTTCTATATTAAATTAAATGACATTGTCAATTTGATATTCAATTTAGGAAAAAACATCCTAAGAATAGAATTATAAGAAAAGTTCTTCAATCACTTCTAGAATGTTTTAGACCCAAAGTCACTACAATTGAAGGGAGTAAATGCTTATATAAATTAAAAATAGAAGAACTGGTAGGCTCTCTACAAACATTTGAGCACGCTCCCACAGTCAAAAAGAAATAGATCAATTGCCCTAAAATCTGTTAAGAAAGAGAAAGATTGTAACTCTGACGAAGAGTTGTACAACAATGGGGACTTTGTCATATTCGTAAAAAAATTTAAAAAAAAATTTAAGAATAAAAATAGCAAACTAATTTCCAAAGGAAATGACATGTTACATAATACAGTTAAGACAGAGAAAAAGGAAAATAAAGATACAAAAAGTAAGAAACCCGAAAGAATCCAATACCGTGAATGCTACAGCTTTGATCATATTTGAATCAAGTGCCTTAATTTTAAGCGTTAGAAAAGAAAAGTTTTAACTGTATCCCTAACTGATAATGAAGAGGATGAAAATTGTGTTGAAAAATCCTCAGAAGATGGTGAGGTAAATTATATGGTCTTCAAAATGCCCATCATTAGTAGTGGTAAAGCCACAAGTACTACTTACCAAAAAAAAAAAAAAAGATTAAGCCACAAGTATGTAATTAAAACAATCTGATTCTTCACTTGAGAAATCTGATAATAAATTTAATGGTCTTCAAGAAACATATAAAAAATTATTTTAGGAATGTTTAAAAGGTAAGAAAGTCAATAAATCCTTGAACAACAAGTTAATCAAAGCCGAAAAGAAAAAAAATCAAAAGTTAAAACAAAATTGAAATGTGCCACCATTAAATATTGTGAATTTAAAATGTTAAGCTTGAAAATGTTAAGAACAATATTAAATAGTTCTCAAGTAGTACTCAAAAGTTTGATTACATTTAGGGTTAAGAAAAGTTATAAAAAACAAAAAAGGGTTGGGCTATATTGAGAATACTTCCCAACATGACACTTTTTCTAAAACAATCTTTGTTCTCATTAAAAAAATTCCACACAAAAATATTAGTATATCCAAAATCACTAAATCTGTGCTTAAACATGTAGAGAATAGATTGGCTCAAATATTTTACCTAAACTAGATAACTAAAAGGTCGTGCATAAATCTGCTAAAATTTATTGACCAACTAAAACAAATGCTTACTTTAGTATGAGATCAAGAAATCTAATCTCCATGTCTATGCATGAGCCTACCTGCCATACATGTGGGCAAATTAGTCACATCTGTCCCCATTGTTATTCCATTAATCTGCTATATAAGTAAAGGCAATGGGAGAAAAAAAACAAACTTGTTAATTTCATTCATTTGCTAAATAAACAAGTGAAAAGTCTAAAATAAAAATTCGAATAGAAAAATTTAGATTAAAAAGAATGATTTGGAAAATGCCACCAAAAATTATTCATGCAAACTTGCTTACGTTACTTTAAAAGCTCAAAATCATTTGATGTGGTATATGGACAACGGATGCTTTAGATGCATGTGCGGTAATCGAGCGATATTTGTGTTTCTTTCTGACCATCTCGATGGGATGATTGTCTTTGGTGATGGAGTTAGGGCCCCGATTTTCAGCAGAGGTCAGATCAGTATTTCTGAGCTCTCAAAATCGTGTGATTCTTGTATGTCTCTAGTTTAAAATTTAACATCCTGAACATTAGTTAATTTTGTGACAAAAATTTTGAGGTTAGATTTTTTCAAGATAAGTATTGTACATATGATGGAAATGGCACTATCTTATTAGAAGGCAAGAGAACTCTTGATAACTTTTATGGTATCGAACTAGGCCCTATTCTTGGATGTCATTCCGTTAAAATTTATTTTGTCGAATTGTGGTATCAATGACTTTGTCATTTAAATTTTAAAAATTTGTCCAAAATCTCCAAGAAAAACTATGTTGAAGGGATTTTAGAATTATCTAATGTTAAATACCATGTGTGTGGCCCTTGCCAACTTGGAAAACAAATTAGGGCGAGCCATCTATCACTTAGTAACTTTTTCACCTCATGTTCCCTTAAACTAATTCATATGGATCTTATAGAACCTTCTAGGATCGAGAGTCTTAGAGGTAAAAAGTATATTTTGGTGGTTGTAAACGACTTTTCTAGATATTCTTGGATAGATCTTATCCGAAAAAAGTCCAATACTTTTAATCACATGAAAAGTTTTTTGTATAAAGCTCATAGATGAAAAAGGAACTCCGATCATGAGAATTCGTAGTAATCACAGAAAAGAATTTGATAATTTCAACTTTGACAATTTCTGTAATGAGAAAGAAATTTAACATGAATTCTCAACTCCTACCACTTCCCAAAAAAATAGTATTGTGGAATGAAGAAATCAAATCATTCAAAAAATGGTTAGAACTATGATGCAGAGCAAAAATATTGCCATACATTTTTAGGGTGAAGTCGTGAGTATGGCATGCCACATAATTAACAGGGTCTATTTAAGACTCGAGATAGATAAGTCACTTTATGAACTTTGGAAAGGTAAAAAGCCCAACGTTAAATATTTCCATATTTTTGAAAGTAAATGATTTATTTTATGTAATAGGAATAATTTAGGCAAGTTCGAATCCAAAACCGACGAATGGATATTCCTAGGATATTCCCCTACCAATAGAGCCTCTCAGGTATATAATTTTCGCACTCAAATTGTTATGGAATCTATAAATATCATCGTGGATGATATTCCCAATGGGCAACATGAAACTTGTGATTGCTCAGACAAAGTGGTCGATCAAATTGAGTTCCCACATAATTTAGCCTTTGCTAATATTCCGGAAGAGACTCCAATTGTTGCCCCTATTAAGGAACCTTCAGCTATAGTAAAATTGAATAATCCCAAAGACTTCTTTTTAGGTGATCTGAGTGAGAGTATGAGATTGCGTCACCATGTCCTAAACTTGCTCACCCATACATGTTATGCTCTTACTTAGAACCTAAAAGGGTTGAGGTGGCCCTGAACGATGAATACTAGACCAACGTCATGTATGATGAACTAAATCAATTTGTAAGGAATAGCATATGGTCCTTAATTCCTCAATTCAAAAGCACAAATGTTATTGGGACCAAGCGAATCTTTAAAAATAAGGTTGATGAAAATAGAAATATTACTTGCGACAATTCTTGTTTTGTCGCTTAGGGATATGTCAAATTGAGGGAATCGATTTTGATGAGACCTTTGCCCTTATGGCTCATCTTGAATCTATAAGAATCTTATTATTTATTACTTGCACTGTGGATTTAAACTTTATTAAATAGATGTTAAAAGTGCATTCCTCAGTAGTTCTATCTAAGAGGAAGTTTTTGTAGAGCAACAAAAGGGCTTTGTTGACCCCATGTTTCCCGACCATATTTATAAACTTAAAAGGGCATTGAATGGGCTTAAACAAGCTCCGAGAGTTTGGTACGAGCGTCTCACCTCATATCTTTGTGACCATGACTTTGTTAGGGGTAGTGTGGATAAGACACTTTCTGTGAAAAATTTTGAAAAATGTATGACTGCTACCCAAATCCATGTTGATGATATTATGTTTGGTGTTATAGTAGACTCCTATGCTCATAAATTTACAAAGTACATGACTTTCGAATTTGAAATGAGTATGGTGGAAGAACTTATGTATTTCCTTGGCTTGCATATTAGACAACTAGATCATGATATCTTCGTCTCCCAATCTAAGTATGTTAAGGACGTTATCAAATGTTTTGGGTTAGATAATAAAAAACATACTCAAATACCCATGAGCACTTCTTCCAAATTGATTCGTGATCCCGCAGGGAAGAGTGTTGATCAAATGGTCTATAGAAGTATGATAGCAAGTCTCCTGTAAATAACTATGAGTAGACCTGACATTGTATTTGGTGTTGGTGTAGGTGTATATGCTCGATATCAATATGATCTCAAAGAATCTCATTTAAGTGCTACAAAATGAATCATTCGTTATATTAGTAGCACATTTGACTTTAGGATCTTTTACTCTCAAGACTCAAACTTTGATTTGGCTGGCTATTCCGATACCGACTGGGCTGAAAATACCAATGATCTCAAAAGCACATCTGATGGATGTTTCTATGTCTGCTCCAATCTTGTAGCTTGGATAAGTAAGAAGTAAATTTCCATATCCTTGTCCACTTCTAAAGTAGAATACATTGCTGCTGATAGCTACTGTATACAACTATTATGAATGAAGCAAATGCTGCATGATTATGACATTTCTCAAGAAACCATGATAATCTACTGTGACAATACAAGTGCTACTAATATTTCAAAAAATCCTGTTATGCACTTGTGAACTAAACATATCAATATTAGACGCAATTTTATTCGTGAACCCGTTGAGACTCAGGTTATAACTTTGGAACACACACCAACTGAGACACAACTAGCCGATATCCTCATTAAACCATTGGATAGTCTTCAATTTGAATTTCTGAGAAAGGCCATAGGTATTTGTTCTCCTTCCTCATAATGATGTGAATTGTACTTTTTTTTTTTAGAAAAAGGGAGTACACTGTTCATTGTGCCCATCAAAAGCCTTAGTGTCACTCGAGCGCCATGGTCTGCGTCCTTTACCTTCTAGTGCCATTCATGCGTAGCACCCTTTTTCTCTTCCGACACCCTCGTCAATTGTCTCTCTCTCTCCTTGCAATTTCTCTCTCTATCTCCTGACACTCCCAAAACCTCCAGACTCGCTCTTCCTTTTCACGATTTTGGGTGTCCTTAAGGTAATTCGTCCCCCCTCTTCAATTCTTTTTGCTTCCTTCTGCCATTAATAACGACAGCACTGTTCAGTGCCGATATTCACATCTCCCTTCATGACTGCAATTTTTTTTCTTGTTTTGCTCACCCGATTAGTAGTTTTCATACCCCATTTTCATAGATCTCATTTTGCCTACTCGTGAGGTTTGGGTATCTCCACGTCGTATATACTCACGTTTTTCAGATCCCCTCCACCTAATTTTTCTGGTCACATTTTTGGGTTATTAATCTATCCTCCTATAGTGTCCCTTTGTCAAGATTTTGCCTCCCTCTTGTCCCACGGTGATGGAGGTCTCGTAGGTTTCAGGCAGTCCGTGTGGGGCCCACACACACACTATGTCGACTTTCCACCACCATGTGGGCTTCTGTAATACTGTTGGCAATGGCCATGCCAATTTTCATCGTTTGTGGGCTACGAACTTGGTCATCCCTTTTGGTGTGTTCGCGGCCAAGACACGGCCAACTCCTGCCCTCATGCGAGTCATTTTTTGGCATGTTTTAGACTTGTCTCTTTCTACCTCCTCTATTTTTCCTTAAAGATGTCTACTCTGTAAAAATCCCTTGTCCGAAAATCCATTTGCAAGCCACCCCAGTCGAGTGGGTACTCAACTCCTGATCGGTTCATCAATGTCGAAGCTGAGAGGCTGTTTAATTCTCGTATGTCTCGCCATTAAACTTTCCTTGAATGGAAAGTTGACCTTGCATCTCTTGACCGATCTATATCGTTCGTGTTCACAGGCCGCCATTGGGAGTCAGTCCTTACCGATTTGATTGCCCCTTTACAACTTCTAGTTCAAGAATTCTACTCTAACATCTCTGATTTTTCATCTAATTCCTTTTCTATGTTTTTGAGGAGGCATCACCTCCGGATTACCCCATAGTGATCTCCAGTGTTCTTAATATCCCTCGAGTTGCACATCCCGACTATCCTTATCATTGGACTGCCATGCCCCACTGTAATGAGATCACCCTTTTTCATCATGGCTTTCCCGTTGAGTGGAATGGTAGATCATTTAAGACCAAGCTTCTCTCCCCTCAGAGGTTGGTCTGAGCCAAATTATACTGACAAATATTTTTTCGGTCACTTTCTTCTCTTCCGTCCCTCTGGATAAGGCCTTATTCCTTTATACTCTTTTGAGTGGGTGGCCCATTGATATATCGTCTCACTTCTGCTCTAACATCATCGCTCATTTTGTATCTAAAAAAGATAACAACCTTCCCCATGGTTATTTTATCCAGTGACTTGTTATCGGTTTCGGGGCCTCCTTTCCGATCTTACCCATCTGCCGCTTGGGTAGCCCATTACCCGTGCTACTTTTGCCTAAAGTCAATCTCACACTCATTACTTCTTCCCAACTCCCAAAGATCCTATCGATGAGCCTCTGTTGGAGGTTCCATCCTTTTGCTACCGAGGGTTGCCTGTCTTGTCCAGGCATCTCTTCTCCTGATCCCTTGTGTCTTGGTTCGTCCAATCCTCCTCGATCCCCTACCTCTTCCTCCTCTGTGATTATGGGTCAGCTCTCCTGGCTTTCCAATCGAATGGAGCGTATGTTTTCCTCTTAGGAGTAGTTGTATGCTTCTCACATGTAGCCGTGGTCAGATGTCCTTGTCGGCTTTCAGTGTCTTGATACTCACCTGGCTACCCAGGGGGAGGAGCTCATTCATCTACGGCGGCAGCATGCTCGTTGTTCTTTCGCTTGGCCATCTTTCAGTGATTCTTCCACCACCAATTGATGCCTTCCATTTGGTCATTCGAGACAACAAGGAGGAGATTTATTTCTTACAATTATTTGCTTAGGGGGAGTTGAGGTTCATTTATTTGCTATGACTTACTTTCATTGTTAGGGGGAGTATTTGTTCCATCTTAAATTGTATGGCTTTATCTTATTTTGTTCTCATTATTAACTAGGTTTATCTTGATCTTATTATATTAGCATTATATTTATCTTGCTGCTACTTTTATCTGCTTCAGTACTAACCATGATTGCACGGGCACAATAGCTCTCTTTCGGCACAGCAGCTCAATTATATATTTCTGTCCTTAAATTTGTGTACTATATCTGTTGTCCTCTAGGCATAGATTTTTTAATACACAAGTTCTGTTTCGGTGTTGTCTGAACCCATAATTTTTTTGTATTTTAATTTATTTTTTTGAGTGGGGTTTTGTTACAGAATTACCAGAGGGGAAGATTATTAGGCTCATTTATATGTTGGCACATTTAATGACCGTGTCAAATTATTCGTTATCAAAATTATTTTTATTGTTCGGAAGATTTATATCAGATTTTCACTCAAAGACCGTCACCGCACTCCTCCGGTATCAACACCTACCCTTCACTCGAGCTGTGCTCAAGCTTCGTATCCAGAGAGTGTGCGCTTGCTACACGCTTGCCTTGCGCTTGAGCTCCATTTTCAGAGGGCATGTTGTAATTACTCAAACTCAAATCCTTAGATCCGGCTCAGACCGACTGTACAGAAAATTCTATAGCTCATTGAAATCATCAATTATCCATCATAAAATTCTAACATCCATCGATATAAATAAGCTCAAAATTAATAATTACCAATACTTAAGGATTATAAACAATCCTCATAAATGTATCAAGAAAAATAATATCGATAACAAAAAAATTTTTGAGATAAAGTGGAAATATAAATATCCATAACATTGAATTTTTGGGAATAAAATTTTGATAAATATCTGAATGCTAGTAAGTTAATAAATAATTTGAATCTCCCATCATGATAGCCTTGGGTTTTGAGGTTCGTCTCTACCTGAAATCATCACAATAATATACGATCTCTATTAATATGATATTATCCTGAAATCATCACAATTAGCCTTGGGAAAAAAATAAGAGTAAGTCGAATGCCCAATAAATAAATATAAGCAACAACATAAGAATATAAATAAGTAACTTGGATTATAATACCAAATATATAAAATCAATAATAATATGTGGTATGCAATTCACTATCTGAGATTCAATAACTTATCGTCTTCATTATCTAAAAGCCATATAAACAACGGAATATTAGGAATACAATATAAATTTTATCGAATTTGATCATCAACTCAATACGATATCACAATTATATAAGATAACAATAATTTTTATGGACCTTATTCTACTATAGTGGACCAAAGGCAGCATATTTATGTTCCCAACAATTTGGTAAGTACTCTGAGATTATCCAGTATATATGGTATTTCCACTACATTTACAATTCTTTTAGAGGTTTTACCTGTAACATATTCATATCATTTCTAGTATCCCTTACCAATGATATTCTTGATATCATTCTCAAAGATGGTCACTAGGTTATAATTATCCTTCATCAATATTAATGACCTCGACTTTCGAAATGGAATATATATTGAAAAAAGTATAGACTACTCTAATGTCTTATGAACTCCCATTTGTTCGGATACTATAGAGTTTTTGTACACTCTCTTTTACTTATCTATAGAGTACTAATAAAATATATGCACATAGTCAAAGCTAATATAATAAATTATTTATCATAGGAGCGAAAGAAAATTCAAGGAAAGTTTAAATATTCGATCAAATATTATAATATTTAATTAAATCATTTCTAACTCACCTAGTATCCCAATTTCATCTCTAAAGCTACCAAAAATATATGCTATTTTGACACTATCAAACAAGGTTACAATTTCTCACATTATTTACCTATTTGGCTAATTTTGTAAATATCTAATTAAAATAATAATCATCATCAATTTTTTTTGACTCATAATTTTAATATATAAATATATACAACCACACTTACTTCCAATACACACACTTACAGTTTCACCGCCACTATTAACATACACACCGCACAGCAACACACCCGTTGCACACACTTATACATACACACCCACGACACGCACACACAGCAGCACATGCTGTTTACACTCATACACACACACAACGCATACACACACGGCAACATCCACACACCCAGTAGCATACATGTTGCACACACTTATACTCACACATACACAAGCACGGCACACATAATGGGTACGTCATCTTCAAACCAACGCCATCCACATATATACGTATGTGTATATATGTATACATAGTTATATAATCAATTCGCGTATTTATACAAATAAATTTCTCTAATACAAACTTGCAAAATCCTACCCATGAATCACACATTAACAAAACAAAACCCCCGAATCATATCTCCCCATTTTCACACTACTATAATTATTGGAAAAACAAAAGAAAAGTAGAGCATGGTGCTCTGTTCCAATTAATCAGATCGATTTCCACAAAAAAGTAAGGAAAGCTATTTTTTTTTTCTTTTCTCATGCAAAGAATATGAGTTTGCAAAATAATCCTACTAAATTTCATACCTTAATTCATCTTGAAGCCCAACAAATCTGAGGTTTTTTACTATCGAAGCCATGGGCTCTGTTTTCATTATTCACGATTTGCAACTGAGATTTTTATTCATTTCCCTCCAAATCCAATTATACAAACAAAAAGTCGACGTCGATAGAGAAAATGAGAGAATTTACTTGTTTCAATTTCTTATTTTTCTTCTGAAACAACGGCAATAGCAGCTTCTCTCTTCGACTTGTGCGTGGATTCCCTCTTTGGTTCGTGCGTGCCCCCCTTACCTCACCATTGTCTCCTTAAGTGAAGAAGGTTTCCATTTAGGGCGTCGGTCTCCTTCCTTTTTCCCGCTGCTATTGTATTGTGTCGTTTCCCTCTCTCTTCTCTTTTCTCCTTTTACTTTCTTCTTTCCCTCTTTCATTTCTTCTTCTTTTTTTCTTTCCTTATAATATAACCATAAATATTTAAATCTTTCAAAATGATGACTAGAACAAGTTCAAGTACTAAAACTTGGGCCCATTAACCTAATATAAGAAATTACCCAATTCAATATATATTTTTACTTATTTTTTTTAAATGTAACCCAATGATTTCTATAATAATTTATAATCAAAGATCCAAAAATATTTGAGGTACTACAACCCACCTTCTAAAAAAACTTTTTGTCCTCGAAAACGTACCTCAATCATTGAATAGTCGTGGGTATTTTTCGCACATATCTGCTTTGGTTTCCCATGTCGCATTTCTTTCATCTTGAAGATTCTAGACAACCTTCATGAGTGGTACCACCTTGAAACATATAATCTTATCCAGCCGGTCTATATTCAGCATTGGTTCCTTGGTGTACGACAAATCCTCCTAAATTTACAGCTGGTTGTGCTCAATTATGTATGACTCATCGTGGACATACTTTCTTAACATGAAATACGTCGTGTACTCCTACCAATGATGGTGATAATGCTAGCCGATAGGCTACTTTGTCAACCCGTTCCAATATCTTGAACAGTTGAATAAATTTAGGGTTCAATTTACCTCATTTTTCAAATCTCACAATGCTTTTCGTGGGGGATACCTTCAAAAATACAACATCGCCCATCTCGAAGTTTAAGTCTTGACGTATGACTTAAACTTTTCGTGAGGATATCACAATTTATTTAGCAATTTTTGTGATTATATTGCAGAAAGTGGCTTCGCTAAATATTCTATCTTGAAAGCTTATAAATGGTCTATCTTGAGAAAACTTGTCCTTGATTTTTGAGTATCAATCATAATATTTTCTCAATATAAATACGTTATTATATACACCTTTTCTTACAAATGACCTTCGTATGAGACATGGGTGGCAAGAAAATTAGAATTCAATAGTGTGCAAAAATCATATGCCTCATGAGTAAGATTTCTAAGAAGATCGGAATGTGCTCGGTTCTATTGCTGAAGGAAAATCTAAGAAGCTTCTTGGTAGAGATTATAAGTCTGGAGTAAATTGACTAAATTAGTACGTCAGTACCACTTAATCTATAAGTTGACTTTTTTAGTATATTATTTTTACTAACCATAGAAATTTGAAGGATTTTACTCAATAACCATGATTATCGATATTTTTCTTTATCACCAAAATCTTTTCTTAGTTATTATTATTTATTGTGCTTGCTGTTTATATCATTTTAATCATTAAGTACATCTAGATTTAAATATATTTTATATATATTATATATTCATGTGTATTTGTATTTTACAATTTGAAAAAGGGTTGAAATGAGTTGTGATTAGGGACTTCCTAATCTATTTCAATTAGTGTTAGTGCATCACCCTAATTCACGTCCCCGATTTAGTTACATATTAGCCAATCTCTCTCCATTTCTCTTTACTTTGATGGGAGTAATTATACCTATTGGAAGGTTTGAATTAGCTCCTTACTAAAATCCATGGATAAATGAGTATAGGGCAACACGCAATTTGGGTGGAAACCACTTAGGAGTACTATGGGCGATAAAGCAAAAGTTCTATCCTTGTTGATGAAAGAAGAACTCAATGCCTGTAATAGGAGTAGTAAGGGATTACATCCTATTTTTATGGCTGTGTCCCCCTAAAAAATTTAAATACATCTTGATGTACGAGTTATCTAAAGATGCGTAGGATATTCTAAAAATTACTCATGAATATACTAAAATAGTTAAGAATTTAAAATTGTGGATACTCACCACTAGGTTCTAGGAAATCTGAATGAAATAAATTGAAACTTTTGATGAATTGTATGCTAAATTAAACAACATAGTAAACTCGACTTTTAACTTAGAAGAAAAGATACCAAAGAATAGGATTATTTGAAAAGTCCTGAGATCGCTTTCTAAGCGATTTCCATTTAAAGTCACGGTTATTAAAGAAAGTAAAGATATTGATAAGTTGAAAACTAAAGAACTCATTGGATCATTACAAATATATGAATACACACTCTCGCAGTCTAAAAAAAATAAATCCATTGGCCTTAAATTTGTTAAGAAAAAGAGAGACCATAACTTTGATGATGAGTCATTTAGCGATAAGGATTTCGCTTTATTTGTTAAAAAATAAAAAAAAATTATAAAATAAAAGTAACAACTAAATTTCTAAAAGAAATGACACCACATATAATCCCATAAAGAAAAATAAAAAGAAAAATAAAGACACAAAGAAGAAAAAACCTCAAGGAATCTAATGCCATAAATGCTATAGTTTTGGTCATATCCAAATCGAGTATCCTAACTTTAAAAGGTAAAAAGTAAAAACCTTAATTATCTCCCCAGCAGATGATAAAGATGAAGAAAATAATGATGAAAAATCCTCAAAAGAGGATGAGGTAAACAATATGGCCTTTAAGATATCCAACATCAATACAGATGAAGCTAGTAGTGAGCAATAAGAATGATTTGATTTTTCAGATGAAGAATCTGATAATAAGTTTAATGGGCCTCAAGAAGCCTACGACAAATAGTTTAGAGAATGTTTAAAAGTTAAAAAAATTAATAAATTAATAAATTATAAATTAGCTGAATCAGAAAAAATGCCGAATTTAAAACTAAATTAGACCTTACCACTGTTAAATTCTAAAATAGTTCCAAAAAACTTGATCATATGTTAGAATTAAGAAAGATAATAGAGAATAAGAAAGGCTTAGGATTTGTAGAAAAACTTCTAAAAACTGTGTACACTTAAAAAATAATTTTTGTCCTTGCAAACAATATTCCACATAGAAATATAAGCACACCTAAAATCATTAAATCTATACCAAAACATGTAGAGAAGATAAATATTCCAAATTTCTTGCCCAATCTAACATGAAAAAAGACTTTTTGTCCTAAATTATACAATCAAGTTTCGACCCCGATAAAAATAGCGGAAGCAGTAAAAATTAAATATTCAACACACGTAAAGAATATTTATTTCTAGATACTATTGATAAAGACAAGAATGCAAATTATAAACGAATATAAATAATAATAAAAAGACACGATTTTTGATGATGAAGGAAAAACTCGATACCCACGGTAATCGAGAAAAATCCTCCGGGTTTCAACGGTCAGGGAAGCAATGCACTATGAAAATCAACTTACACACCGGGTAGTAACGACGCGCTAACCTAGCCGACTTACTCCCGTCTTGTGATCCCTACCAAGGAACTCCTTAGATTTGCCCGCAGCAACGGAACCGGACTCCTTCCGGTCTTCACGTTAATCTTCCCTCTTTAGCCACTTAGATTGCCGAACACAATCGAGTCTCCTTCTTCAACGTACCGACGTCTCCAACGAATGTAGAAGGATGTAAGTATTTGGATGGCAAAGAAAAAATATAGAGAAAACTTGTTATAACATGAAGCACAAGGTCGTAGCTTTTAGTTTTCTCAAAAGAAGCAAGATCAATGGAGTATGAATAAGATTCTTCTCAAGTGGGGCACGAAATTGATCTGCCAAGAGTCCTAGGGTTTTAAAATTATAAGCCAAGTCTTTATAGAGGGCTCAAAAATCGCATTTAAAAAGTTACCCGTTGTCGCGGCAAGTAGCGAGCGGGCCATTTCTGGATTTTGTGCTCGAGCGCATGGCGAGCGCCGTACTTCTGGTTTTTGGGGTCGAGCGGGTAGAGAGCGCACGGAGAGTGCAGGGCTTCGAGATTTTGGGCTTGAGCGGCTAGAGAGCACACGGCAGGCACGATATCCATGGAAGTCGAGACAGACAACAACGGATGTATGTTGATGCAGCACTTTGACAATTCATAACCCAATATTGATCTAATAATATATATTGTCACGGAATGTGCCAATCATAAAAATGGCTCTAACATAACACCAACAAGATGATGAGTAAATCTACTAAAATTAACTAATCGACTAAAATAAAGACCAAAAAAACTTACTTCATGAACCGATCTAGAAACCAATTTAGTATAGCTTACTCTTTCCCTAAGTTTGTGCCAACCTATCATATGTGTGGGCAAATTGGACACATTTGCCCCAATTGTCACACGATCGATATATTGTACAACCAAATACAAAGCATGAAGATGAACAAACTTGCCAATTATACTCAACAACTAAATAAGTAAGTGAAAAAACTAAATCAGAAAGTTAATTTAAATAGAAAAATATGGATTAAGAAGAATAATTTGAAAAACTCTTCTAAAAATTATTTGTGCAAATTGCCCATATTGCTCTAAAAATTCAAAATCATTCGTTATGGTATCTTAATAACAAATTCTCTAGATACATGTACGGTAATAATGCTATCTTCTTGTCTCTTCCAGACCATCTCGATAGGACAGTTATTTTTGGAGATGGAGCTACGGCTCCTATTCTTGGCAAAGGGCAGATTTGTATTTCTTGGCTTTTCAAATCTTGTGATATATTGTATGTGTTCGGGATAAAATCTAATTTCCTTAGTATCAGTCAATTTTGTGATGAAAATTTTAAGGTTAGATTCATTTACAATAAATATTGTATTTATAATACAAATGGTTCTGTTGTGTTAGGAGATAAGAGAACTCTTGATAACTTTTACAATATCATGTCTGGCACTAGCCTGGGATGCTATCCTACTAAAATCAATACTATTTAACTGTGGCATCAATGTCCTAGATATTTAAACTTTAGAAATTTGTTAAAAGGTTCTAAGAAAAATTGTGTTGAAGATCTACCAAAATTGTTTAATGTCAAACACCATGTGTGTGGTCCATGCCAACTTGAAAAACAAATTAGAGCTAGTTATCCGTCATTAAGTAAGATTCACACATCGCGTCCCCTTGAACTGATCCATATGGATCTCATGGGACCCTCTAAGATCAAGAGTTTAGGCGGTAAAATATATATCCTAGTGATTGTTGACGACTACTCTAGATACTCTTGAACCTAACGCCTATTCGTTAACGCATAAACTGTTTAATTGATCTGACTATTTATCACTCGATTCATATAACCGTTTAATAGGATTGACTGTTTATATTTATTGACCGAGTAGGCTTCTAACACTTCAGTCTTTTGTATTATTAGTAGTCCGACCATTCACATTTTTGATAATTTGATTATGTTTTTTTTCTCTTTGTACCTAACAACTCAGTTGGTACATGTCTGTTTGTGGGTGGATGGTTTGTGGGTCCCTCATAACAACGCATCGGGCTAATCTCATTTTGGACCATACCTAACAGCCGTATATATAAACATTTGATATGTAACACAGATACATAATAGGCTTAACGTATAGATTATTCACTGTAGAATATAATCTATGGCTTTTAAACAATTATGTTTGCTGTGAAAAATTCTGTAATGTAATCATATTTATATAAGACATAATCAAACATAAAAATTCTGGTACAATAGATGCAATTTGCACTACTTATTTGTACTGTTAGAGATGAAAATTATCTTAAACAAAAAGATTGACTAATGCCTTGATATGTCCTTAGCAGTCACTCAAGAGGAAGATGTGTCGACAATTGGATGAGAGACCATTTGATTAAACGTCTCAGACTTCATTTTCTAGCTAGACAGTGTTTCGCTTTTTGTCATCAACGTCAAAAAGAAACACTTACAGCAGTATCTCCTCAATTTTCAAACAATTGATGAAGGCTTATTTGATATAATCAAGTGACTTCTGAAAGTTGCACAAAGAATGATCAAAGATCTAGAAAATGATGGAGGCAGGACGAAGAGTTTCCCACAGCAGACGAACGTTTCTGAACTAGTAACCATGAATTTGCATCATCAAAATATTCTTGGAAAAATGTGAATCGAATGCCTGCCAATAGATATTTTACTGATGTCCGATGGCCTGCGATAAATTGATCAGGCAACGACAAGACTCTCAACGTGTGCCACAACGTGTAACAGAGCATAAAACTGGACATATTTGAAGGATATGTAAAGGAAACTACCGATATGTTGAAGATAATTGTTGTTTCGTTTGCTATCGTCATTGCCTTTTGATTTGGCACCTACTAGAATTGCTTCAGTAGTGATGCTTTTGGCCCATATCACTGACCCTTTTAAAGGTTCCAATGGACAGTATGCATGGGCAAAGACAACAGACGAAAGCCTCCAAGAGGAAAAGAACCCAAAAGGATATCAGGGGTCTTCTGACTGCATGGGACTATCAAACAACCAATAAGAGCTAACACCATTAGAAGGCCGAACAAAAACCAAACATTAGTTTCGAGCTAAGGCTCTTCCAAAACTAGAGAATTTCCCCGAACGTGATCATCAGAGGCATAACCCAGGCAAATGTACACCGGACAGTAGAAACAAGCGCCACCAGGAAGTGAGCAGCAGCAGGAAGTGAGCACAATTGGAGTAGAAACCCTTATTTCATCTTTTCTAATTATTTTTCCTCATATCACTTCAAAATAATTATTCAGGATCCTTACCTATTTCATAATTATCTCACCATTTTGATTTATTATAGTATATTTAGTTTGATTCAAATCCCTCCACAAACATCTTGTCTATAGGAGTAGAGAGGTGCGAAATCTCAATAGTATATTTTTTAAGGATAGAGAGCTCTCTACTATCATCAAAAGTTACAATACCAGCACTACATTCTTCAATAGTGGAAAACATGGTTCTATTTCTACATGAGTTGAGAGCATTTACTATCAAAATATCACATGGAAGAATCCTTTCGCTCTAAGGACAATACAAACGGCATTACACATTCGTTTATTTTTCCTCTTCCGAATCATTTTCTTTGAGTGAGCTCTTTCAATTTACTTTGATACAATTTTGTTCAAAATGTTTCACTTGAGTGGCAAGATTTAACACTTGGATGATCTGTCTACAAGGTTTTCGGACTTGAGTTTGGAGCAATTAGGCTTAATGTGGACATGCTTACCATAGTGATGGCATATGGGGGTGGTTCTAGCTACACCCCGATCATCAGGAATTATAATTTTCTAGAGATCTGATGCAGGACAAATATAGAATACAGCACCGAGTCATTATGTTCCACATTATGGAGCCGCACTGCTTCATTAGAAACAACTACCCACCCTTACAACCCACATCGAACTTCATCAAATCTGCTATCAGCCATCACATTGAGCCCTTCAATTCCCGAGTAATCACCACCCAGAAAAACACTTATAATATTTTGAACAATGGAGGCAGAAATCCGAATCGCAAGATCTCCAACAACTCTTGGAAATTATGGAACAACATATAGCTCTTGAACTTGAGCATGAGTTTTTTCGATGAAGAGAAGAATGATTCGGGCGCCGTTGCTGTCAATAAGGAAGTTGCCGACAAATAATTGTGCACGGTAAAAGGCAAAATTTGGCTCCATGATTTTTATTCAAGGGCTAGTGATGTCTTCAACTCTTTATTGGGCAGCCCAAGACTCCACCTTCCAATACAACATCAAGATCCATAATACCAGCCGCCAAGTACCTCCCCAGAAGGTGAGCAAGGATCAGACGTGTGACATATCATTGGGAAAGAAGTCCCAGCCAAAGAAGAATTGGTTCCAAAGCTTGTCGAAGTCCCAAGAAACGGCTGACAGCCCTCTTCCCCATGGCACAGCAAGCAGTCCCCTTTCTCTTTGAATTCAAGTGTTGGTTTTCATTTGTAGAGTGGAGTTGAAGAAAGAAAGAATTCTCATATTCGGAAGAAAAATTTATCTTTTAATGAGTTCTTGATCATTGATTGCTAAGTGAGTTCCAATCTTCTAGGTTTAGTGGGTTCCTAAGTAGATCATTAGAAGGTTGAGTGAATTCCTTCATATTTTGTAATCTTCATAACTAGAAGATCATTGCATCATCTTCTATTTTATTTTCCTTTTTATCCCTCCGCATATTATCATAAGTAATCCCTTCACAATATTTAATGTAAAAGGCTATTCTCATTTAAAAAAAAAAATCATAGGACAACATCTAAACAATAAATATTATGAATATTAGCTTATAAATAAATCCCTTTGAAAGCCTTTTACAATTACCTAAGTGAATAATTGGTTAAATGTAACCCAAATATATTTAACAACACATAAGTGTAGAGTATAATGAGTAAATGAGTTGCTAAATGATAATGCATCATACGGTCAAGGCTAAAACAACATATTTGAGTTTAATAAGGCTGAAACTCAAGTTGTATATCAATCGGATGTCGAAAGTCTTTTCATTCTCTATTTTTTTTTTTTTTTTTGTCTTCTTTTTATGGTGCGCCACCCTTTGTGTTTAATACTCCAGATCTAGACTAAAAACTGCATTATGATTTTTATCCACCGGCTAGCTTTTGAACACCAGTTTTAGTGTTGAAACACTATAGGAAAAAACCACCTTTATGCACCCACTGATATTGGCGAACGAGTACTACTTTAGGTGGTTCTTGATTGCACATATTATTGGAACTCACGTATAAGTGCTCCTCATGCATCCATTGTGTGACGGACCGCATTTTAAATCCCATTATTAATTATAATTATAATTAATTATCTTTTAATTACCATTTTAACCATTTATACATTCAATTGACCATCCAAATATGAATTTTTTCGTCGATACCACGATCACCTATAATTAAATAATACATTATTATACACAGGATCCAAACCAAATGTCACATTATCGGTGGCTTTAACACTGATTCAAACAATACGATGTCAAACTTTAATAAGAAAAGATGTCTATTCAATATCGAAATTAACATATAAAAATCCATGGAAGTAATAAACGTCCATAAATTTGACCGAACGATACTAAAATCACCAACAACACCAAACGGACGTCAAACCATGGATATATAATACCCAAATTATAATATAAGATTAATACGGATCTTAAACTGATACAACCCGTTGTCCAAACTTAAAATAATGACTCAAATGCATTATTTCATTCATTAATAAGCTATTGCATCACAATTGACACGTCAACTAATACCAAATACTGTAAAACATCATTCTAGGAATCAAAACGTTGTCTGATAACTATAAACATCACAATTCATCATCCAGAATTGAAATTAAACTAGATACAACCATTAAGCACATTAAATATAGTTTGAAAACATAAACTAACAGAAATCATCTATAGGAGCATAAACTAAAACTCTTCGGATTTCACTCATGTTCCTCTGGTAGGTACTTGTGCATCCCATATGAGGGGTTAGTAAAATAATAAGAGAGGGAGCCAAATATTCAGTAAGGTATATACTATATCAATGAACATACATATTTTGCATTTAAAATATATCGTAAGGAATAGATATAATTATCGGATATAATGACATGAATTTATACAGGCAAAACTTATATAATACATTTTTAGATTTTTTATCTTATTCTTTCTTAATTTTAGCCATCAAAATATACTTAAATATTATTTTTCCTTAGGAATAAGAACTAATAAGCCTTACTGGCTAAATGAGCGGACAATCGAAGACTAGGCTGTGTGTACTTCCACACAATCAAAGTCTATAAGCTGCTATTCAAGATCCAAAAGTGAGTTATTTACATATGACCCTATAGATGGGATCGGATGGCACTTCTTAACCCTGTGGTTATATAGGATCAGATATCAATATGCCACTATAATATACTACTCGCTAAATTATAACTTTAGTCCCGTTTTTATACTTGTAAAAATTCTATATTTTTTTTATTTTTTTTTAATGTTCTCACTCCTAAAGAAAATATTTATAATTTATAACATATTGTAGAGTTTTCTATCATAATTTTATGAATTTATACTTGTATTTTTATAAAAATTTAATCATGGTAAAATTATTGGCATGAGATGCTAAGTTTATAGAAAAATGTAGAAATTCAGTGATTAATAGGGATTCAACATGCACCGTGAAATTTTTACTCATCTAGGCCAATTTACATATATTTTCAGTATATATATATATATATATATATTATACTTTAAGGCGTATTTGAGCTGCTGTACAAATTTTAAGATATTTAAACATTAATAATTTAGCAAGAATCAGTAAAATTTTCAATATATGTAGAATTCAATAATTATATAAAATTTGAGTAGCAATTATATAATGTTTCAGACTGTATAGGTTAAATTCCATACGATTTTCAGCCCATATAAGATATGCATTTAGTAATTAAAAGCATCTATTAGCTACTGGACGAATTTGACGTACAAATAACTTAAAATTTAGCAAGAAATGTGTAGAAATTAGTATGGATTTTTGAAATTCAACAGCTCATTATTCTCAGCAAATTTTTAGTTTAATAAACTAACATATAGGGCCGGGTTTATCAAATTTTTTGACATGCATGATGACATTTCACCAAATTTAAACATGCATGATCATTAATTTAAGATTCCAGTGTATGCATGAAGATAGAATACAAAAATTTAGTTCATAATACACTATACTTAATTTTAACATGAGTTCTCAAAAAACTTTTTCATAAAATCATGAAAAATTAACATGCATACATAATATACACATCTTAGCTTTGAAATCATAATTTGGGGGAATATTATAATAAGAATGCTTGGAAGAATTGGAAAGGAAACAAGTAAAAGATGAGCTTAAAATACACTTGCCTTGACTTGGATTTATTTAAATCCTCACTTTGATCACCTTGATTCAAGATGCTGGAGCCATCTTTCTCTTCTCCTCTCTCTACCTCTAGGCTCTCTCCTTCTTTTTCTCTTAAAACTGTTGTAAAAATGATAAATTTTGATCTCAAGAGTCCTTTTATAATAGATTGGCACTTGAGTGCGGCTCGAGCATGTGTTGGGAGGCCACATTCTGTCAACGGTCGCTCGAGTGACTCTTAGACGACTTCAGATGCGGGGATTCTGTTTTTGTCCCTTTAAGTGCGCATTAGGTCTACGTCAGGTGCATGTCAGGTATGCTTCAGGCCTAAATCAAGTAGGAGTTATCTGGTCTAAATTTTGGCCCTTTTAATTCAATTTTTATATTCTTTAACCTTAATTTTAACTATAATAGCTTATTTAATCATAATTATCATAATTCAAAGACTCGAACCTTACACATTATGCATTAATCTCCTACACCACTCTAGTCTTTCACTCGAATAAATTCTCACACTAAAATTAAGTGAACTACCAAATAATAATTTGTTCATAATTCTTATGCAATAATTCTTGAGATTATATTATACAATGCGGCTTCTCTAAAGATCTATTATTTAAAACTTGTAAAAATATTTTTTATAAGAAAATTCTTCATCGATCGTTAAGTATTAATCTTAAAGTTTTCTCATTATATTCTTATAAAATAAATATATTTTATTATACACACCTTCTCTTACCTGTTGACTTTCATATGAGATGTGGGTGGAGTGAAAATTGAGAACCAATTGTGTACGAAAATTTTACGGCTTATAAAGCAAGATTGATAAAAAGATCAAAAGGAATCCGATTCCGTTATCAATGGCAAATCCAATGAATTTCTTGGTAGGGGTCATAAGTTGAGAGTAAGTCGGTTAAATTAGTACGTCTATATCACCTAATTTATAAGTTGACATTCTTAATATATTATTTTTACTTGTTGTAAAAATTTAGATGATTTTACTTAATAACCGCGGTTATCAAGATTTCTCTTCATCATCAAAAATTTTCTCTTGGCTATTATTATTTATTGTATTTACTGTTTATACTTTTTTGATAGTCAATCACATTTAGATTTAAATATATTTTACGTGTTTTGTATATTCGTATATATCTTTATTCCGCAATTTAAAAAGGGGTTGAAATGAGTTGAGATTAGGGACTTCCTAGTCTTTTTTAACTTTGTAACTAACATTATCTTTATAATAGATTTATTTAGAATTTATCATATAGTTTTTTCCTGAATTTGAAATAGTTTTTCATGTGAAAAATTATTATTCAACATTGTATTCTGTATACTCAAATGTTTAGTGGTTGACATCTGAGATGAGATTTAAGTTTATCCACTACATTGATTATGCGTGTTTTGGTAAAATCCTAATATATATCTTTGCTCGTACTAGCTCTCTGGGTAACACAAGAAAAGTAACATGGAGTCCACTAACAGGTGTCTGGTTCAATTCTTCATCATGAAGAATTATACCAGTGAGGAAATACGCGAGTGGAGGATTGCCACATTCTTCTCGATCGACCTTGACAATCTGTCAGGAGGACTATCCATGATGGCCATTATGATACATACACATTTCAGGAAGATGGGATCAAGATGTTTTAGCTCCCCTTAAGTCAAATGGAACTTCCAGTTCATACGTAGATGAAAAAGGATGCCCTATTTGATGTGTGCGACACCAAACTAATGACCAAACTGATATGAAGGTGTGCACTCTTCATATGAGACAAATGTCCTTCAGGTATTGATCCCACTAAAATCGGCAAATAGTCATCTATCTTACTCTTACAAGGTATAAATATTGTTTGTTCAATAAAAATGTCTTGCACTTAACTACTCTTTGCATGAACTTTGTATGACATCCAATAACCCTTGTTGCTTGGTTGATCTTCGACCAATATTGACTAACTTTCACATGAATATTGCTGTAATTTTTCAACAATTGTTGTCATTCGTATGGTCCTTAACCGAAACAAAACTAACCTTTACACGAATATTGCGCAATCTTTAGCTACCATTGCCGCCTGGCTGACTCTCAATTAACATATAGTCCATGTTTGCTGCTTCAGTTTTTAGGGGACACTATGTTAATTCGGCTACCTCCGCCAATAATGAGGTTGTAGGTTTTGCCGCAAGATGTACATCGTGTAGAAGATGTCATGCTCCCAGTCCACCAATTCATCCCCTAAATGTTGCGCATTCAAACAGTATCTGAGTACATGCATCTCCCGTTCGTCAACATAGGTGAGTTCTTCCTGTTGAGGTTTTTATGTTCTTTCTATGAAATTTCCTTTTCTTCTTCTTCAATTAAGATTAATCGCTGGTCTATTTCGACAATTGGATGCTATCCGGCCAAGTCCCTGGCTTTTGAATCATTGCGGAGCATTACCTCCGGATGTGCCGGTCCGAAAAGCTCCCTCGCCCGTCTTGAGGGCATTGCCCCCTTGTTTGAGAACTTCAATTTAGGTGCGGTATTTCGAGTTTCTCAGCGGTCATACATCAAAAATGGCCATTAATTGCTTGAACTCGCTGGAGGGCATTCTTTGTGTTGGCCGAAAATGGGGCGGCTTACCAATACAGGCACAAAGGAATCGAAGAGAAGAAATGAAAGCAAGAATATTGACAACCGATATTTACATGAAAAACCCTAATGAATCAAGGGAAAAATCACGAGACTTTCAGTCCGTAAAGTTACACTATGTATAAGATAGAGATTACAAAATAGGAGGTAAAAATACACACACACTGTTGGGCCTTCTTCCTCTCCTCTGTTTTTCTTTTTTACTCTCACACACTCACACTCTGCTTCGTTTTTCAGCCACATACATCCCACCTGCTTACACACACACACACACACACACATACATATATATATATATATGTATATATATATATATATATATATAAGATTTAGCAGCAGCTGGACCTCCACGTCTTGCACCATGGTTGGTGCATGGTTCCCAAGGAGTATGCATCAGACTAACAACAGGTGGTGCATGCCTGCAGCAGCAGCAGACAGATCTGCTGTTTTGAGTTTCCAAGGTTACCTAAACAAGCAGGTCAACCAATCACATTTCAGAAACAGCAGGTCTTCAGTGTTGCCATAACAAGCCGGTCAACTTTGTTAACCGTCTTCCCATTTAGACCAGCCAACGTCCTGTTGACCGTCTTCTTGTTGTTCTGAGAACCCTCAACCAAACCGGTCAACTTAAACTTTCAGCCAGTCAACCAGATTGACCACTGTTGACCGGAACTTCTTCACGGGAGTGAGTTCCAACACTTTGATTGATAAGCCTCGTTGTTGGAAACCATGAAGCTTAGTGAACATATACTGATGATAAGTTTTATAAAGGAATTCCTTTTTCAATTCCTCCATCATCTTCTTCCATGTAGCAACTTCTTTTCCTTCCTGCAATCTTCGAGTTTTCAAATTTCCAAGCTTGTCGAGGTGTAGTTCTCAAGTTCAATGGCAACTAACGTAACTTTCACCGGATTCTCCAATTTCTCTTCCCTCTGGAATGTGGGGTTCTACGTTGTAGTTTTGTCGTCTAAAAGTATCAAATTGGAGGATATTTAGCTATTGTACCCCCAATTGAAATCATGCCGCAACAGCAAATTGGAATGGGTCAACAGCGAGAACTTCAAATTTGTTATGGCATTGAGTGTTGGGTTTGGTCACTCCCATGTGGGTGGCCCAACAAACTGACAAGTTATCAAATTTTAGAGTGCTGCAAATTGGTTGCAGCAAAGACCTAAGAAGACCATTTGTCGGAGAAGACAAACTGGGAGAAAAACCGTTTTTCAGAGAAAAGCAAACCACGGAGAATATCGTTTGCCGGAGAAGGCATATATCAGAGGATGAGCATTTGTCGGAGAAGACAAATCTCGAAGTGTCCATTTGTCAGGCAAGGTAAATCTTGAAGAATGACCATTTGCTAGAGAAGGCAAATCTCGGAGTGTTTATTTGCCGGGCAAGGCAAATATTGGAGGATGACCATTTGCCTGGTAAACAAATCTCGAAGTGACCATTTTTCGAAATAGCAAATCTCAAAGTGAAAATCCGGAGTGGATTTTTAAAGTGACCATTTGTAGAAGTGGCAAATCTCAGAGTGGAAATCCGGAGAGGATCTTCGGAGTAACCATTTGCCGAAGTGACAAATCTCAAAGTGGAAATCCGAAGAGGAATTTCAGAGTAATCATTTGCTGGAGTGGCATTTGAGGAATGAAAATCCGAAATGGATTTACAAAGTGAAAATTCAGAGTGGATTTCCGGAGTGCAAATGCCGGAGTGGCATTTGCGGAGAGGAATTCCAGAGTTGAGTTTCAGAATGGAAGGCCGAACTGTCAGCAAATTGTGTTCGGTAAAGAGACTAGTAAAGATTGAAGACCAGATGATGGCCAAAGAAACTAATGACGACCAAGAACATTAGGTGATGGTCAGAGAAACTGCTGAAGACTGATGACATTAGGTGATGGCTAAGGGCAATTTGTCTGGAATGCTGGTAGCTAACTGTGCAATATAGTTGACTTTTTAGAGTGTGTAAGTTTTACAAAGTAAGTAGATGTCATACAGAGTACGTACCATCCGTGCAGAGAGTAGGTTAACTTGCAGAGCATGTGTGTCTAGAAAAACACAAAAATTGGTGAGATCGTAGGAAAAGATAGGATTAGTGTGATAAATTATCTACAAGGATCGGGCCGGTGAGTAGATTAATTTAGCGCAAGGGTCTTTATAAAGATTATACTAGGTGCTTCAGATAAGTGCAGACAAGTGGAAGCAGACAAGATAAGAGGCTAGCGGCCGCAGGTGCGGTAGGCGAAAGTGGTAGCGATAATAGATGCGGTGGAATATGGAAAGAGAGTAGAACGGAGTAGGAGTGCAGAAGGGAGCTCTCATCATTCGCCATTTACCGTCACACTTATAAAATCAAAGTGAGCAGAGTATACTACTAGTGAAAAAAATGAGAGAAGAAAAATAGAGAGATAAGAGGGAATGATAGTTTTTCTTACTCTGGAGTTATTTTTTTAACTGTCTTGGATGTGTAGTGGATATTCTATCTCAGAAATTTTTGTAACCAATTTTACATAGTGGATACTTTATTCGGAATTTGTCTCGTGATTTTTCTCTTCAAGTTGAAGGGTTTCCACGTTAAAAAATATTATGTACCTTTTATTTCTTATGCTCACTAAATTAGTGATTGTTGACTGATGGAGGATTTGAATTTTTCGCTACGCTGGGTTGGGTGTGAATTCAGGTTTCAAACCCCAACATGGAGCAAGTAGAAAAGAAATAGAAAATGGCATATTTGCCTCCAAGATGAGGGACGTGTACGAAAAATAGTGCAAGTCAGACAGTGAATCCAAGAGGGTAATGATGATGATGAATACTTATGCACACAATAGGGAGAAAATAAGGAAGAATAGGAGAAACATATATAACTTTTACGTGAAATTGCCTTTTGAATAAGAGGAAAAAATTATTGGATATTTAGTCCATAAAAAATTTCACTATGAAAAATTTTGATTATAAAAACTCTGATTACATAAACCCTCGAAGAACAAATAATAAGAGTAAAGCACAACTCATTGTTACTTCTATGTTTCTTCGCCTCTTACACACTGTGTGTCTCCACACTTAAAAAGGCAGCAATGTATATATATATATACAAATGCATCAAACGACACCTATTCCGCAAAACAATCACATGCACTGCAAAGCCTACTACCTACTCTGTAAAGTTGTCTTCCTGCCATGAATTTTATAGTTGACCTACTTTATAAAGTCGGTTACCAATTCTACAATGTCAACTATCTACTCTACTGTATGCATTGACTTTGCAGGTGATTTTTGACGCATACCAAATTTGTCCATCTGCTCGACCCTAGTATCAAAATCATTCTGTCAAATTTCATCACTCTTGCCTTATGTACTACTCTGAAATTTTCACCTTGGATTTTCATCCCAGGAATTCCACTCCGAAATTCCACTCCGGTCAGTTTCATCCTGCTTCAGGCTACATCGTGGGAGTGACCCATATCCAACAGGCCGGAACATGAATCAATTTGTGGAATTGAGAGCAACTATTTAGGTTAGTATTTCGCTAGCAATGTGGACGAATGAAAAAGAAAACCTGTCAAATTGAGAGGGATGAAATGTAGAGGTGGAATGATCATGATCGCAATGAACCATCTTTGCTGTGGTTCAGCACAAGATGACTTACTTTAATATTAAGGCTCCATCTTCTAATTATATCTTTTAAGACTTAATAGTTAAAAGTTGAATATTAAATACTTATGTCATTTTATCAATATTTATCATATTACAATATTTATCATATCAGCATAGATAATAGTTACATTATTATTGAAAAATTATCTCCAATTATGATTGTATCATTCTCCCTGGTTTGGGAGAAACTCATCATCGAGTTGGTTTCTTCAACATACAGTTCGAAATCGATCACATTAAAAGTTAAATATACATTATACTTTTCAGGAAATTCTACTTCATATACATTGTCGCAAATTCTTTTAAGGATTCTGAATGACCCATTCGTACATGTATGGGGCTTAAAAATTTTTTTGATAGGAAACCGTTATTTTCGTAAGTGAACTCATATTAGATCATTTTTCTTGAATTTTTTTCTGCCAATACTTGTCCACTTAATTTTTATACTAAGCTATTTACTTAGCTCTATATTTTTAGAAATCAGAATACATTTTTTTGATGTGTTGAGCTCAAAATTTGGCTTCTTCTCTAAAAGTTGGCAGAAATAGAATCTGAATAAGATCAATTGGGCTAATGAAAATATCGCCATAAACTACCTTGAATGGAGATCTTCCCATGGATTGACTTCAAGATTATTTATTAACAAACTTGGCTTGTACAAGTACCATGTCTCATTGTTGGATATTCTTCACAACAATGCTTTTTAATAAATGGAGTGTTGGATCGTAGTGGTGCAGAAATAAGTAGCGCCTAACATACACTTGAGCCACGTATAAGTATGTTTGAGATATAATTGTCGTAATTAATGTGCATATGATAGGTAATCGTGCACGTTTATTTTAGTAGTATCTGAGATATGCCTAATGGGTACTCTTATATAGGCTAAAAATAGTCTCTATATCTGATTCGTGACTAACTAATGTATGTATAATAGTTTACAGTATAATAATTTTTTTGTCAATTTTAGCTTATTTTTCTGTGATTTTTGAGAAAATAGAGAAAATAAGAGGAAAAGAGAGAGAAAAAGAGAGGGAAAGAAGAAAAATGCGAGTTTGAAGTGCAAACAAGCAGATATTTGGTAAATTTTAGTTAAGGCAATTGCTACAAAGCCTATATGTATATGTATATGTATATGTATATGTATATGTATATGTATATGTATATGTATATGTATATATATATATGTGTATGTATGCATATGTATATTTTGATATTATATTACATACATATTAATTTTGTTTCAATTTCATGAAATTTTAAGGGCTTCTATATTAATTTAAATATCTTATCTTAAAATCCTAAAACCTTTGAACAAATTATTCTTGCATGTCTATTTTATACAAGTATTTTGATAAAACTTCTAATTTAATATTAATTAAGATAATTTATTTTTTATATTTGAGATAAAAAATTATATATTTATTTTTTGATATAGAATTTTCTATTTTGATTAAATGAGAATTATTATAGAGAATTGGCAAAATATATTTGGATATATCTTAATATATTATTTGTAAATTTTTTTATAAAATATCATCCCTGACATCTACAAGCAAGAAAAGTAATATTTTATCTAGACATAGGAAATAATTTATGGTCAATCTATCTTTATGTTGTGAATAATGGTGTATAGTCTTTGACTATATGAAAGTAACTATAACCCAATTTTTTATGTTTATTTTTTATTGACAAGGTTATTATTGATCATTGATTCTTATATGTTCACAAGAGTTTTGCATATTTGATCATTATTTCAAAGTTTTTAGCATTTCAGTTTTTTATCATAATCATTATCTCTTCACAGGTTTCATTTGTTATTATCCACATACATAAATTTTATATATTTTGTTGGGTATTCAGTTCACTTTTATTATTTTTTGCTAACTTTTCAAATTAATGGGTTTGTATAATTTTGCAAAGATTTCAGACATCGAGAAAGCATTTTAGAAGAATAGTTTTTAGGATATTATATTGTATTTTGATTATTAAATTAGAAGAATAATAAAAATTCTCCCATCTAAAACTTATAAGCATCCAAAGGCCTGCAACACTTTGCGGATCACAATGGTCTAATTTTGCTTCTCTGTGGCCCCATTCGACTGCTTTTTCTTGTTTTTCCTTTTGGGTAGATCATATTGGATGCATGCTCGTTTTACCGGTAGGTCATACTCTTTGAAAAAGATTGATTCGAAATCTCGTGAAGATTGTTTGGAAGGAAATGTCTCTCTCGTGTGAAAAATGTAAGATTAAAATTTGTAGTTTGTGGGCGTCAATAATCACTAAATAACAACTAATTTTGCTTCTATCATTCAAGATTTATAGTTAATCGTGGGAGTCAAATGTATTTGGCAAGCAAGACCACTTCTTCATGAGATATTATATTATAATTTAGAGTCTCACGTCCCTTTATAATATTAATCAATTACTAAATAGTATATAACCATTATATATTATGATAGCTAATCAAATCCAATGCAAGTTTTAAAGATAATTATATGTTTTCAATATATATGATATGATAAAGTGACACCACATTTTCAATTATTGCATAATTGTTTCCATATTTATATTCTATTTGATCCAAAAAAAAAAAAGGATTTTCATGTTTTGCAATCCAAAATAATCACATCACTTTTTATTGTTGAATTTTATTCACTTTCTTATAAGTGTCACAATAAACGGATAATTATCGGAGAATCACACGATATTCTTGTGAGGATACACTAGACCAGTGCCCAAGCGCTGAACCCTGGGGTGCTCACACCTGAGGCACCGATTCTAGAAGGTGTGCACTTTAGGGACGCCTAAGGAGCCGTTCCCAGTGGCACCCACGCCCAAGGCACCCCTAACGAGTACTCAAGCGCAGCTCATAGTATAAAAGTATGCCTGACAAATTTTTAAAGTATTTCAAAATCAAATCTCACATGAGGAGCACCGCATAGAGAGAGAAAAGAAAAGAAGAGAAGATGGAGAAGTTTGGTATTTGATTGAATTTCGTTTTTTGCAAAGGTTAGTACGTTATTTTAGAATGACTTTGTAGAACATATTTTGTCTAATTACTCATATTTATCGTTATATTTATCTTATGATTTATTACGGTATTAAGAGAATTGTAATCAACTATTATTTACTTAGGATTGTAATGAAGGGATATCAGAAGGGATTACTTGCGATCGACACTATTATTATAATAAATTTATTTAGAATTTGTCTCGCAATTTTTTTCTTAGTTGAAAGGGTTTTTCACGTTAAAAATATTGTACATTACTATATTTCTTATATTCATGAGTTTGATGGTTGACGTTTGACGAATGGTTTGAGTTTTATTCTGTTATGTGGGATTATGTATGTTCGGGTCAAACCTGCAATACTCATTTGCTTTGGGTCACTCCATGAATAGATTTTTTGCTTGAGTTGATTGAAGGATATTGTATGAAGCTCCTATAGATATTTATTTTTATAATATATTTTTAAGTCGTTACTCTATCATATGAAAATTATTATTGTGTAATCCGAGCATTCATAAACCCTAGTTTTGATTGTTTAGAGATTTTTAGATTTTTGCAACCTTGGAATCGGGTCCCTATCAAAGGGCGACCTTGTTGACAGGTTTTGTAGAGAGATCTCGAAGATTGGCGGAGGAGTTGACCGGTTGGAGCAAAGTTTTAATTAGAGAGAAACTAGAAATAGACCTAACTAATCCAGTGCCATCTAAAAACCAAACAAGCAAGATTTGAAGCAATTGAAGAAAGCTAAGCAAGGGTCACTAAGAAGACAGAAGAAAAGGCGGCAGCGGCAAATCAATTAACAATGATGTTGAACCCATCTAGCCTCTCGGTGGAGGAGATGAGTAGGGAGACTAATGCCCACCCAGAGAGAATGGAACGGAAGATGGTTGAAAAAAGATGCAAAAGAGGAGACTTTGGGCAAACTTATAGGAGGTTGAACGTTTCCTGAGTTGGGAACAGGGGGTCGGCATGAGACAGATGACAAGATCAGATGATAAGGAGGAAGATGGCCCGAAGTTGGTGGAAGAGAAATTAAAAGACGTGCGTATGCAAGGGAATCATATTACGGATCTTTCTGCCTTAGAGGACACGACGACAAGGGAGACCAGGAAAAGGGGTGCACCTGTGAGGCTGAAAACTCTTGGAAAGGCAGTAGCCCACATAAGAAAAGGCCATTATGTTATTATACGTGAGATTATAAGAGAAATAATAACACCTGCCATGATGATCGAAGGGGAAGTCAGTAATACAATCGAGGGTTAGAATGCTGGAGATAGACTACCCTCCCTTATGAAGGATAGAAAAGGGTGTTGTGTCACTGCCACTTTAATATAGTAGCTAGAGAGGATAGAGTTGCTACGGTCGGTTTCCATCTTAAAGGTAAGGATAGCAATTGTAGAAGTAAATTAAGTGTTCAATTTTGAGTCATTTCTTTTGTAAATCCTATCCTTAATAAATAAATTATTTGAAAGTTTATTCAGACTTAGTGCGAGGAATCGCATGAGCAAAAGATGAAGGTGGCATAGGAGACGATACCTGATGGATGCATAAGTGGGCTAGGCACCAGATAGATGCCTGAGGAGGTATATGTGTGCAGATAGTAGAATACGTGTTGCTTATGTACCAATGCATAGAATAGGCGTGGCTAGTGCATGACTAAGGAGACCTCACACACTATCTGTGTTGTTATTTGTGCTTAATGTGTGCCCGAAATACATGTGCTCCGTCATTAAGTATACAAAATTTGCATAATTTTAGGGCAAATATGAGAGATCATTTAACATAAGAGGCATCACACGAAGATAAAATAGAGAAAAGAATAAAGAATAAGAAGAAGATTTTTACAATTTAATTAATGTCTAATTCGAGTTCTATTTTTCGCCAAACTTAAAGACATTACTTTAGTTTTGATTTTAAGACGTTTATCTCTTGATTATTTTTTTTTTCAGTATATTTTTCTATAGTGAGTTTTTAGAAATGTTGGAGTTATATTCAACTGATTATTCATATGGGTTTGTTATGAATAGATCTTAAATAAGTTATTTGTAATCGGATACTTTGTAGTTGTCTTTTTGAAGATACTTTGTATTTTTTTTTTTTTTTATTAAGAAGAGTTTTTCAAGTTAACATTGTAATACAATTTTTGTATTTGGTTCCATATTTTTATTTATTGTGCTCCCATAGTATTTGGTGGTTAACGACTGATGGAGAAAATCGGATGCTCGTTTGCAATGTGTTGATGTGTGCTTATGTTTTCATGGAATCCCAACAACAAGACACAATATGTTAAGAAGATGAGGCTGGGTAACGGCATTTGAATATGGATTTATGGCTCAATAAGCATCGTCCCCTATAGTTATGTTGGGATTTGAGTAAAACATGCACAGCCCAGTACAACGGAACAAAATTCAAACCCTTTGTCAAACATCAACTACTAAATTTATGAGTATAAGTGATACAATAATATACAAATTCTAAATAAATCCACAATAATAATAATGTTAATTACAAGTAACTATCTTCGAATTTTTTTTACTACAATTCTGAGTAAAGAATGATTTACTACAACTCGTTCAACACACCTAATAACCTATAAGAGAAATTATAACAAAAAATAAAAGTAATCAAACGAAATACGCTCTAAAAATCTACTTTAGAATAACGTACCGACATTGGTAAAGAATGAAACTCAAATCGAATTTCAATCAGATGCTGAACCTCTTTTTCTTCTATCTTTTTCTCTTCTCTTTCTTTGTTGAGTACTTCTTGTGTGAGAAATAATTTTCGAATATCCTAAAATTGTGTGAGATACAATTTTATATTAGGGTGCGGCACTCGAGAACCAATCAGGCACGTGTCACGTGCAAACCTACTAGAATTAGCGTACGAATCTTTTACTATTTGGATGACCATCGACTAATCTTTAGTCAATCCTCACACAAATATCGTAAAAACGTTTGATGACTATCTGTTTATTATATCACTCACAATGGAGTAACCAAAACTTAATAAGTCAAACATTATAGGAAACTTGCGATGCCATGCCAAGAGGATAAAGTCAAAACTATATAGAGGAGTTTGGCCAAATACAAACAGTTGTTTGGGTTTGGACAGTAGAGGCTCTATTATGGACTTTCATCGATACTCTAATGGCTAGACAAGTAATTGGAATGAAGCAACGGAATGGCAGTCAGATGCTGCAATAATAGTTAAATCATATATTAAAGTTACTGTAAACTGATGAGGTGAGCCGAGGGGAACATGCAAACTGAGACTTTGGGAGGAAAAGTAAGTGGTGGAGAGCCATTCGAGAGAAAAATCAAAGTGAAGACAATGTCAGATGACAAACTAAAGCAGAGAACAAAGGAAGGGTTGTAATTCAACTGCGGCAAAAAATGCGGTAGCAATCACCTATGTAAGGCTAGCCCATTGTTCGTGATTGCAGAACACAGTGAAGAGGAAGACAGTGGGAGTGAAGATGTGGTGCAAAGCCTTCTAGATGTTATCGTTGGGGGCAAAGTCTATGCTGATGGCAGGGGAATGATGAGGACCTAACTCTACCATTTGTGAATTGTTTCTGGGAATTAATGGGTATGAGAGCTTGAGAGCCTTCTCAAGTTTTTTCGGTACTATTAAATTTCGACCTAGAAGATTTTTGGAATAGATTAAGGTTACCTTGTGACCCTAAGTCCTATACTCCTTTATCTTTTTCTAGATTTTGCTTTGAAATTAATTTAACTAATTAAAAGTTATTCTAAAATTATTCTTTTAATGATTTTTATATCTTCTATATTAATATTAATATTGATCATATTATTATTATTACTGTATAATTTTTATATTTTTACACAAGTAATCCGTAAAGTTGTCCTGATTGAAACCTCATGGATCATTGAAGTGTGATAGGAGAAGTGTCTCCAAACCATGTCAAATAGATGCATTCAATCTCTCAGTCTCTTTTACTACTTCGTTATCACACATAACAGAGCATGATATATTGGGGTTACCAATTTGTTTCATTTTTTCATATTCTGTTTTCATTTACCCTTCATGCAATAACATAAAATAGATTTGATTCATTTTGTTTTATCACCGAAATTAGCTAATTAACTTGGTTTATCATTTATTATGTTGTGCATTACATATTAATATGTTATTTTGAAAAATTTTTAAATTTATGTGCTATTGTCCTATTCATCTCATTTAAGGAGTATTCTATAACTCTTATAATTGTGAGAAAAGTTCCTCACATAACATTCCTCTTCATTGCTTATCAAAGAATGAAGGACTCTTTTAAGTCTATTTAGACGACCTTAATCCTTAAAAAGGATAAATCTGGACTAAATCATTAAAACTCTGCTCCATTCTTTCTCCCAACGAAGAATCCTTTAATCAATCTATGACCATACCTCTTCTCTCATCTTCACAACTCACCATGATTTAACTAATCTTCATATAAACTAGCTTAATCTTTACACCAACTTGCTGTACCACTTATTAGGTGAAGAACATTAACTTAAACGTCGAATGATCACCTAAGAAAATACATATGCATTTAACCTGTATCTTCATTGTGGTGTGCATATGATTAAGATTCTATACTCCAGATCTTGCTCCATTTAGAGCTAGTGAATTTCCAGATCGATCACTGCAGCAAATGGGCATGCCTTATCCTTTGGATGAGTGTGAATTGCAGTGCACATGGTGGTTGGAATCCTTCACAATCACATATATATATATATATATATATCACATTATTGTATGATTGTATACCTTATTCGTAGCCGTGTCAGATATGTTTTGTCGCTGTCAACAAAGCGGAAGCTTCTTTTTTGGTCCACCATGAACGTGCATGGCCAAAATTTTCGTGGTCGTCGTGATCATCTACGATAGCATCGCCGTCTTCACATGCATGTTCACGCCCTCGAAAAGCCACTGCATGGGCTGAGATCCTGATTTGATCTATTCGCATCTGGGGCGTTGATTTTAATCAACTGCCAGCCATATCGGATCCATATTTATAGCGGGTTGGATTAATTAGTCTCATTTAAAATAATAATGATTAGGTATAAATACGTTAATATTAAATTAAACTTTTTTGTTTATATTATTAGAAAATATATAGTGTATATTAGGTAATTTTTCATTATGTTAATATTGTATTTTAGGTAGTGTTTTTATTTTGGCTATATTAGATTGTTGTATTTTAGAATGGTGTATTTTTTATTTTTGGGTATATTGTTATACCGTTGTATCCCGTTGTATATATATTTCCCCTCTTCCTCCCTCGATGTACGTGAAGCGTGTAAACGGCTGCTAAGCCATACTAATGCGGTTGCCAGAATTTTCTCCATTTTCCAACAACAGCACTTGAGTTTCTTTTGTCCTTCGTCGTCTTCTTTCTTCGTCTTCGTTTTCTTCCCTTGGCCATCGCTTTCTTACATGGTATCAGAGAGGTTATGGCACACCACAACGCTTTTGAAAATACATCCTGCACCGACCTTCCAGATCTCATATCCACACAAAACCCAGATCTTGCATCCACACAAAATTTTCTACGATTTTAAAATCTTTCGGATCCATGCAACCCTTTTCGATTGGAAGCCGGCAACAGTCTGGCCATTACCCTGGTGACCGATCTACTAACAGTCGACAATTATTCGACTTGGTCCAGAACCATGCATCGAACCTTGAGGGCGAAGAACAAACTTCCATTTATTGAAGGTACTATTCCTAAATCTTACGATTCCACCGATACCCTTTTTGAAGCATGGGGACGATGCAATGACATGGTGGTGTCTTGAATTCAAAACTCCATCAGTCCATCTATTAAATCCAGTGTTGTCTTTGTGGATGACACTTCCAAAATTTGGAAGGAGTTGCGTGATCGATTCACCAAATAAAATGGGCCACGCATTTTTCAACTCAAGAAATCATTGGCAAATCTCTTGCAAAAGCAAGATTTGGTAAGTTCGTATTACGGTAAACTGGAAAACAACTGGGATGAGCTCCTTGTGTACGACCCTCTCCCGGATTATGATTGTGGTAAAATCAAAGTGCTCATCGAGCAGTATCGGAAGAATTGTGTTATACAATTCTGAATGAATCTCAATGATTCGTACACTAATGTGAGAGACCAAATTATGTTAATGGATCCTCTTCCCTCTATAAACAAAGTCTTCCCTATTATCTAATAGCAAGAACGATAATACCAAATGTTGTCTGTTGTTCATCCTTTAGAAATGATGGCTTTGCTTACAAAACGGGTTTTTAATCACTCTAAAAGCACTGTGAAAAATAATCCACTATCTAAGAAAGATAGGCCTTTCTGCGTTCACTGTCGTGTCTCAGGACACACTCTTCAGTAATATTTTAAGGTTGGGAACGCTGAAATGCCTGTTTGCTCTCACTGTAATAAATCGGGTCACATTACTGATATGTGTTATCAGCTTCATGGTTTCCCTCCAAATCACAAATTGCACAGTAAGTCTGGTATAACAGCTTTTTCGGCCAACCATTCGAGTTTTACTACCGTTTCTGATCACGAGAACAATGAGAATGACAAAGTTGCTTTAACCAAAGCCCAATTCAGGCAACTGATGAACCTAATTCAACTGAAAGACCCGGCTGCCTCTGCTCAAACGGCCAAACAGATCTCCTCTCTAATTGACCCCATTGGTGATCAATCCAAAACGGGTAACATGACTGGTATTGAATTCTGTTCTGTCCCTTCTACTTGTAACAAAAATAATGTTTGGATATTGGATACCGAGGCCACAGATCACATGATCTGCGACCCCTCTCTGTATCTTCATCAGAAGATCCCCATTTCCAGTTGTGTGAAATTGCCAGATGGAAGAAAAGTCCCTGTGTCCCACATTGGTGATGTAAAACTGATCCCAAGGATAACACTTGAAAACATTTTATGTGTTCCATCCTTCACATTTAATTTGATTTCAGTAAAGGCCCTTGCTAATTCTATTCGCTACTGCATTTTTTTCTCTGACATTTACTTGATTCAGGACCTTACCTCGTGAACAATGAATGGGATGGGTGAAGAGTGAAATGGTTTATACTATCTGCTGAATAAGGATGTTCATCACAATACTTTGGCTGGCCTTCTCTCCAAATTTTCGAAGCCCCTTACGATGCCTTCAGCTAATTTTGTTTCATTGCCAATTAATTTATGGCATTACAGATTATGTCAGATTTTGCATTCTAGAATTCAATTGATACATGATCCGGTTGTAAAAGAAGTATTACATTCTTTTAATAACAATCCCTATTCCATTTGTCACATAGCTAAATAACGTCACCTTCCCTTCACTCCCAACATCCATAAGTCACACACACCGTTTGCCGTGGTGCATTGTGACTTATGGGGACCCTTCTCAGAAGTATTCTATGATGGGTATTTCTTGACTATCGTGGATGATCTTTCAAGAAGTACGTGAATCTATCTTCTGAGATAAAAATTTGACACGAAATTGCGCTTAGAAACTTTTTACAATCTTATTGCAACACAATTCAATATCCACATTAAAATTATTAGTTCTAATAATGGGTCCGAATTCAGTCTAGGAGATTTTTACAGTAAAAGGGGTATTATCCACCAACGCAGTTGCGTGGAAACACCACAGTAAAATGGTATTGTTGAACGCAAACACCAACACTTATTACATATGGCTAGAGCAATTATATTTCAAGCAGGACTTCCCTTAAAATTCTGGAGTGACTGCATTCTGACTGCTGCCTATATTATTAATAGAACATCCACTCCCGTGCTGAACAATCAAATACCATATGAAATTCTTTTTGGAGTCAAACCAAGTTATGATAATCTTCGTGTATTTGGTTATTTATATTTCGTTTTCACACTTTCTCACGAGCGAAAGAAATTTGATTCTAAAAGTAAAATCAGCATACTTTTAGACTATCCCTTTGGTGTTAAAGGTTACAAGCTCCTTGATTTAGACAGCCACACTACCTTTAATTCTATGGATGTCATCTTCCATGAAACTAATGTTCCTTTCCAACAAAATAACACTGAAACCATTCCTAACGTGCAATCTGATAAATTATCCCCTGAAATCACACAATATGACTGCATGAATCCAACAACCATGTCTACCATAGATACAGATCAATCAACTGCCGAACCGTATAACAATGAAGGGCAACCTAACTTAACTCCTGTCCAGGGATCATCAGAAACTGAACAGGAAACTCTTGATAATCTTCCACAATCCCCCCTGATTCAATCACAAACTCACAATCCACTGTCAAAGACAAAACTCCTATTCGCTGAACCACTAGAACCAGGAAAGCCCTTCAATATCTAAAAGATTTTCATTGTCATCACGCATCTCACACTGCGACCACGCAATCAACAGTGCTACATACCTCTGGACAGCCCTATCCCCTTGAACATTACATATTATATCAAAAATTGTCTCCAGCCTACAGTTATTTTTCATCATCTGTCTCCTCACAAATTGAACCACAAACTTATGCTCAAACGTTTTCTTATCCTAATTGGCGCAAAGCTATAAATGATGAGTTACGTACCTTAGAATCAAATAAGACCTGGATTGTTACTGACATACCTCCGGGCAAGAAAGCTATTGGATGTCGCTATATTTTTAAATTAAAACTCAAAAGTGATGGGAATATTGAAAGATACAAATGCCGATTAGTGGCAAAAGGATACACGCAACAGGAATGGGTGGATTACCATGAAACATTTTCTCCAGTTGCTAAACTTACCACTGTGCGATACTTCTTAGCTGTAGCTATCATAAAAGGATGGCATTTATACCACTTTGATGTCAACAATATTTTTCTAAATGGAACATTAAATGAAAAAATCTATATGAAACCACCTCCCGGTTATACCACAACAAAACCAAACCAGGTATGCAAACTGTCAAAAATTATATACGGTCTTAAACAAGCTTCTAGACAATGGTATTCAAAACTATCCAACTCCTTGATCCTTTTTTACTTCACTCAATCAAAGGCCGATTATAGCTTATTCACTAAACAAGACAATCAATCCTTTACTACTCTCCTTATGTATATTGATGACATCATTGTTGCCAGTAATTGTTTAGATACAATAGCTTCTATAAAATCTTTTCTAAACCGCATCTTCAAAATCAAAGACTTAGGTGTTCTTCGATACTTCCTCAGCATAGAAGTTGCTCGATCACAACAGGGCATCCACATCTGTCAAAGAAAGTGCACACTCGATATTTTGGCTGACTCTGGCACCATCGGTTGTAAACCTCAGAAACTACCCATAGACCAAAACTTGAAATTAAGTAAGCAAACCGGAGTTGCTCTAGCAGATCTAAGTGTGTATCGACGACTCATTGGTCGCCTCCTTTACCTCACCATTACTCGACCTGACATCGCTTATGTGGTACAAATTTTAAGCCAGTTTATGAATCAACCTACCTTGAATCATTTGAATGCTGCACACCAAGTTTTGCGATATTTAAAACTCAACCCTGGACAAGGCATATTACTTTCTTCAACATCTACCATTCAACTACTAGCGTTTTGTGATGCAGATTGGGCTTCCTGTCTAGACACACGTAAATTCATTACCGGTTATTGTGTCTTTTCTGGAAACTCCCTTATTTCTTGGAAATGCAAGAAACAATCCATAGTTTTTCGCTCCTCTGCTGAAGCAGAATACTGATCCATGGCTGCGACTTGTTGTGAATTATCTTGGCTTCGTTATATTTTAATTGATTTGCAGGTTTCACATCCCCATGCAACATTTTTATATTGTGATAATCAAGCCGCTCTCCACATTGTCGCGAATCCAGTCTTCCATAAACGCACCAAACATATCGAACTGGACTGTCATCTCATTCGTGACAAAATACAAGAAGGACGTATTCGCCCCCATCATGTTACCACCCACAATTAGCTAGCGGACATATTCACCAAGCCACTACCCTCACATCGTTTGAACTTTCATTTATTCAAGATGGGCATTATAAATATATATGATCCATCTTGCGGGGAATTATTAGAAAATATATAGTGTATATTAGGTAATTTTTTATTATGTTAATATTGTATTTTAGGTAGTTTTTTTTTTTGCTATATTAGATTATTGTATTTCAGGATGGTGTATTTTTTATTTTTGGGTATATTGTTATACTGTTGTATCCCGTTGTATATATATTTCCCCTCTTCCTCCCTCGATGTACGTGAAGCATATAAACGGCTGCTAAGCCATATTAATGCGATTGCCAGAATTTTCTCCATTTTTCAACAACAGCATTTGAGTTTCTTTTGTCCTTCGTCGTCTTCTTCCTTCGTCTTTGTCTTCTTCCCTTGTCCATCGATTTCTTACATATATCACTAAATATTTTAAATCAATTTTATAAAATTTATTTATTGACCACAATATGGCTTATTTATTCTATAAGACTAGTCGAATTTTGACATTTTTTATAAAACAAATAATCACATTACCATTTTAAATTTATACCATTCGAAGTATTAGAAATATAAAATTATGAACTTTCCGAAATATCTTAAATCCTAGCCTCAAAAGTCCCATTAATTGTACACTATGCACATTCAAATCAAACTTAGTTCAGTAGTTAATTTTGCAGTATACTTAGTTACTAAAATAAATATAAATATAAATATTATCATCAATAAGTATTATTAGGTATGATGCCTGAATAACTGTGACTTTGTTTTATTTGTATGTGAATAAATATTACCTTTAAAAAAATAAGGTAGGAAAAGCACCATATAATGTAGTATGAATATTAGATTTTTTGATCACTCTCTTATGGATAATTTAATAAACGGAAAGTCATTAGGGGTTCCCATGAAGCTCATGCGAGAATCGGAGTTTTTGCACACGCTTTGTGGGCATGGCGAAGGGCTTGGAGGCAAGATCAAGTTGGGCGTTTGAGCTCGAGCATTGATTCTAGATTGATGAAGGATTATGGGTATTTGCCTTATGCTCAAACAGTGTAAAGCCATAGATTTCAAACTTGATATACTCGCTACGCGCTCGAACGCAGAATTTAGGACTAGTGCACTCAATCTACGCTCACCAAACTTTCGAGCGTCGGTACATGGTATAAAATACGACTCACGAGTTTTAGGGTTATATTTTCTAAAATCTATCTCCATACGAGGCACCGCACATAGAAAGAGGGAGAAGAAGAAAAAAAAGAAAAATGTTCAGCATCCGATAAAGATCCGATTTGAATTCCGTTTTTCACCAAGGTCAGGTACGTCGTTATGGAAGTGATTCTAGAAACGTATTTTTATTTGGTTACTCTTTTTCTCATTATATTTCTCTTATGGGTTATCGGGAGTGTTGAAAATGAGTTATATTCAACCATTCTTCATTCGGGTTTTGAGTAAAGGGATTTCAGAGAGGATTCTTATAATCGGCATTATTTATAATGGATTTATTCGAAATTTATTTCATGATTTTTTTTCTTGATTAAAAAGGATTTTTCATATTAAAAATTATTGTGCATTATTTATTTTTTATACTCATAAATTTAATTGCTGATAATTAATAGGAGATTCGAATTTGTTCAATTGTGCTGGGTTAGGTGTATCTGGGTGCCAAATTCCCAATAATAAACACAACGAATAGCTATCAATTTCAAAGATAATTTTCTTTTCTGCCGCTTCCCAACGCCATGTTGCTGTCTTTATTTGTAAAATTGCAGTGGATTGGGTTTGAATACTAATTATTGTTAAAGAGGTTAGAAGTTATAAGTCTGAACACCATTATGATTTATCAGGTGGATAGATTTTTATATCTATTTTATAATTATGATTAAATTTTAAAAAAATAAATAAATAAAGAAAATTATATTAAATAATTTAAATAATTATTTAATTTTTATTATTAATTTTTTAATTTCTAATCTTAACTATTAAATAAATATAAAAATATATTCACAGGGAAGAGTATAAATGCTGTATTAAGTTTGATTCCCATGATGAGAGTATCAAGATTGATAGCTATCTATACAGACCAATAAATCAAAGGACGAGGCCCACATTGAGACCGACCGATTATGAAGGTTCATGATTTTTCAACGTTCCATTAAATTCTTAGCCTACCAAGCACATGAAAATGTCGCATCCAGTACGACACCTAACATAAATTTATAATTTTAAACTATTTAATTTGTAGAGATGTGGTATTATTCTGGCCTTAATTTATTCACACATTATTGATAAAACATATACATTTGAAAATATTATTTTTTATTTGATTTTATTTTATGTTCCCATATTTCTAGATCATTTCTAAATATTTAAAAAATACCCGACTTTATTTTAGGTATAAATTAAAATACCCAATAAGTATTAACTCTCTTGAAGAATAGAGATGATCTGTTTGCACTCTTCAATATAAATAACTCGTTACAGTTTCACTATTTAATTTTAAAATCCAAATACTATCACTTGACCTTGTATTATCTTTATTTTGTTATGGTTATTTTGATTAATCTATATCTATGAGGATTTTAAACAAAAAGTACTGTTGAAATACACTTCAAATTTCAAAAATGAAAGCAAGGATCAAACAAACATTAGAAGTCATGAAAACATGCAAGATCAATATGAGATAAATAAAAAATCAAAACAAGCAAAAGTTGGCATTAATTACATCCGCAAATTAAGTTGGCCTTCTAAAATTTAAATGACAAGCTTCATATTAGGTTTTCTATTTTTAAAAAATAGTGCAAAACTTTTCCAAAAGTCATGTTAGATAAGTAGCAGTACTTGATTAGCTACTTTGTATATGCCCCCACCATGTGTATGTCTTAATTTTAACCTTGACTATGGACTAAGTCACACAGAGGGGGAAGTTGTCAAAATTAGGGTCAATTTTGTATGGGAATTATTATTGTGTAATCTTAAGTGGAAAAAAGGTCGGAGTGGTTACATTTAACCGAAATGGTTACACTTAGTCAGAATGAAAGAAATTTCAGGGTGAAATTCCGGAGAAGTTTACAAGGCCAGAAAGATGAAAACTTGTCGGAGTTGTGTTACCTAGATAAAATCACAAGGCAAGTTAAATACTGATGACCGAGGACTCTATCTAATGGCCAAAGATACTGATTAAAGGTCGATGACTCTAACTGACGGCCGAAGGCACTAGTGATGGCTAAGGATTCTAGCTAATGACCAAGAACAGCTTGTCTTGAAAAATTGGTCATTTGCAAAATCTACACAAATAACTTTGCAGAAAAGGGAGTTGATTTTTCAAGTTGGTAGTCGATTTTATAAAGCAGATTAATTGCTCTCAGTAGAAAGACGATTTTATAGAGTAGGTGGCAGTTTATATAGTGCACGCAACCGCTTTGTAGAGTGAATGGTCGTCCAGTGCTTCATATATGTATGTATGCAGAATGCAAGAGTGTAGAGTGAGAGGCAAAGAAACACAGAAGAAACAAATGAGTAGTGTTTTTACCCTTGTTTTGTGTTCTTTGGGGGTTTATGTAATTAGGATTTTTGTAACCAAAATTTCACATAATAAAATTTTGTGGATTAAGTATCCTATAATTTTTTTCCTCTTATTCAGAAGAAGGTTTCCACGTAAAACTGTACATTTTCAATTCTCTATTTTTTTCTCGATTGTGTGAGTGTGCGTTCATCATCATCATTTTCTTAGTTTCACCATCCAATCAGAACTTGTTTTTCCCATAGAAGTGTCTACAACACCGACAAAAAATGGAAAAATTGAACCCTATCTCATAATCCTACATGAATTATGATTATTTTTCAGTAATTATATTTATATATTTTTAAACTTTTTTCTCGTAATGACCTACTTAATGAGAGCTAATACTTGTTGGGTATTTTGAGGTGCCTAAATATTCATCGTTGTCTTTCTTCGTTTGATCCTTGCCATTAACTTATGCCAGCGTAAGACACTTCTTATGAAAAATTCAAAAATTGGGCTTCTAAGAATGTATTCCATTCTCTTTCTAGTTGGCATGCATTAGATGGGAATGAAACTTTCCTCATACGGTTAATCGTCCAAAATGCATGTCCTACCTATCCCTTTTTGTGCAGTCGAAGAATGGAAGCAACTAGACTCTCACCACACAATAATATTGAAAGTAGCTAGGACAAACAAATCATAGAAATTGATGGGTCATGCAAAAAAGTAGATGGATCCAGACCTAAGCACTTGGACTCAAGTTGTGAAAATATCACAAACCATTGAAAATTCTAAATTAATAAAAATTATCATAAAACTATCTTATTAGAATAGATGAGTTAGCAGACCAAAGTCTAAAGAGTTGCCTTATTTCAATAGGTGAATTGATGACATAAAAGGCTAGCAAACCATCTCTTCAAAAAGGGTGAACAAACAGAAGGCAGTCGATTGGAAAATGATCATATGAGTTGTTAAGCAGTTAAGAAGCAAAGAAAAGAAGGTGAATTGTCAATCTTGATAATCCAAAAAAGCACTAATCATTAATCAGATTTAACGGCGTTGAAGTCGACTAGCAAGCCACATCAGTAGCCTAAGAAATGCAACATTTAATATCACCAACCATACTAAAGTAAAATATTATACTCAATGTCATAATTGTAGTATATAAAGACTCTATTTACTTAAGGCGATTAAGAAGTCTAAGTAAATAGCGATATAATGAATCAAATTGAATAATTAGGTGGAAGCAATTAATATATAACCCCATTTAAATTTACTTTGATAAACCTAAAAATAAATTCGGTGTTTTTATGAATACAAGCTCTTTAATACAAGTGGACATATTGAGATATTGTGTGTTAAATTTTTTAATATTTAGCTTCTTTAAGGGAATTAAACATTCTATTACTTAAGACTCTCTATACAAATACTCAAAGGTAGGAGTAATTCTTAAAAATCTTTCCTCCTCATTTCTTTTATTCACTCTCTAATTTGTCTAACATAATTATGACTTAAATATCGGATAGTAAATCGGGAAGCAAATCCCATACATTTAACCTCTTACTTTAGTTTATGGAAAATAGATTCAGATTATCAAGATCTAAGAACCTGATATAAGGCTTCTTAAGTTAAATCCTAATTTATTATCTGTATGAATAATTATATAAAAAAAAAAAAACTCTTTTTATGTGAAAAAAATTGCCAGATATCATTTGTGAATAACGTTTCAGTACATGTCAATTGTGGGTACACAGTGACCTCACTAGTAAATACGACAGCCTAAACAAATGCTTTACCAAACAAGCATTAAACCTTTCTCTCTCACTCTTGGTGTTTCAGAGTTATTCCTGCGTACGTTTGTTTACACAATTCAACATCACTTTGCTTCTTGTGACTGCGCAAGCTGTTGAGTACCGAGGACTGGCTACACAATTCCAAGAAGTGACTGCGCATTGTGAGAGTTGTAGATTAGTTTGGTGGCCACTTAAACAAGTCGTTCCAGAAGATCTGCCCTTCGAGGTTACACTGTACCCTGGCACAGCTAGATGACCAAACTTCTGAAGTTTCATCCCCCATAATCGGAATAAAGTAAAAATGATTGATTAATTTATTGGGTACGATTTAAAATAAGATTGACCATATCTAACAAAATACGGGTTCCATGAATTGTAAGTAAAGAAATGTAAAATGGCCGAGTTGTTACTCCTGGAGTGAGAGAGAATTAAGTGTTGGGTCTGATCACTCCCTTGTGGGTAACCCAACAAATTGGTTGTCATCGGAGGGTTTTCGGAGAGCAAATAACGGAGTTCATTTTGGTGAAAATCCGGAAAACATTAGCCGGTCAACGGATGTTGACCGGCTGGAAGGCAAATTCCGGTCAACAGGAGGTTGACCGTCTGGGGCTGCAGGAGCACTGCTGGATGGCGGACTGGCAGCAGAAGACGGTCAACGGGAGATTGACCGGATCCGGTCAACAGGAAGGTTGACCGGATGGCAGCAGGAGCGCTGCTGGATGGCGGACGGGCAGCAGAGGATGGTCAACGGGGAAGTTGACCGGCTGACAACTGGGCCTTGGAGGCTGTGGAAGATGGCAGCTGGCAGAGGATAGATGTCTTTCCAGGATTGATCGACAGGAGGGCAGTTGGGTTGCAGAGCACGCGTCTGCACAGTGCAAAGCATGCGCCGTCTGCAGGGCATGGGCCTGCAGGAAGCTCGGGAACCGGTGATGACGTGGCACCTATTATCTGACAGAAGATCAGATGGACAGATGGGATTAGGTGGAGTCAGGACGTCTTTATAATGGCACCAGGAGCTTCAGGAGGTTGGGTGTGTGAAAACCACCAAGGGTGGCCAGCAAGTGTGGCCAAGGAGGGTGGTCAAGTCCGGTAAAGGCCTTAAGAGCACCATGGGCGAGCATTCGCCGGGGCTTGTGTAGCCAGGGGCACTGTGCGCCGGCCGCCGTGTGCGGAGGTGAAACGGCGGGTCGCCGTTTCACAAACACTTGTAAAATGTAGAGAGGAGTACACCACCAGTGTGAGGGAAAGAAAGAAAAAACAGAGAGTAAAAGAGTGAAGAGTGTTTCCCGTTTACTCTGGTGAGGTTTTTCTTTGTTATCCTCGGGTGTGTAGCGGATATTCCATCTCGTGGGTTTGTAACCCATTTTACATAGTGAATTTATTGGTGGATTATGTGTCCCGTGGTTTTTCCTCTTCGGTTTAGGAAGGGGTTTTCACGTAAAAAAGCTGTGTATCCCTTGTTCATTGTTCCTACTAAATGGTGGCTGTCGATAACTGGAGGTTCGGGTTTTCCGCTGCTGCCGGATCTGGTGGATCCGGGTCTTCCGACCCCAACATCAAGAATTTGCACAGGAACCCAACCCGCTGAACAACCGAATAGCCGAATTGCTAAGAGTAAAAAAGATCGAAGTATCTAATGGCCTAAAAAAGAATTAAATCGAGTGTTAAGTCCTAATAAACAATAACCTGAACTGAGGGATAAATGGTCATGTTAAATGGCCAGTTACAGCTACTAAATGGCAAGCATTATAGTTTAAGCGGTTATGAACTTATATAATGGTTAATCCTCCAACTATTATAATGTCTCAAATGAACAATCAGACTAATTTCAAAATAATATACTAATTGACAATCAGGTAATAAAGATACAATTTTTCTCAGTAAAAAAAGGAATTGAAAAGAGAAAATGCAAGTATAGAGTAGAAGCCTCCTACTTACATCTTTCCATAATCATGGAGCCAAATCCTTCGATTCTAACATTCTCTTACTAACACTCATCCCAAATCTATTATAATCTTTCGTTTTCGTATAAAGATTTTGACTTGAGTATTAAATGACATATAAGAGAACGAGTTTTATATTCTCTCTTATTAATTATTGTAATTTGTAAAATTTAGATATGACAGTTCAAAGTTTCGATCGGACATATTCGGCTGGCAATTCCAATCCTAAATACGCGTCAAAAATAATTTTTCAGTCCCACTAAAAAATATATAATTTTATATTCCTAACTATATCCATGTGAGTTGTTGAAAGCCGATTGCCCAAATGCCGATGTCCCTGTGATAACATATTTAAGTCGTGTATTTATTATATAAATGGTCCCTGTAGATTTGGGTAATGGCTGGAATCCTGGCCGCCTATTTACATCGTGCTCGACGGTGCAACACTGTTACAGTCGGTTGAAGCCAGCCGTGCCACCTGATCGCAATCAATGGTGAAGAGTTAATGCATTGTTTCCTTCACAGGGTAGGTATTAATAACAGGCGGATCGTTATAAGTAGTAAACAGTGCTCCTTTGGCCAGGATAACCGAGTATGATGATTTTATTCATTTATGTAAGTCTATATACTTACTAAAAAATTAGGCTTTGTGGAACTTTAATTTATATAATCATGCCCACCTCAGATTAGGAGTCCTATTTGAATTAGAAAATAGAACTATACATTTGACAGATTCAAAGAAAAGCAAATCTAATCTTTGTAATTTTAAATCTGGACTCTGTACATTCTAATAATTTAGTAAGAGGTAAGAAGTATATGGGATTCGCTTCTAATATATTCTCCGATATTCAAATCAGTAATTTTTTCGGAGAGATTGTACGATAATTGTAAGATGTGAAAAGAAAGCGAAAATGAGGTGTGTTTAGAATTGAAGGAATTAGGATGGTTGTACTCTAATAATTTGACTATACTTATAATAGGCAATTGTTTGCTAAAATATGCGATGACCCTATTTTTAACTGGAGGTATATATTTATAGTCTGGATACCAAGTAGTCCATCTATCAAGAATTTACGTAACTATTATCTGAAACATTACATTATATTAAGTCCCTACCATCATGTTGGTTACGTAACCATTCCTTATGTTGATTTAATAACAATAGTTACGTAACCATCCAACAGTAAATGCATATTGTTCATTTTTTCGTTGCTACTTGTTTTAATATGGTTAATTATCCCTCAATTATATATAACTATATGACAGAAATTAAATATATTTTTATTATTTTATCGGGCCATTAATTACCTTGATCTTTCATACTTTTGATCATCCGATCTTTCGACCAATCGGCCGAACTTTCGGTGATGTTGCTCCTCTGTATAGGTTTTGTATATCAGGTCGAAATATCCTTATTTAAATTATGCCAATACTTAGGATTCAAGATCTTATAGAATTTTTGAATTTTAATCGGCCGAAGACATATAGCTCTTTAATACTACTTAAAAAATATTAAATATTTCACTAATTAATAACTTTTCGATGATCCAGCCTTCATATATAAGGCTTGTTTTATTACTATATTTTTCTTTTTTAATACTATTTGCCATATATATTTGACTACCACTAAAAATATTTGATTGGATGGACCATGTCGACTGGAAAGGCCAAACTTACGTCAAGCCTCTAATAAGTAGGTCGACAATTAGTTCCACAGTGAAATGTCCTTCCAATATCGGTCATTTAAGTTCAAGGTAAACTATGGGTGCCCAGTCTCAGCTGTAAATACCATACATAAATCAGGTAAAAAAATGGGGTAATATATGTTTGAAATCCTCGGAGAATAAAAACAAGCATATAATCGGTGTAATAGAAATAAATTTTTAAATCATTTTTCAATCATTTGTTACCAAATACTGTAAAAGTATTAGAAATAAAATATATAGCCAAATACTATAAATTATATGATAATATTTAATGTGAAAAAATTTTATCAACTAAAAAAAAATTACGGAATAAGTTCTAAAAAAATCTAACATAATAGTATTTGATTTCAAGTATAACCCATTTTGATATCTTTCTACTATAATTAGAGTGAATGGCCGATTAAAAACAATCCAATATATCTAGCAATCCATTAGAAATGACACATTATCAAATCTGGACCATGGTCCCAAAATTTTTAAAATCAAAATATGATATGTCATAATCAGACTCTGATTTAAAACATATAAATAAATATTCAATCAACCGACCTACTCTCAAATTAAATATTAGCTCGTGGTGCTACAACAAACACCATAAAATAATAGAATAAATAAATAAATAATATCTAATTATAAGATTCAAAGGTCCCATCCAAAAATAGTCCTAAGAACTCATCTTTGAATCAACTAAAATTATAGAAAAAAATATCATCAAACTCAATAACGATATTATCCCAAAATCAAAACTGGTATTTAAAATTGACGCTCATAGCCAAATGCAACTGTCCAAAAATCAACATAACAAACTCTAAATCTAGATAATCAAAATATATCTAAAATACTCTAAAACTATTTCTTTTAAAAAGCTTTCTCCACATCTGTAATCTTTGAAAGTTAAATTCAAATTTACTAATTTAAAAGGATTGTAAAAAAGGATAAAAGTAAACCTAATATTCAGCAGAATTTATATACTTTCTATATATGTAGACATACTAAATGAATATGTAGAAGGCTATATTCATGATTAAAAACTGTAATGTCGATAATATTAAAAATATGATAAAATATATGAGAAATCACATACAATTATATGAATGTGAAACCTATCAAAATCATTGGAAAATATAAGCACATAGAATATGCAAAAATCATTCAACATATAAGAAGGTAAAATATACAAAAATTTTTCAAATGATTAAGAATTAAGGATCCATAATGATCTCATTAATAATATTTGAATATCAATATTTTGGTTATAATTATTTTTATATAAATTTACGACTCGTGGATGAGCCGATTACATATTATTTCCTATAATTATGATCAAATACTATTTTTCTTACTTACAATTATTAGATTTAATCTTTTATTTACAAGTAATATATTAGAATATATCATAATATATTTCATCAATTCTTTTTAATGGTTCTTAATCAAAACTAAAAACTCTGTACAAAAATATAAATATATAACATTTTTCTCAAATTTAAAAAAATAAATCACATTTATCAAAATTAAAGTAACTTTTTATCAATTTATCAGTAAATAAATGATACATAAGGACATATGTACAAAGATTTTAGAATTTAGTATGACATATATAAATTTAAAACATAAGCTTTCAAAAATCTCATGAAATGGGAATCAAATTTATATACATGTATGATATAATCAAAAGAAGTAAAGAAATATCACATGTATAAGTTTTGAAAAAGAAATGCTCAATGACTTCAAAAAAAAATTAACAATAAATAAAAAATATATTTAGATATAATTATCTTAGCTTTGATTTTTTTTTTTAAAAAAAAAAAGTAACATGTATTCGCCTAAAATCAACTTGGATCCATTTTATCCTTCTTCTCGCTTTTTTCCTCTTTTCTTTTTTTCTTCTCTCAAAACTCCGCAACAAATGAGCAGAATCAATTAACAATATCCTTATATAATAGATTGTACATGTGCACCAATCAAATACGAATCAGACTTAAATATTTTTTAAAACTTGCGAATAAGTGCCCAATAGGCATGCCTCTAGCATCATTATTTTCAACTAAACGCGTGCAAACGTCTCTCATATACACCTCATGTATGGTAGTTTTGTCTAAAAATATGCTTATACGAAAATTAGGTATATATCAAATGCCACTCAAATTTGCACATATGTAATTCAACACTTAATTTATAACTCAAATTAGCAACTAACTTTAATAATTTATTAAACTTTAACATCATTAAAATAAATATTAGAATTTGGGTCATATATATGAAAAGAAATAAGTATTTAAATAGTAATACGTTTTAAAAATAAAATTAAAATAATTTACCTAATTTTGATGAAGAATAGAACTCGAATCATATTCAACTAACCCTATATTTGGTTGAAAACAATTAAGTGGGAATAGAATATCTATTCTTTGGGATTAGATATTTCTCCATTTAGTTATAAATTTAATCAAAAATAAATATTTTCAGGAAATATTTATTTTCACATTTATGAAAATAACTATTCCCACTATTTATTATTATTATTATTATTCTTACCTTATTTTATTCTAACAACCAAATATAGAAACAATAATTTTAACTCTATTCTTATCTATTCTATTCACTGGACTAAATATTCTATTCCCACCTTATTCCGTTCCAACAATCAAACGTACCGTAAATGTTAGAAATATTTCTCTTTTCTCCTTTCTCTCTTCTTTCTTCGTGCGGAACTTTCTTGTATTAAAAATGATTTCAAATTTCTTAAAAATCAAATCGAGATATTTCATATCTCATGTGGTTCCTTGAGCAACCAGCTCTTGACCATCTCACTGTCACAACTAAAAAACCCTCCAAGTCCTAGCACTTAAGTGATCAGTTCATGGTCCTCTCATGGATGACTATAAGAAATCCTTTTAGTCATAATGCTTACACTATTAGCTCACAACTATGTTGTAAAGCCTCCTGCGAACAATTTTTATTCGAGTGAATATCGCATACCTTTCAATAAATAGCGTTGATTAGGTAAGTCTCACGCGAATATTATTCAATCCTCTAAATAATCCGTTCATTATTGTAAAACTCACAGTAAAGTAACTTAAAATCTAATAATGTAAATTGAACTAATAAGAAATGAAAATAGTTACAAAAAATGATTTTGGGTGAAAGAAATATTCTATAAAAAAATAATTTTTTAAAATATTTTTTATATATAATTCTTTTTTTATTTTTTGAAAATCTAAATAATTTATAAGAGACTTCTTGTCTTTTTCTTTTTTTTAACAATGAATGGAACTATCTCTCACAAGAAATAAATACGTTAAAAAGAAATATTTTTTCTTAACTGTTTTATTGTATATATTTATTTACAATTAAACGTATCATTTAAAAAATTATTATGACAAATCGCCTTCTAGCCTACCCCTTTTAGTTAAATTAAAAAAAAAAAAAATCCTACTGGCCGGCTTGCGGCCGTAAGGAGGATCAACACTCCAAATATGATAGAGAGTGAGAGAATTTTTTTTTTTTAATTCTTAATTTTTAATTTTTTTAAATTTTATTATTAAATTTCATTTTAGTATCAAATTTACATTATTGAAAGAAATTACCCATCATAAAATTTTAATGTTCCGTCGCATGTGAATAGCATTAAAGCTCTAAAATAAATATTACCTTTTTTTTTTTGTAATTTTAGAATTTGCTAACATCAAGCATGCATTACATATGAATCAAAATACAGTCAATTTGTCCTAAAATTTCTTATTTTATATAATAAACATTAAAATAAAAGTTGAAAATAAAATAAAAATAAAAGTATATTGTGACTCAAAAGTAATGATTTGACACAGTAGATGACTGATAATGTATTATATTAACATAATTTTGAATTAATTTTGACAGTTGGATGCCGGGCTATACTCAATTTTATTAGACAAATCTTTATGGCAAAATCAATACGAATAAAATAAAAATGACCTACCAACTTGCTTGTATAAGTTAGCTTTTTGCCATTATATATCTGGACATATGTAGTGTCTGATATTTGAGGATAATATTATATATTTGAAATTTAGTCTAAATCTATAAATAAAAAGAAAATTAATAAATAATAAAGAAATAAAAAAGTAATTTCTTTATTTGTCTTGATGTTGATAAAAAGCTTACATATTTGTAAAAAAATTTTAGATGTTGTTATTTGACCATTAAGAAAAGCATAAAAAGAAAAATATATTCCTTTGACAATATTAAAAATACGTACACGTACAAGATCGTCTCAATAATATAAGTATTTTAATTAAATAAATTTAAAATATTTTTTTCATGTAGTTTCTCATGCAACCCTAATAACCAAAATATTGCCCAATCAGCTTTCCATTTTTACAGCCTACTGGTTCCTGTTTGTGGGTATGCGGTGACGTGTGCCCTAGTCTAGACCTAATCGCATTGGTCTCTCATTGCGGCCGATCTTCTTCATTGTTGTTAGCTGAGCTAACATCCAAACCATCCAAATCGAAGACAATTTAATAAGCTCTTCAGTCCTATTACTATAAACTTAGATTTATGTAACCTCAAGCTATTGAAGCTCCTTCATGGCAGACATTGCCTCAATTATTGGCAGCACATATGCTTGTGTTTTCTGAGATTATTGGAAAGATGGCGATTAATCGGAGACGACAACTGAATTATTGCGCACCGCCGGTCTCCCTTGTCACGAATTTAGGGGCCCAGACTTTCTCGAGCGATGGTCCTCGCCGTAGGCAGTCATTTCTATCATCATCAACCTCCCTGTCTACTCACCATCATTAAAGATTGAAAAAAAATGAAAGAATTACGAGTTTTATTGAAAATTTTCACAGCTATTTCCTGAGTTTTATGCGTGAAATTTTCTACTTTTACTTTGTAAAATATAGCTGGAAATCTTTATGATTTTTCTTAATTTTAATTTTTTATAGTTCTTTTTCTATGCCGATCAAACATAACACAAATATAATTGAGATGTCGTCCGATCGTTTCTCATGCCCAGTCACCTCGGTTCTCTAATTCTTCGGTTTTTTTTTTTTTTATATATATTTTTTGGATTTAGGATGTTATAATCTTTGCTGCACAATTGGAATAGCTTTGATGTAGTAAGCTCAAGTTCAAATTTCCACAAACCATAGCGCATATATACATAAAAGAGGTTAAATAATTATAAAATTTTTATATTAAATTTTTTTTAATATTTAAGTTAGTAAAAATATTAAACAAACTGAGATGTCAAGAAAGAGGGATTAGAAGACTTGCCAAATGGGACGATTAGTTCAACCTCGACGTGGGATGAGCGGAAGGTGTGCCGCAAAGTGACTTTGAGGTGCTCCGTTGAGAGGGGACTTTTGGGAGGACAAGCCGAGTGGCTTGGTTGGTCATTGAGATGATCTAAATAGGTATAGTTATAGTTGTATGGGTAGAGACAGATTTTTAGACGATATTTCTTGGGGATGAACTTAAATTGATGTAACATGTATATTTTTAGATAAGTAATAATGTCATCTTAATTAATCTCAATAGCCCAAGTTACAGTAATTAAATGTCTCAAAATTAATAGTTTAAAGATTAGAAAGTTAAAAGTCTAATTTCCTTTATCTGTAGTCACTTTCTATCATATAGAAGAGTTGTAAGTTTTTTAGAGCCGAATTTTATAATAAAATAAGACTCTAAAATAGAGTTGAATATGAAGAAGTGATACCCTAACAATCATTTTTCAAATTATCTTCTAATTGGCCGTTCTGGTGACGTTGAGCTGGACTGATCAATTGTACCTTGGTCTGCCCAACCCTTTTGCTGGGACGATACTTCAACATTCTTCGGCACAGCTGGATTGATCAATCACCGCCGTATAACATTTCGTATGCCAAGTCACCTCTACCTCAGTTCTCTAATTATTTTTTTTGATTGTTCGATATTCGGGAGAGCTTAATAGTACAGTTATTATATTATGGATTTTTAATTTATAATATTTATATTTTTTTGGCATTTGGATAACGTTTATGAAACTCTCTATAAGCTAAATTATTGTTTCATTAATTATAAATTAGAATATTTGGTTATTGTTGCCTTGATTAATTATGAATTGTACAAATATTCTCAAACTTCGTACTTTTCCTTTAAAGGGAAAAGAAAGTTTAGAATTTTTTTGGATTATTGTTAGGATTATTTTTATAATTGATATATTCTGTGACAATATATAATATTACATCGATGTCGGGTTATGAATTGTGGATGTACTACATCAACATACAACCATTGCTATCCGTTCCGCCTTTCATGGATACCACACCTGCCGTGTGCTCTCCAACCGCTCGAGCCCAAAATTTCGAAGCCCCACACTCTTCGTGCGCTCTCTACCTGTTCGACCCCAAAAACCCGAAACATTGCGTTCACTGTGAGCTTGCCATGCGCTCGAGTACAAAATCCAGAAAGGGCTCGCTCGCTGCTCGCTGCCTACATCCTCGAGCGCCACGGCAACAGACAACTTTTTTAATGTAGTTTTTTACACCATCTGTAAATACTTGTCTTATATTTTTGAAACCCTAAGACTCTTGGCAGATCAATTTCGTGCCCCACTTGAGAAGAACCTTGTTCATACTCTATCGATCTTACTTCTTTTGAGAAATCAAAAACTACAATTTTGAGTTTCATGTTCTAACAAGTTTTCTCTACACTTTCTCTTAACCGTTTAAATACTTTCGTTCTTCTACATTCATTTGATACGTCGGTACGTTGAAGAAGGAGACCCGATCGTGTTCGGCAATTCAAGTGGCTCAAAGAGAAAGATTGACGTGAAGGCCGGAAGGTGTCCGATTCCGTTGCCACGGAAAAATCCAAGGAGTTCCTTGGTAGGGATTACAAGACGGAAGTAAGTCAACTATGTTAGTGTGTCGTTATCACCTGGTCTGTAAGTTGATTTTTATAGTGCATTGCTTCCTTGGCCGTTAAAATCTAGAGGATTTTTCTCGATTACCGTGGGTCTAGAGTTTTTCCTTCATCACCAAAAATTATATCTTTTTATTATTGTTTATACTCGTTTATATTTGCCATACTTGTTAGTATCATTAGTATATAGAATTAAATATTCTTTACGTGTATTGAATATTTAATTTTTACTATCTTCACTATTTTTACCGGGGTCAAAACTTGATTATACTATTTAGGATAAAAGTCCTTTTTCAATTGGTATCAGAGACTTACCCCAATCCACGACTCCGATCTAGATGCATACTAGTCAATCTTTGTCCGTTCCTCCCTTCTTTTATAGGAGTAACTATTCCTATTGGAAGGTTCGAATGAGAGCCTTTCACAAATTAATGGATTAACGTGTATGAGCCAGTATGCAAATTGGGTGGACTCCACCCAAGAGTGGTGATTAACCAAAAGTTCTGTCTTTATGATCAAAAGAAGAACTTGATACTTATAACTCGAATAGTAAGGGGTTACATGCTATTTTTATTATTGTATCTCCCGATGAGTTTAAACGAATTTCAATGTGTAAAACTTCTAAAGATGCATGAAACATTCTTAAAATCACTCATAAAGGTACTAAATTGATTAAAAATTTAAAATTATAAATACTCACCACTAGATTCAAAGAAATACGAATGAAAGATGACGAGACATTTGATGAATTCTATGTGCAACTAAATGATATTATAAATTTCACGTTTAATTTAAAAGAACGAATCCTTGAAAATAGAATTATTAGAAAAATTTTACGATCTTTGCTCGAACGATTTAGAACAAAAGTTATTGCTATTGAAGAAAGCAAGAATTTAGATAAATTAAAAATAGAAGAACTTGTAGAGTCCCTTCAAACCTATGAGTACACACTACCACAATCAAGAAAGAATCAATTAATTGCTCTAAAATCAAATAGGGAAGAGAGAAATCGGAATTCCGATCAAGAATCGTGTAGCGATGACGATTTTTTCTTATTTGTTAAGAATTTTAAAAAGTTTTTAAAGAAAAATAAATCTTCATCAAATAAATTTGATGTGGACTTAAAATGTTCACCTAAATTTGAAAAGAACGACAGACGTGAACTCAAGAACTTCAAATCAAAAAATACTCGAAGGGTTCAATGCCATGAGTGTAAAGGGTTTGGCCATTATCGAGCTGAATGTCCAAACCTTAAACGCCAACAAGGTCAAGCTTTTAAAGCTAATGTGGTCTTAAGTGATGACGAAGAAGAAGAGGTTAAAAAATGTCCTGAAAATGGCCCTGTCAAGTACATGACTTTTATGACCTCAATGTGTGGCAATTAAGTGGAAAACTTTAATCAATCTGCTGACTTTGAGGCTGAGTCAGAAATTGAATTTGATTGGCTTCAAGAAGTATATGATAAACTGTTTATGGAATGCTTAAAAGTAAAGAAACTAAATAGAACCTTAAACAGTAGGGCCATAAATTTAGAAAAAAAAATTAGCCGAACAATCCGAGTTAAATATTAAAATTCAAGAAGTTAAAAATCTGAAAAACTCATTTACTAAACAAATCACAACTCTAGAATTTGAATTTGGGGCTACTAAAAATGATTAAATGGGTCCAAAAAATTTGATCATATGCTCGAGTTCGAAAAAATTAGTGAAAATAAACAGGGTTTTGGGTGTTGAGAAAATTTCCCAAAATGGCGTGAAATCTAAAATTATTTTTATTCCCGCCACGAAAATTTCACACCAAAACGCTAACGCATCCAAAATCACTAAGCAAAAACCTCGACGTGTGGATAATAGACTTAACTCACATCATTTGGCTGATCCATATAGCCTAAAAGTCATGAACAAACCCACAAAATTTGTGCCAACTTGTCATACTTGTGGAAAGATTGGCCACATTCGTCCCCACTGCTACACCATAAACTTTTCATACAACCAAAGACAATAGCTAAAAATGAATACACTTGTTGATCACATTCAAACATTAAATGATTAAGTAAAAAGATTGAATGAGAAAGTGAATTCAGTGAGATAAATATGGGTCAAGAAAAGTGAGCTTCATTACCCTTTGGCCATTTGTGACAAAAAGGGGGAGACCTGTTTCACTTTGATAGAGGGAGATTAAGGGAGACATGATTATTTATGTTAGGAGAAGCTTATTTATTTTTTTTGAGGGGGAGTGCTTCTTAGATTTCTGTACTACTTGTATTTCATTCTTTTCACTACTGTATATTGGTTTTTTACTTCTATTGTTATCATTTTATATTATGCCTTTATGGTACTAACCCTATTTGACCAGGCAACTCAGTTATAATACTGACGCGGTAGTCATAATATCGACACAGCAGTGCTAGTGTAGATTTATATATTTTCTTATTGTATTATTTATTTCTCACTAGGAGTAGATTTTTATGTACACGGGCTTTATTTCGGTAGTATTTGAACCTGTGCTTTATTTGTATTTATTTTTTTATGGGTTTTGTCACGGAATTGCCAAAGAGGAAGATTATTAGGGTTATTTTTATGATTGTCATATTCCGTGACAATATATAATATTACATCGATGTCGGGTTATGAATTGTCAAAGTACTGCATCAAGATACATTCGTTGCTGTCCGTTTTGCCTTCCATGGATACCGCGCTTGCTGTGTGCTCTCCAGCCGCTCGAGCCCAATATCTCGAAGCCCCGCGCTCTCTGTGCGCTCTCTACCCGCTCGACCCCAAAAACCCAAAATATTGCGCTCGCTGTGAGCTTGCGATGCGCTCGCTGTAAGCTTGCCATGCGCTCAAGTACAAAATTCAGAAAGGGCCCGATCGCTGCTCGCCGCCTCCGCGCTCGAGCACCGCGTCAAGAAGCAACTTTTTAAATGCAGTTTTTTACGCCATTTATAAATACTTGTCTTATATTTTTGAAACCCTAGGACTCTTGGCAGATCAATTTCATATCCCACTTGAGAAGAACCTTATTCATACTTTATTGATCTTATTTCTTTTGAGAAAATCAAAAACTACAACTTTGAGTTTCATATTCTAACAAGTTTTCTTTATACTTTCTCTTCACCGTTTAAACACTTCCATTCTTCTACCTTCGTTGGAGACGTCGGTACGTTGAAGAATGAGACCCGATCGTATTCGGCAATTCAAGTAGCTCAAGAGGAAAGATTGACGTGAAGACCGAAAAATATCCGGTTCCGTTGCTGCGGGCAAATCCAAGAAATTCATTGGTAGGAATCACAAGACGGGAGTAAATCGGTTAGATTAGCACGTCGTTATCACTCGATCTATAAGTTGATTTTCATAGTGCATTACTTCCCTGGCCGTTGAAGCCCGGAGAGTTTTTCTCGATTACCATGTGTATCGAATTTTTCCTTCGTCATTAAAAATCTTGTCTCTTTATTATTGTTAATACTCGTTTATATTTTGCATGCTTGTTAGTATCATTAGCATCTAAAATTAAATATTCTTTGCATGTATTAAATATTTAATTTTTACTGCTTTTGCTATTTTCACCGGGGTTAAAACTTGATTGTAATATTTAGGACAAAAAGTCCTTTTTCAATTATAATCCGATGTGAAACACTACGATTGGGTTTAGGTTACTAATTTAAAGTTTTGCTTGGGCTAGGGTCTACTGTCTCTGCCTTACCCAAATCGAACACATTGTCGTTCATGTTAGCAAGATTGAGAATCCAACTACAAATCAATAAAAATTAATAGATCAAATTATTTCTATAAAACCTAAATCCTAAAATTTATTTTATAATGATAAATTTAAATAAATTGATAAATTATTAATGTTAATTTTAAACTCGAGTGATACCCGACACATGTCTAACCGATGCATTAACATGTTTCAGTCATAATAATTGCACTTGAGTTTGCTTGGTACAAATTGGATAGAGAGGCCAACTATTAGTTGGCAATAAAAAAAGAGATCTTAGGATTAGAAAATAAAGAGATTTCATTCAATGTGTTTTTAGAGATGTTCTTAGATAAACATTTTTCTATGAATCTGCAGAAGCAAAAGAATGATGAATTCGCTCGCTTGTGACAAGAAAATCAAACGGTAGTAGAATATGACATCAAATTTACGAAGTTTGTTTGATATTATCCACACATAATTATGGTTGAAACAAGAAGAGTAAGAAAGTTTTTTTAAGAATTAAATGATACGATTTGTAGGCAGCTAGTAATATTAAGATTGAGGAAATATGATGAAGTTCTCGATCAAACATTACTTCATAAGTAAGGAGTTAGAGAGAGAAAAATTTTTAAAGAAAAAGGATGCCAAAGATTATAATCAAGAGGATCCTGTTAAATATTTATACTTGAAACTTAACATATACTTATTTATCAAAATTCATGGGACATCGACCGAATAAGCTTGATAAGTTAAACCAAGCTTATTCTACGCGATCATTTAGGAAATGAGAAAATATTCATTATCATATACACGATATATTTATTTAAATACTTACCAAAAAAAAAGATATATTTATTTAAAATAAAACACTTAATGAAGTTTTATTGTAATAACTTGGTTATATGTTTTCCATTTTTGGAGGTAGAACTTTTCTAGTTTGGATTTCAAAAAGGCAATGAGCTCTAAAGCTTCAATTTTTCATATTTATACCAATAATCATCAAAGAAAACATTACACAATGAGATTTTGAAATATCTATTTTGTTTTATTAACGTACAAGGGAGTTACTTCTTACGCTTGACTGGTACTGGTTTTATGCCTATTTTAGTGGTTAAAGTAGAAATGGCCGGCCAAACGATCGAAAAGGTGCATTATATCCCGACAAATATCCTGGGAAATAATTTATCTTACTTACCACCCAGGTAAAGATTTCTTTTAAATGCTGGTTGTTTTGCTCTGGACGAGAGATTGGTTCGACGTGAGCGGCCAACTTTCGGTTGGAAAAGCATTCAATTTGTGGACAATGAGAGCTCAGATTCATCAAATATACACATATATATATATATATATATATATTTTAATTTTAGAAGAACAGTATGAATTTTATTTCATTGGAGATGATAGGTTTTCTCGAGTTTCACAGTTACAATTATAAAAAAAAAAAAGGTTCTTTTTTGGGTTGTTTTTCCCCTAATGGAGAAAAAAGTAGCCAATCTCTCTCAAGGATAGGTAGATTCAATTTAATCGGGAGACTCTGCAAAAGCAGCGTGCAGAAGACGGAGATCTGAAGCACACGGATTGATGCGAATGTTCAAGGGAAATGAAGCAGCTGCTTGCTGCATTAAAGTTGATAACCAAACTCGTGAAGATAATTGCCAACTGGGATGGATTTAATGGGGGGCTTCATTATTGTGATTTAAATTTAATGTAATCGAACAAAGAGTAGTTGGGAACATTTAATTCAACCAGTCAGCCAGAGAAGACGAAGAGCTAGCTGCAGACTCGGGTCCTCTCGTGTGTGTGTATATATATATGACAAAGGAAGCAGCTACTTTCTGCAACGAAGGAAGTAAAACTCCAAAACAATGGACGGCAACGGTAAGAGAGCGGCATTGTTAATTCTCCTGTGTTTTCATATTTCAACGGCGAGTGTCGTTGTTGCGAGAAATGTGGTGGGGAAGAGAAGTGAAGACGAGGAGTTGTCGTTGTTTCACAAGGGAGGCGGATTAGGGGGAGGATTTGGGGGTGGTGGCGGCTTTGGTGGAGGCGGTGGGATTGGTAAAGGAGGAGGAGTTGGTGGTGGATTTGGTGGAGGGATTGGTAAAGGAGGAGGAGTCGGTGGTGGAGCTGGTGGTGGATTTGGTGGAGGGATTGGTAAAGGTGGGGGAGGACTAGGTGGTGGTGCCGGAGGTGGAGCTGGCGGCGGGATTGGTAAAGGTGGTGGAGTAGGCGGTGGAGCTGGTGGAGGGATTGGTAAAGGTGGTGGTTTTGCTGGTGGTGTCGGTGGTCATGGTGGAAAAGGTGAGGGCATTGGCAAAGGCGGTGGTGCATTTGGATGGCCTGGTAAAGGTCTCGGCGGTGGCATTGGAAAAGGTGGTGGTCTCGGCGGTGGCATTGGAAAGGGTGGTGGTCTCGGCGGTGGCATTGGAAAGGGTGGTGGTCTCGGAGGTGGCATTGGAAAGGGCGGTGGTCTCGGCGGTGGAATTGGTAAGGGCGGAGGGCTTGGCGGTGGAATTGGTAAGGGCGGAGGGCTGGGAGGTGGAATCGGGAAGGGCGGGGGAATTGTCGGTGGTGGAGGCATTGGAAAGGGCGGAGGCATAGGAGGCGGGGGTGGCGCAGGCGGAGGAGGTGGAATCGGAGGTGGTGGCGGTGCAGGAGTAGGTGGTGGAATCGGAGGTGGTGCCGGCGGTGGGGGTGGAATCGGAGGCGGTGCAGGCGGAGGAGGTGGCGTGGGAGGAGGGATAGGAGGTGGTGCTGGAGGTGGATTCGGGGGCGGATTTGGAGGAGGCGGTGGTGCAGGTGGAGGCGGCGGATTCGGAGGAGGTGGTGGTGCAGGCGGAGGAGGTGGAATTGGGGGCGGTGGAGGCATAGGCGGAGGATTCGGAGGCGGTGCAGGCGGCGGCGGCGGCATTGGAGGCCATTGAGCTGTACTCTCCATGCGAGTGCAAACACCAAGCAAAGCATAGACTCAGATGGCATTTGGCAAGGCTGCTGTTTTGCTTTAATTATTTTCTGGAAATTGCAAGACAAAAATTATTTTGCGTTATATTATGCAATGATTATTAAAATAAACGTGGAAAATAATAATAATAATAATAATAATAATAATTTCTGTGAATGGACGACGATTTGTTTGGCTTGGTGCATGCATCCCCTCCCCTCCCCTCCCCTCCTTTTTATCCTATTCCTCTTCCAATTCTTATTTTAATATGAACAAAAAATGCCACGTTATTTCTTTTTATAAAATTATATTAAATATAGTCTAAAACGGATGGCCAGTTCTCCATCAAATTAATTGGGACATGTGGAAGCAAGGTTTATTATTTTTTTAGAAGAAAAAAAAATTATGTATAAATTTTTTATATCTTTTAATTTTTATCATTAAATAAAAATTTAATTGCATGTATATTTTTTTCTTCCCCTTGGCACCTATAGAGATGATAAATAGCTCGGTTCCGTGGAAACCTTCTATTGAACTCTAAAAGGCCTTGCAAATAAATTGCACTTTCAATCAACACTCATCGCGATATATCAATCTGCGCGAGTGCCCTTTATTTATACCTAAAAGTGTCATCAATACTACTAGGCACACACAAGCATTCTTCGTGTGATATTCAGGCACCATCCCAACTGCTGAATATGCATGAGCTCCCTTTCCTACGCTCATCTGGCATCACCTATTCTGCTAGTGACATATGAGCGTGAGTCATACATTAATCTGATGCCAAATTCAAAAATCTAATACTTAGAATCTCATCTAAATTTGTAATTATACTTAAAATTTTACCTGATTATTTTAATCCAATCATTTTCCAAACTAATACATAGATATCAAATTTCTCTTATCCTTATAAAAATTTGGCCCTCAAAATTTATGTACTTTAATAAAGAAATAAATGCAAAATCTTCTTACATATCTCATCTTTATACTTTCATGTGGCTTTCCCAAAAGAATGGTTCATGTAAAATATTTTGACCAAAGAAATAACTTTCAGGCAAAGAACTTGATGTTGCTATCATAGAATTTGAACCAATTCTTCAATATATATTAAATATGCATTAATTGTCAAGAGATCATGCTTTATGACGTGAGAAAGGGTCATAAACACACTTTTAGAGTTTAAATACATTAAAAATGTTATGAAAATTTGTCAATTTAGGATGTAATGCTAATCTATAAGTGAAATTTTCAATTCCTACAGAAATTTCAAACGGTTCTATAAATGTTAATACCAACTTTTCTTTTATTCCGATACTCAAAACATCCATAAATAGAGATACCTTAAAAAATACATGATCTTTAACAAAATTCAACTCAAATCTTCTGCAATCCGTGTAACTTTTGTCAATTTTGGGCAACTTATAGCCCATCTTGGATCAAATGATCTTCCCTATCATCTTTGGATCACTTCAAGCCCTAAAGGCCTTTAGTCTTCATTTTTTCCCAATTGATTGGGAAATAATATTTTCTTCCATGTAATGGCTAAAAAAGCATGACACTGATGCTTGCCTAATAACTATCATTGTAAGAAACCTCAATTAATGAAAAGTAGTTATCACAATTTTCTTTCATATCTAAAACTTAAACTCTCAACATATCTTTTAAATTTTGAATAATTTGCTCCAATTATTCATCCATTTTTACATGAAACACTTTGGTAAACTTAATGTTTGTGCCTATCTCTTAGTACAACTTTTCTAAAACTTAGATATAAATCTTAGATCTCGATTTGACACAATCAAACAAAAATCTATAAAGTGCCACTACCTTATTAATGTAGAACCTCACCAAATGATCTCTCATGAATGTCATCCCGATGGTAAGAAAGTGTGTTGACTTCATTATCGATTTATAATCACCTACAAAGCATCATGATTCCTAGATGTTATTAGAAAAACTCATCGCAAAATTCATAGTTACGTGTTACCATTTTTAACTAGGAAATTATATTAGTTGCAAAATATATATTGCTTCTTATGTTCAATTTGTACTTGTTGGTAAATTATTCATGTTTCCATAAAAGCCATAATTTCTCTCTTTATATTCTTCTACCAAAGTATCTTTCACAAGTCTTAATACATCTTATTTATTCTAGGAAAAATCGATATATCACCCTATAAAAAGGTACTTTCCCACTATTATTATCTTGAGTAGACTACATACGACCTTATCTTAATATATTATCATATGTTATAATACATATATTTTTTGTCAATTCCTTATGATAGTTTATTTTTGAATAAAATATGAAAAAACTTTTATGATATAACTACCTTTCCATAATTTGGAAACAAAATAACCTTTCATGAACTTAAGTATAAAGATTTAAGATAGTTCTTGAAAAAATAAAGACATACAAAAAGTTCTTTTACAAATTTTTATATCAAAGTGATGGGTCTGGTAACCCGTAGGTCGATCCAAGATGAGTCCTACAGAGGAGGAGCACCCAAAAATTCGCAGTCCAAGAGAAGTCCCTCATGGCCTAAGTCCTAGACCGAGTAACTCAGATCCACCCAGTAAGATGTGGGCTCTTAGAGTTTCTCGTCATACACAGCTCAAAGGTACACACCTCAATAACTCTAATTCAAAAGATAGCTCCATATGACCGCATCCCTGATTGTTAGGTGTAGCGTAGCTTGTCGGAGGAGCACAACCCGGGCAACCTCAGTGGACCAAGACCTGAGAGTCGTGCTGTCGGCCACTCCCCGAAAAGCGAGTAGTGCTCCAATAGTCACGATCCAGTTCTCTCACTTTCTCTACAAATACAACCCTTCCTTCACAGGAAAGGGGGGCTTTGAGAGGGTAAAATTCCAAGAAGGGAAAGATGATAAAAGAGCGTGATCCTTCGCCTCAGAGCTATTCCCCAAAGAAGGCTTTCATTCCTCTAAGCTACCTTCTCATCAAGGTGTACCTCTAAGCCGCTCCACAGTCAATCGTACTATCGCAACCTAATCCTCCACCTCTAAGCTGCTCCTCGGCCGAGGACACCGTCGAAATCCAATCCTCTACCTCAAATCCGCTCATTAGCCGAGCACACCATCGGAGCCCAATCTTTCACCTCTAAGTTGCTCTATAGCCGAGCGTACCACCGTAATCTAGTCCTCCTTTTCTAAGCTACTCCTCAGCCAAACGTACCGCCAAAATCCAATCCTCCATCTCTTAGCTACTCTTCAACTCAGCGCACCGTCGAACCCAATCTTCCATCTCTTAATCGCTCCTTAGCCAAGCATATCGCCGGAGCCCAAACCATCATATCTAAGTCGCTCCTCAGCCGAGCGTACCACTGAAATCCAATCCTCCACCTCTAAGTTGCTCCTCAATGGAGTGTACCGTCAAAACTTAATCCTCCTTTTCAAAGAAGCTACCCAACCGAGCACATGCACCAAAGCTCAATCCTCCATTTCTAAGCCGCTCCCCAATTAAGCACACCATCACAGCTCAATCCTTCATCTCAAAGCCGCTCTCCAATAGAACGCACACATCAAAACTCAATGCTTTGCCAATACTTAATCTCATACTACATGCAACTATGCATTGTTATTTCCTTCAATCTTTCTATTTGTTTAAGAAATATTTTTAATTTGAGCGTTAGAGAATATATTGAAAATGAGTTCCACCATCCACTAACCTTTTGTTAGTTAGTTGTATTACATAGGATCCAAATTCAAAATAATGAGACTCGTACTCGCTTCAACTCAGCCCCAGAGAAGATCAAATGACACCCTAAATTATTCGATAATTCAGATCTAGGGATGTATCATGGGCATCGTATGTAATAAGTGACTAAAAAGCCTAGCCACCATTACTACAAGAGCAAATATGGCCAATGCCAAGGCACGAGCAAACACACTTGCCATAGACGTCAACTTCCATGGCCACGACCCATCTGTGGATAGTTAAGAGGACGATCGCTTGGCCCATAAGGTGCAGGAGCTCGTCATCCAAAGATGAGTCGTGTCTTTAGCAATCCCCAGACTGTTAGTACCCATATGAAGGTACATTGTTGGGGACTTCACCCTCCAACTCTCAAACCACAACGTCTAGAAGGAGAGAGTGGAGAGAGAGATAGCCTTCTAAGAAGATCCAGCGGCATAACGGCCTTGGGGCCCATGAGGCCATGAGCGACAGGGCCTATCCGCAACCAGGAGGTCGATTGAATCATGAAAGGTAGGATGGAAAACCCAAGGAGGCGTGATCCACACCGCTTATGTGACAAAAAGAGGCTCCCTACTCTAAAAGAAGTTTCATGCAACACCAACAGGTCCATCGCTGACCCAACATGGTTATCGTTAGAAAGGGAGATCCGGTCATCACCATCTACTTGTAGGATCATGGAACGAAACCCGAAGCTCCGCAACCAAAGTTTCGATTCAGAACTACACCTAGATCACTTCTGTGCTTTAATGGGCTTCTAGGGCCTCATGAGTTCTCAGTGCAATATAGACCGCCAAGTGGAATACCTTTAGGAGCGATAGAGTGCTCAACCCCTTGCATGCTGCATTTTACGCAAAAGGACGTTGCCTACATGCCGAGCGAGGTTCCTCCCTCGGTACCTACAGGTCGAATATCGGTAATGAGAACTTGGCGTCCAAAATCAAGTAGTCGATTCAGTGTGACAGACCCAATCCTTGGGAGTGTAGAGGCCGCGGGCGTTAGCCCTCCGACCGAGACAACCAATCCCCATTCTGATGGGGACCATTCCTAACCTTGACGATCCTTAGCGACGGGGCATACGAGTTACGACCCCTGATTAGAAGGTTGGTCCCAAATGCCCAGGGCGCCCTTCACCACAAAAGGTGTTACGGACGATTTCCCACCAGGTCCAGGTAAGTCAAATGCATCCATGTGAAGTGCTTGAATATCAGTCATTACTTGTCTCATTTGCTATGCCAATCATTTAATTACTTGTGTGCATGTATCAAATTCCAAAACCTAGACTACCCTAAGTCGGCTGAAAATAAATTAGTATTGAAAATTATGATGAAGCAAAATCTCAACAAGTAATGCAAAATGCAAAAACTTGAAGAGTAGTCTATTGCTCGGTACCATGGTGGGCTTCATAAGGAGATTTAGAATGAAGCTAGCCATAAACGTAGAATAATAACTCAAAGAATCACGGTGGTCCCCAACTAGATTTCAAAAATGGCATACTTTGTTCCCTATAACCGAAAGATAGATGATTTAAACATCACCAACTATAGTGAAGTTTCATGGAGTTCCGAAAACGATTACCTCAAATAGGGACTCTAAATTCACAGGACATTTTTGGCACACAATATGAAAGAAAATAGGTACTCAAATTAAATCTAGTACGTTCTTCCACCTGCAAGCAAATGGACAAGCGGAGATTGGCAATCAGAGTCTTAAAAATTTATTAAGAAACATTATTTGGAAAAACATCCGACAATCGGACTTAGCACTTGCACAAGTCAAGTTCAACTATAATCGGTCCCTGAAGTCAATCCATAGGAAAAACACCATTTGAGGTGGTTTATGGTTGTAATTACTTTAGCCCGATTGATCTCATTCCAATCCCGTTATTGCCAACTTTTAGAGAAGAAGCTGAAGTCTAAGCCCAACATATCAAGAAGGTGCATCCTAATGTCAAACAACATATAGCCAAACAAATGACTACGTATAAAAATCAAATAGACGAACACCATAGGCACAAGAATTCAAAGAAGGTGATCTAGTATGGGTTCATTTGTGGAAGGAACGCTTTCCTGTTGGAAAATTTTCTATGTTACCGATTTTCAATTGTATTTTGAGAAAAATAACTCAAGAATAAGTTGTTTTCAACCCGGAGAAAATTATACGTTTCTAATTAAAAATAATCATTTTATTAATAACAAGGCCACTATCTATAGTAACCTGACAATTGTTGGGGATGTGGCAAGTATTATTCAAAGCTCCACCTACAACTACTAAGTTTTAAAGGGGGAATTGGAAAATAGAGTCTCAATTAAGGATAAGCCACCTTAAGTTATTTCCCACAACTTGAGCCACCCACTCGCTCAACTCTAGGAAGCTAATATTTAATTATTTATTTTAATTATCTTATTTGTTCTAAATTATATAAATTAGGCCTAATTTATGTGATTAAGTACCAGATATTTATTTACCAACTTATATTTTAAAGTTTCCTTAGAACTCTAAAATTTATTTTGTAAATTCCAAATATTGTTCTTTGTTCTCAATTGTCAACTTGTATTTTAGTAATTTAATTCAAAATTTTCTCTTCTTCTTCTCTCAATAGTCTTCAGCTCATCCGAACGGTACTCTCTCTCTCTCTCTCTCTCTGTGTGCAATAAGTCATGAACTTCTCGCTTCATCACATGTGATAACTGAATTTTGAGCCACTCTATTGTGAGTCCGATGTCCATTGCATGGTATATGTTATGTTATTTTGGCTAGCAAGGTTCTGGCATTTGAACTGCAACTTCTAATTACAGCAGAGACCGTTGATTCTGCAGCGGTAGCTTGCTGTTTGGCTTGCTGGCTGTTCTATCCTCTTTGCTTCGTCTTTTTCCTTTGGCATAGCTTCTATATTTCTATTTTCTATAATTCTACATTTTAATTCTGCCAAAATCCTTGGTTCTGACTTCCAAGATTCGAATAATGATGTTTACTATTTATTCTACAAGATCAGAGTACTGAAATTTTGACTCACATTTCAGTTACAATTCCAGCAAGACTCCAATGCACTGAAGCTACGACTTCCGCAGGATAACAACGTACAGATACCACAGTTCCAATAACGCAAGACTTTGCTTTGCTGATATAGCAAGCAAATAATAGACAAATTCGAGATTTTTATTGGATTGATACAGAACAAGCAGACACAGTGTTGGGTGATACACCGAAAATTCACCTTGACAAAGTCAAAAGCAAATCTTTAGAAGTAACCTTTATTTGAATATGTGGGGAGGTGATATAATAACACAGATAAATGCATGTCTGAATCGAGGTTTTACTGGGGCAATGATCACCCAGAGAAAGATCCAATCCCAAATATTATGACCTGATCATGTGCACCAAAAACAACAAAGTCAAAGGACCCAGGTTTTTCACTTGGCTAACAGAATACTCGCGGCATCAGCAGTAAAACAAGCAGCACATCAGTTCACTTGTTCCTACAGCAACAACTCAATGCATCAGTTTAGTTCCTACAGCAGGCAAAACAGATCAGCACCTTAGCTCATCAATTGACTGCAAGTCGTCACGGCTCCAATTCTGTTATTACAGCATCGCTGAAGATCACTTCAGCATCAGTTGAGCATTAGTTGCTGTCATATGTTCATGCCAACATGCTCTCATAAGAACCTTACGTACATCAAGGATTAGAAACTAATGAAACTGTCATATAATTCCCCATCATAGCAACAGCAGCATATCAGATCTGATGATCGGTTCTGTCATGCTTCCACATCAGAACTGCAACCATATCAGAACTGTATCCATATTTATCAGCTGCCAAACATGATCCAAATCTTTAGTTTCAATACACTTTTGTATTTTTTCATATTAGGCTAAGATTAGCTTAAATAAAAATTAATCCAATGATTGTAATTAGATTGCAACTACTATTTAAGTAGTTGATTTCCTCGTTGAAAACGAAGTCCTTGATTTAATCAAAACACAAACAGCTCATAGCTGATTATTTATATTTTGCTTCTATATTTTGTGTTCTTCGATTTCTGTACGTGTAGCTGATGTTCATGAGTACAGCTTCCTCATTTCATTCTGTTCGTGCGTTATCCTACTGATATACGGGAGCGTCGATTTCTTTAACATCAGTTTACGCTGAACTGTTTTCAATTTCTACTGATCTGAGATTCAGATTATTATAAGCATCATGATTTGTTCCAGCATGACAGAAACTTCATCATCAATCAGATAACCTCTTCCTCAACACCCTTCCGCACATATTTGCATATTTGAAATACATCCAAATTCTAATAAAGTTAGTATTGGCTCAAGAAAAATAAGGAGAGGCAAAGAGATTACCGTGTCTTTGAACATAGCCTTAAGCCTCATGTATTTAGGCGCATTATTGGTAAATGCCCGAGCGCTCACACGGGCTCAGTGGGAGATGCTACCCTCTGGGAGTCAAGTCCCTTGTGGCCCTGGTGCCGAGTGGTACTCAATCTTTACAGTGAGTGAGGGATTAGAGGTTTTTCCCTTGAAGGGGCATAGGGAAAGATTTCAAGAAGCCCTCTGCATAGATTTGGGAACAAATCTTTCATGGAAGAGTTTAGAGTTCTTAAGTAGCAAGACTCAGTGGACAAATATCACGAATAGTTTGAGGATACCGATCTCGTAAACGCTTTTTTTTTTTTTTGTCATAAGATTACATCTTTCTGAATTTCATTAGTCGCCTTAAACCAGAAATCAGGCCAATTCCTTAAACTTTTTTGTTGGAATAGATCACCACCTTTTGAGTTGCATGTCCATTGTGCATACCCACTGATTTTTCAATTTCTGGCTACAAGGCATTTTTGTACTATGTTCACTCGAGCAAAACTGTTCACTAGAAATTTTGCAAGATGGCCATGAGCTAGTAGTTTATACTACAAGTCTAGGAAGATGTCTAGTAGCAAATCGCAAGTAAGCTGTGTGATGGTTGCTCAAGTGATCCACGTGGTTGTTTTCAAACCACATTTTTGAGTGCCAACTCAAGAGAAAATGTGAGAATAGAAGAATGGGGAATTTCTACCAACTGTTTGACTTCAAATTATATTCCATTCATCATCATTCTTAGGTACATTATCCTAGTCGTTGTTTTGAATAGTTTACGAGTGGTTTTTTAACTTGTTTGGTTTACCAATATTTTTGGTAAAACTAAATGTGGTGTTAGTGGGTTTATTATAACCAAACTCATACATAATGGAGATCTTATGGACTCAAAATTTTATTATTTTTTTTATATAAAAGGATTTTTGCATAAAACTTGTATGTTCTCTTATTTCATAGTTATTTTGATATTTGTGTGTTATTATTTTGTCTCCTCACATATTTAAATAAAGACTTTGGTAATCGAATTGAGTTGGGATTTAGTCTTGACTTTATATAGACAAAGTTTGTCTTGATTATCATCAACATTTTCAAGATCTGGAGATTACAATGACAGTCCATACATGCCATTTCCAACCCACCACAAACCTCAATTCAATCATTTACCAATTGTTTTCCACCAATTAGTGGGGTCAACTTTGCCTATTTGTTTTGTGTATTCCGAGTTTGTATTGTATGATTAGTCTACTTGACTTGACGAATTGATCTAAAAGTTTATTGTGTGACTTTGTTGTGAATTATTGAATTTTGAATGAAGGTTAGTGGTCATATTTGTTTTTTTTTTTTTTTTTTTTTGGGTGCTAAGATTTGAAAAGTTTATAGAAACTCAATGGTAGTCATTTTTTGTAACCATGATTTTGAAAAATATAGTAAAATTTCTTCTCCTTTACCCGTAATTTTTTTATTCAAGGTTCTTTTTATGTAAATTTAATATTTTACTATATAATTATTTGTTATTTCACTATTACTATTCTTCTGAATTGTTATCTATTCTTAAGTGTAAGAAAGAGGAACTTGGAAATGCCATATCATTCTTACTAACTGTTTACAGCAAGAAATAATTAACAGGGGCTAGATAGTTATATTTTTATTAAATATTTCAAATTTAATTTTGTTTTTATAAAATACAATCAAACAAGATTTCGTTGTACTCTCGAGAAGTTTCACATGAACCAATTTATACTTGTAATGGGCAAACATTATCTCCAAAAAAGTGACGTTACAACACATCTTATAGTCTTATATTTAAGCATTCTTTTAATTTACCTGATAATTCTCAAATGCCTCGATTTTTCCCCACGCTCTCAGCATACTCAGCTACCGGCATAATTCGAATGATTGGGATTGTCAAACATACAACCACGTATGTTTAAATATAATATAACCACGCTAAATTCAACTTCGGTAAAATTGAAAGTTACCCTCTAACTAGAATTGAATTTGCCACTTCTTTTGTCTGAATTCTTGAGAGAAAGTAATAACAACATACAATCACGTATATAAGCGTGATAACATATAGTTTTTATATGAAAAATTCATTTCAAATAAGTAAAAAATTATAAAGTTTTACGTTTGAAAATATATTTACTGTGTAAAAGAGTCTGTTGCAAATAATCCTCCAAAATAACTTCGATATAAGACACACTACAGGTGCCGGATTCGATTACCAATAACCCCCCTCCAAGTTAACTTATTCAATCACCCTACGAATGTGATATCCGGTTAAAAATAATCACAAATTCTTATGTTAAACAACCACTCCAAGTGAAAGTTTTGCTCACCGATAGCCACAAATATCACCCATAACCCCCCTCCAAGTTAACTTATTCAATCACCCTACGAATGTGATGTCCGGTTAAAAATAATCACAAATTCTTATGTTAAACAACCGCTCCAAGTGAAAGTTTTGCTCACCGATAGCCACAAATATCTTAATTATACAATTCCTTCACATAAACGACCCGAAAGATAAACTAGTACAGATCAATTCAGTCATACATTCCAATCTTTATTTAAATGATATAAAAATAATTATATCGAGTTGAGTTAGGTTTGATTAGTTAAGCCAAAAATTATATTTGTATTCGTCCCTAGCTACAACCAAGTAGGTCTATTAACATTGTAGTTTTAAGTTTTTTCTTTTTTTTTTTTGGTTGAAAATTCTTATTGTATAAGAATACCTAAAAATATAATATTTAGATTTTTTAAAAAAAAACTACCTAGAATATGTGTATTCGTCCGCCACCCCGCGCCACCACCGGCAGCGCCCCCTCTTCCGGTCAACTCCGCCCCTCTTTTCATTTTCTGTGGATCTACCTTTGGTTTTCTTCGGACACTATATTCTATGATTTGATGTGGGCATATATTTTTTTATTCAACCAAATTATTTAAAATTCAGCCAGCTTTATTTTTTTATTAATGTTCCAAGTTGATGAATTTAAATGAATGTATGTTTAATTTTAAAAAATAATTTTAAATGAAAATTCGATAATTTTAATTAGATATATAATATCATAACGTCTGAGCGAGAAGATCATAAGCTCAGTATCCTCCAATGGATCATTGAATTACTCAGGTTTTTTTCTTTTTTTCTTACGGAATAATAAGTAGTGAGTTGATTTTGAAGATTTTCCTCATAAATAAATATAAAATACCTAGACAGATCAATATTTTTACGAATAAAAAGGTAGAAGAGATAAATAAGATACAGGGTCAGTTATAGTTTTACAAATATAACGAAACGTCTCTGCAGTTGTCTATATTTTTATTTTTTGGTGGGTAAATGACATATTTTTATATATTAAATTTCTATAATTTTTAAGTATTCAAACCAAATATAACACTGTTGCAGATGCAGATGCTGCAATCCACGGATCTGTGGAATCAGTGGCGTGAAGAAGAACAGAAGTGAGGGAAGAAGGGAATGGGGAGGAGAATTCTAACAGAGGAAAAAGGTTTGAGAGAGTAAAGGAAGGGAGAGGGAACGAATAGAGTCAGGAGAAAAGTAGAGTTATATTTTCTTGTCTTTCACTGCCAGAGTCCCGCAATTAAGTAAACAATGCTGCTCTTTACATTCTAACGACACAGTAACCCCTTTCCCCCCAATGCCAACCAACCTGTTCAACCTGCTGTAAATGAAACAACCCAAATAGAAAATAAAACAGAATACAAAGCAGAAATAGAAAATGAAATGAAAACAGAAAGTCCCCAATGAACAAGTACACGTGAACGGCAATACGTGACAAACAACTATATAAAATAAATGAACAGTATTTTTAAAGGTAATCGTAGAATTAGAGGAGTCGGTGGCATGTTCGAGTACTCTGCCGAGGAGGCGACACTTCGATGGGCGCTGTAGTTTCCGTATCGTTATTGAATAAACTCGTAACGTTGCCGCCATTATCGAAAAGAATCTTATTCTTAAGGTTAAAGTGAAAAAAATCCTGAATAAACTCTCGTGCTGGTTCCCAAGTGGCGTCAGTTGCAGATTGAGATTCCCACTAGACCAGCAGTTGGGGAAGGAATTTGTCGTGCTATAGGACCTTCCGAGCACCGAGAATATGCCGGGAAGTAAGACTGGTTGAGAGCCATGTGCTTCAGCCGGTAGAGGGATACTCTGGACAGTGGGATCATCGTGGCATTTCTTTAACAGAGAAATATGGAAGATATTATGCATTCTGGCATGAATAGGCAGCTGCAGTCGGTAAGCCACTGCACCTATCCGGTCGGTGATGAGGAAGGGCCCGTAGCAACGCTTCGCAAGTTTATTAGTTTGGCGCTGCATAACTATAGATTGTTGATAGGGTTGGAGCTTAACAAAAACCCAATCACCTACTTGGAATTCCCGATCTGTGCGATGAGCATTCGTTTGATTCTTCATGCAAAGCTGAGAGCGTTGGAGGTTATGCTTGAGAGTGGCGAGGATATGGGATCGGTCAATGAGTATGTCATCAATAGAAGCAACTGAAGAAGAACTTGGGATGTAATCGGTTAAGGCTAGTGGACTTCGCCCATAAACAGCTTCAAAAGGGCTCATGCCAATGGACGAATGACAAGCTGTGTTGTAACTCTATTCAGCTCACGGTAAATATTTGAGCCATGACGACGGATTGTCAGTAGCAAAGCACCGAAAATAGTCTTCCAAGCATCAGTTGAGCACCTCGGTTTGTTTGTCCGTCTATGGGTGATATGAACTGCTAGTGGACAGCGTGGTGCCCTATAGCTTGAAAAGTTCACACCAACATGTGCTCATAAATACTAGATTGCGGTCGAACGCAATGTCAGTAGGAAATACATGTAACCAGCATATTTCCTTGACAAATACATTGGCTAGGCTGCTGGCAGTGTAGTGGGCATCCAAAGGAAAAAAATGAACATAATTGCACAGTCGATCCACGACCGCAAAAATCACCATTTTCCCATTCGAGGGAGGTAAATATGTAATAAAGTCCATTGAAATTGATTCCTAGATTCTGTTGGGAATAAGGAGTGGTTGAAGGAGGCCAGAAAAAGATGAATTGGAGGATTTTACCTATTGGTAGATCATGCAATGGGAGACAAAATCCCAAACATCCTAGCGCATATTGGGCCAATAGAAGGAAGTGGTTATGCGGGCTAATGTACGCTGAAACCCGGCTTGTCCTCCTAGAGGGAAGTTATGGTATTCCTGCATAATTAGATCATATAGGGCAGTCTCAGCAGGAACCAGAAGCCGATTCTTGTATAAGATGAGGCCGTCACGAAGAGTATAATGTTCTTGATCTCTTGGGTGCTCCTGCAGTGATTTAATTAATTGTTGTGAACTGGGTTGTCGTGTGTGAAAATTTTGAAGGGCAGTCAGCAAGGCCACCACTGGTTTAGAGATGGAGATGGCGTGAAAGGTGGGTCCAGAGGCTTCAGGAAGCCTGGACAAGGCGTCAGCAAGTGTGTTCTCTTTCCCGGTGATCTGTTTATATGGTAAATTTGGCACCGAATAAATATTGATATCATTTTTTATAGCCTCCACAATAGCACACAGTTCACGAAGATAGTGGAAGAATTCTGCATTCGTGTGTTAAGCTAGTGACTAAAGAAGGCGATGGGTTGGCCTAATTGCATGAGCATGATGCCGATTTCGTAGCCAGATGCGTCAGCTTAAATAATGAATGGTCTAAAAAAATCAGGCAAAGCAAGAACTGGAGTGGAAGTGAGGGCAGTCTTAAGAGATGTGAAAGCGGCCTCAACTTCCTTACTCCAAATAAATGTGTTCCTATGCAACAATTGCGTAAGGGGCGCTGCAATCTGGGCATAGTGGGCTACAAAACATTGATAATACCCTGCGAGCCGAAGGAAACTCCGCAGCTACTTGATATTACCCGGAGTTGCCCAATTTTGGACTGCCTCTATCTTATTTGGGTCGATTGCCACCCCCTTTCTAGATACTACATGTCCCAAATAGGAGAGTGAAGAGCATCCAAATTCACACTTGGAGGCTTTGGCAAAGAATTTATGCTTGCTCAGAATCTAGAGAACATAGGAGAGATGTTCAAAATGCAGTTTCCATGAGGGACTGTATATGAGGATGTTGTCAAAGAAGACCAACACAAACTTCCACAAAATAGGTCTGAAAATGTTGTTCATCTTAGAACGAAAAGAGAATGGGGCATTTGACGGTCCAAATGGCATGACAAAGAATTCGTAATGCCCGTTATGTATCTAAAAGGCTGTTTTATGTACATCTGCAGCGTGCACCCTTAACTGATGATAGCAAGCTCTTAGGTCCAGTTTAGAGAAAATTTGAGCACCGTGTAACTCATCAAGTAACTCATCCACTGTTGGAATTGAGAATCGATCCTTGATAGTAATCGCATTGAGGGCATGATAGTCCACGTAGAAGCACAAACTACAGTCTTTTTTTTAACAAGAAGAACCGGTGAAGAGAAGGGACTTGTGCTGGGTCAGATAATACCTTCTGTCACTATTTATTGAATTAGCTGTTCCATTTTTGTTTTCTGATAATGTGGATAGCGGTGCGACTTAATATTGACGGGGGACACTTGTGGCTTCAAGTGAATGCGATGATCTGTGGAACAGTTGGATGGTAAACCTGTGGAACTAAGAAAACATCCTCAAAGGAAATAAGAATGTCGTGCAGTGTGGATATAAGTACTGGATCGACTCCCCGTGGAAGATGGAATGGTGGCAAAACCAGTCTTGAATTGTTATCATTAGAGGCTTCCGTAATGGTGCTAAATGTAAGCTGAAAGTAAGTAGAGGCCGAATGGTGAGCTCACTCCTCCTTAACTGTCCTAGTGACATACTAGAAATGGAAGCCTATTGCAGACCATGTAATGTGAGCTGCCTTCCATGGTGCTGGAAGCACATCCAAAGGGCCTTGTAGTCAAATAATACCGACCCAATTGTAGCCAACCATTAGACTCCCAGCACGATATCTGCCCCATATATGGGCAGGAGATATAGATCTACACTAAACTCAGTAGATCCTAGGGTGATTGGGATATGAGTACATCGTCCTTCGCATTGTGGAGAGTCACCATTGCCCACCATCATATTGAGATGGTGAGAGGGTTCAATAGGGAGGCCCAGGTGCCTAGTTAGGCGAGTCTGTAAAAAGTTATGTGTTGAGCCACTATCCACCAACACCACCACGGCATAGCCTGCAAGCTGGCCCTGTAGTCTCAAGGTTGAGGCACAAATCGACCTTCCAAGGCATGAAGAGATATGGTTGGGTATATATCTGATGCTGGAATTAAGGGAAATGATTCCAACAATAAGTCCACTAGGGAATCTATATCGGTGGAGTCGGCCTCTTCTATTTGAGGAACAAATCCATCATTTTTAGTGGTGAGACATAAGAACTGAAGCTTACAATGATATCCCGGTGTAAAGTGCTCATTACAATTAAAACACAGTCCCTTGTCACGCTGAGCAGTCATTTCATCGAGCGTTAGTTTTTTGATTGGTAATTTGGGCAAGGGAACAGATGGTAAAGCAGGCCTTGGAAAATTCGTGGAAACATTAGTGGTGGGTTTAGGGTTGGTTGTTTAGGGTTGGTTGTGTGCTGTGGAAGCTGTTGTCCAGCATCAAGTTTCTCTTCCACCAATTTCGCCATACCAATTGCTTCCGGTAACGGCGATGGCTTCAGGAGAAGTAATTCGTGCCGAATGTCGTCGCGTAGTCTAGAAATTAAGCAATTGAGGAGATTAAGAGTAGTCAAACCTATCATGCGTGTTGATAGAGCTTTGAATTCAACCATGTATGCCGCTACGGTGGAGGTCTGCTGAAATTTATATAAGGTGGCTTCATGGTTGAGATAAGTAGAAGGCCCAAACCGAAGCTCCAGATCTCGAGCAAAAATCTCCCATGTTGACAGTTGCTTGGTTGCATGCAACCATTGATATCATTGTAGTGCAGATCCCGTCATATAGAAGGCAACGATAAGAAGCTTATGCTCTGGAGGTGTGTCATGATACACAAAAAACCTCTCAATTTGGAATAGCCATCCGATGACATTGTCACCGAAATAAAAAGGAATCTCTAACTTAGGTAACCAAGGGCTAAGAGATATCTAACTTTCGGATGAAGTCGGTCACAATAGTGGTAAGGATGATGTTGAAAAACGGTGAAGAACTGAGGGCAACGCCATGAGTGAAGGAGGAGTGGGAAGTAACGGAGGGTTCGATGAAGGCAGGGAAGAAGATTGGCGCTCGAGTCTGTTTAGGGATTGACGGATTTCAACTAGGGTTTGCTGGATGTGGTCTGTGGTGGTTGTATGCATAGCCAGGCTTTCGGCACGTTGCTAGATGGTGGTAGCAACGTCATTCAGCTTTCGTTGCAGATTTGCCACTGATTCTTCCAAGGCTTTATAGCGGGTCGTCATCCCCTCTCCATGGTCTCAATGAGAGCACCTTTTGTTGCAGATGCAGATGCAGATGCTGCAATCCATAGATCTGTGGAATCAGTGGCGTGAAGAAGAACAAAAGTGAGGAAAGAAGGGAATAGGGAGGAGAATTCTGACAGAGGGGGAAGGTTCAAGAAAGTAAAGGAAAGGAGAGAAGACAAATAGAGTCAGGAAAAAAGCAGAGTTATATTTTCCTGTTTTTCATTGCCAAAGTCCTGCACTTAAGTAAACAGTGCTGCTCTTTACATTCTAACGACACAGTTACCCCTTTCCCCCCAATGCCAACCAACCCGTTCAACCTGCTATAAACAAAACAACCCAAACAGAAAATAAAACAGAAAAAAAAAGCAGAAACATAAAATGAAACAAAAAGTCTCCAATGAACAAGTACATGTGAACGGCAATACTTGACAGACAACTATAAAAAAATAAATGAATAGCATTTTTAAAGATAATCGCAAAATTTAAAGAGTCGGTGGCGTATCCGAATACTCTGCCGAGGAGGCAACATTTCAGTGGATGATGTAATATCCGTATCGGTATTTAGTAAACCCGTAACAAACACTTTGAAATTTTCACAATTCACCCCATTAATTCTAGGAAACCAAACGCAATACATCATAGTATTATTTTCCTCTATCTAAGTTCAATTACTTACCTAGACAATAATAATAATAATAATAATAATAATAATAATAATAATAATAATAATAATAATAATAATAATAAAGCAATATAAACATTTCAATATTTATTTGTCCCTTCCTCCATTTTACTTGGATAAACTATGTCTAATTTGATGCACAATTGTCTCATTTTTTATCAACTTTGGGCATATATTACTTTTATCATTGTGAAAAACATATTACCAATTATTTTTCTCTCTCTATCGTATTATTATTATTATTATTCATAGCTACTTTTATACTCATACTTTCTTACATTTCCCTGAATGATATGCATTTCAATCAGATATCCCATAAAAGAGTAAGACTCAAGCACGCCTCGGCCGAGAGCATGATCAATACAAGGGACGCTAACTCTAATACAAGAACCAATATCATTTGATTAGGACGTCGAAATCAATAAACTTCACTAACTTATCAACCTACCAACTAGCTGATATGGATAGCATGCTACTTGCCCAAATGCCAGCAATCAAATTTAGTTCGTATTACAAAATAGTATGTCTAAAGCATCAATCACATCCCTATCAAAATGTGAAGCCTCGAGACCATTCCACCATCATCATCATACCTGGCTCTTGGCAATCCCTTACTACAATGATTCTTGATGCAAGGTCATCCATCTATTCTCACCATTCACAGCCTACTCAGATTTTTAAATTACATTTCTAAGAAAATAAATTCCCAATTCCACATATCATCTAAATATCTCTTGAATACTGGGCAACCGGGGGAGTGCGTAAAACAACCTCCCCCCTCAAGCCCAGCTGCAATGCCAGGATTGGCTAAATCATGCCGAGGATCTCCAAAGACTGGAAAGCCATTACAGTGCATGCAGCTGAAACAAGAAACATATTCATTTTGGAAACCTTGCCTCGAAGAGGTTGCAAGGAACATATTCCACAGTCACGACACGGTCATCGAAAAGCCGCCCATGCAAACAATGTGCTGCCATGCATGAAGCCTCAGCCCTTCTAAACTCAACCAGCACAGAACCTGCTTCGAAAGAACACGCAAGATCGCTGGCGTCTTCATTGTTCTCACCTTTTTCTCCGGTGTCTGCCATTTCCAATTTCACATCTTCCTGCATCTTCCAATTGTCTTCATCCAAATCTGAAGCACCAACAGCATTTGGGGTGGTGTTTTTGATACCCACGTTTGCCTGGCAATTGGTATCCTCAATCGCAAGTGAACTAACTGCACTTCCACCTCCAAATTCACTTTCTTGGTTCGGCACTTCTTGAGAGGTTACATCAAAATCATCTGTATGAACTTCACCTTCAACAGCTAAGCCTCCTATCATACCCGACTCACGTGCTTCCAATGCACCATAGGCTTTGCTATTTTCTTCAGCTTCATCTGCACCAGCCACAGCTTCAGCAGCTTGGCTGGTGTTAGTCAGATCTGACTCAAACTCATCTGCAGGCTCTAGCATGGCTTCTGTCTCACTGTGAACTGCACTTTCATCAGCATGGTCAATTGCTTCTGCCGATTCTACAGGGAAATTCTGTTCATTATGTGCTCTGTCTTGCAGAGTCTGAGGGGATCCAGTGTTATCTCTGACTTCATGCGGTTCAGGTATGGCAGCACAGATGGTTTTGACAACACGAATAGATTTCACTGAGCCAAACCTGCAAGATTTAGCGAGTTTACAACATATGCAATGGTAAACACTACGTTGAGCCATATGAGACTATTAGATTTCCATTTTTTTGGACCTGACACATTCTAATCGAACATCTTCCAAGATTTCTTCCAATTCAGCTTCAGACAGCAAGTCAATAGCCTCTCCATTAAGCTACATCACAACAGGAAAGATACGACGTTAAGAATGGGGGTATGACTAATTTATCCTATAAAAAGAACAGCTTATCAATTTTTTTTTTTTTTTTTTTTGGGTTTACAGCTAGTCAAACAACTACAAGTCAATGTTTCTAATTATCATACCACATTCTTAATCAGCAGGATTTGTGTTGGCTTAGCAAGAAGGGGTTTCACATGCTCTGGGATGTCATAAGACGGGGCACTTCCAGACTCATCCTAACAGGAAAAACTTAAATCATCAGTACACATCCTACAGAAGAAATTTCATGGTATATAAAGATATTGTTGCTCTCAAATTTCCCAGAAACGATAAGCAATTTAGCACCAAGTACCACTGACGATGCGTTTGGATCAGCTTGAGCCACTGTTATAAGCCTCCCTCCTAATTTCATACCATTGAGGCCAGCACATGCCTTTAGTGTAACAGACTGATCTGCATACTGATACATAAAAAGAGATCAATTATGGTTCAGATGCAAATGAGTACTGAGAGGTGATATTACAGCAAGGAATGAAGGATAAACAAGGGAAAAAATATTCATTATATTCCACATTTTTAAAGTACACCGAGGGATCATACCTGAACATAATTTGAATGTTAACATTTGTTATAAAGGTAGACAAACAAAAGCAAGTTGCTTGGACACAGACATGTGCAACGACTTTCACAACTGAGACAATACCATTTACAGAAATTCAGGAATGGAAAAGCCACGCACTATAGCCAAACCTGCTCACTTGCAGGTTAATCCAACTTCAAAATCACAAAATAAATTTGGGGTGCGGCATGATTTGATAAGAAAAACAAGAAAGTTGTGCACCAAATATTAAGGTTTTTTTTTTTTTTTTGTAAGGTATATTAAGCTTCCAACAGAAGACTCACAGTTACTAGCCAGGAAAGAAACTAGATGCAATAATTGAGAGTCAAATTGCTTAATCCACAAATATTACTTAAGATTCTCTAAAGGGATGTTAGAAATTGTAATAGAATTGGCAGACCTGTGCTCCAAAAGAGGGATTTGAAAGTTCAACCCTCCACAAAATCATGGAGATTTATTATCAAGCTCAACATCCAGAAAGAATAATCAGGATGAAAACCATTCAAAAAAGCAAGGAAGATTTATTAGAAATGCAACAATTGTCTATTGTAGGACCTTCTCTATCCAGGCTTGTACACAGCTTGTTGTCGAAGGTGTGCCAATTTCTTAAAAAACAACAATTTGCATAATCTCCAAAAGCAAATATCTCAACGCTGGCAAAAGGGTAAGTTGGGAACAATATTTCTGTTTTTTTCTAATTTTTTCCTCCATTTGGTAATGTAAGATTGGTATCGTCGTAATTCTTCGACGACAAAGGGAGGAAAGTCGTAATTCTCTGTTCTTTATTAAATGCACATCACAAATTGTGGGAGGTCTAAGAAGTGAGCCCTTTACGCTGCTTAAAAAAAGGCATAAAATTTGCCCATGCCTTGGATGCAGGTGAAATTTGACACAAGGATTCATTGAATATATTTACAGCCCAACTTACATACTCTTTTCAAGTTAATTTTCAATAGAAACAACTGTGTGTCACAGATCAAGGACAGTCTTAACGTATAAATGATAACACATCGGCAATTACTTCTACTCCCTTTCCCACTGTTCTGTACAAGGAATTTTATCAACTTGAAATTAATTGAATTGTGCAGAATAAGGCCATTCACTCAAAAAGAAGACCCATAACCATTTACAAGATTGAATAATGAATACAGGCATAAGATTCTAGTCATCGAAGAGCCAAGATCAGCAACTGTTTTCATCTGGGGAAAAAATAATCTTTTCACTGACTACTTGCTCCTTCAAGACAAGAACAATAATGCTATTGGGTCTGCTGAAAAACTATAACACCTTTATTTCAAAGAAAAAAAATACGAATCTCAGGAATGCTATAGTACATGGGCATATAATAGAAAAATAGTACCTCCAGAAAAGCACAAGGCTCATTGAGATCCTCATTAACCTGAAAGTGGTATGACTTCAATTGTCCAAAGACACTAGCAATCTCCATAAGCTAGAAAACAGAAGAAAAAGCTTGATCACCACATAAACAGATGCAGCAATAACAAAGAAAACAAAGGAAAGGGCCAAGGATTGCGGGACAATGACCAGAATAACAGCATACTGAAGGAACTACTTCCCACCCTCTTCATTCTCCAAAGAAACATAATTTTTTTTTTGAATCTGTAAACCACTTTTTGTTTTAAGCTATCTTAGGTTGACCATCACTTCTGCCATATCAATTCTTTATCCTCAACTTGCAACATCCATTCCAGCCTTTTCCCATCGTACTAAAATTTGAAAAGAAAACTGAACCTCATGGAAAAATAGCTGTATTCACAGAAGATACCTTTTGCATTTGGGAATTTCAGATCGGATGTTGAGATCAGTATTTTCCCCTATGAGTAATCAGATCCAGAAGCATGGGATACAAAATTTTACTTAGACAAACTTTTTCTAAATCAGATCTCTATCCATGTCCAATCAGCACATATGTGAAGTGGGTTTTCTCACCCCATTCCCAGGTCATTATATTCATATCCACTAGGGGCGTGTAATACTGCTATGAAATATAGCCCAATTTGGAGAATTAAGAACCAATTATATCTTCAAATTTAACCGAATTGTGACTTTTAGGAACACCACATATGCAAAGATTTCGCATTCAGTCAAACAATATTCAAGAAAGCACATAGAAAGCAAAAAATAATGAAACCAACAAATCACCAATTATTATTTATTTGCAAAGAGATTCAAACTTAGGTGGAGCTATAGAAGGGAGATTCAAACACAAATATCAGGATGTCCGGTGACTCACTCATCATAATGTCTATACCATTGGATATAAGGTATATTTACCCAAATGGGCATTTGAGCAATTGATTTGGGTATCCGATAAAATCACTTTTCCTGGATCAGAAATCCTACTACCCAGTTCAATTATTTTGGTTTTCGGAAACCTTGAACATTGTAATGAAAATGGACAAAAATTAGGTTGCATCTTAAAACATGTCTATGTGTCGGTGTCTGTTTGTGTACGTGTGAGGTATGTATTTGCATATGAACACAAACACACACACAAACCAAGTAAAAATAAACAACTAAGGTAGTCCACATGTAAACACACTAGCATCCAAAGTCAAAAGGGTTCATGAAGGATGTGACAGAGAAAACAGCACAGGAAGATAAGTCTGGCACTGTAAACTATTGCAATAAGAGATGGTCAAGCAAAAAGAAGCAAATAAGTTCAGTCGTTCACCATTTAAAAAAAAGGAAACCCACAAAATAAGAAGCACTCATAAACTCCATCAAAACAAAAACAAAACAACAGAATCTCAAGCACTTTGTGGTACAAAATTTCTTACCATTTGAGAAGTAATTGCCTCTGATATTCCACCAATGAAGATCTGAATAGACAAAACATTTACATGCAGAAAGAATATCAGGCAACACAGAGAGAAGGTATATTATAAAAATTTGGGAAATCGAGGACAGGCCAGAGATAGGACACCCAATACCCACTTTCCCAGTCCACTGCCCTAGATTTGATTCCCACCAATTCCCCCTTCTCACCTTGCCATCCAAAACGGAAGAGAAGAAATTGTGTAAAAAAAAGCGGGGGGGGGGGGGCTATATGCCAGCATTCCAATGGCAGCCAGACATTGTATTACAAACAAATAGCATAAAGTCAACATAAGTAACCAAGGAAGAAAAATGTTCCATGACAAGAGGCATTGTTAGGAATCCAGAATCTAAATACAACCAGCAAGCCAGAATAAGTTGAGTGCACTTTCAGGATCCTAGTGACTAACATTACCTTTACGGATAAAGGAAAAACACATGTTAAGTGCAATATCACTGAAATATACATCATCACTATCAGCTTACACCAGTATCTAAAATGCTTTGACGTACAATACAAGATACTATTTGTCAATAGGTAAACAATGAGGCATACTATTACACAATGCTGCTTATATAACTGTGAGATTCTCCTAAATATTTTCATCAAGATCCATTTGCTTTCCCCAAGCAAACCAACAGTCAAAGCAGCCTTATATATATATAATCAGATTGTGTTATAGCACAACCGGTGAAAAATCAACCATACCATCCAACTGCTGGAATTAACCGAAAAAATTCCTAAAAAATGAACGTAAGGAAATGACATACAATCAAGTCATTTCTCCCTCTTTTTCCTCATTGTTTGCTCTTTGATCTTCTTAGGTACTGTATAGTAGAAAAATAGTTTTTAATTTTATATATCAACGTCCAACTCCAGTTCAAGTTTTCCTATTTCGGCTTTTCTTCTGGATAAAGGAACTTCAAACCTCTCCATTTATATAGTCAACACGTTCTCCTCTTACTACAGATTTCATTGGTGTTAGTATTGACATGTAGAATGGAACTCCATCTTCATTCTTGTCCTATTAGTTGCTTCGTAAAGATATCATCTTGCAATGGAGTGAATACTTGGATGAATAGATCTCAATTGTTTTATTTGCAATCATGAAAATTTTGAAAGCATGTCCAAACAAGAGCTTTTTTTCCTATTTTAAAGATTCAGAGAACTTGTTTATGCATTAGGACATTCAAATCAGGTCATCTCAAAATCATTTTTCCAAAAGTAAAATCAATGAACCTCACAAGAATAAAAAACTGGGGCCATTTCTGAAGACAAATACAGATAGTATTCGCAAAATGGTAAGTACTTCATTATCACTAAATCAATAACGCATTTTGATAACCATAATCACTATGAAAACCAGCCTTGGGTGGCAATTGCATGACCAGACATGATTAGGTATGACCACATCATCCATTAAAATTAGACGGATTTGTGGGCACTACTATGATTGTACTAAATCACACCATATTAGCATCCTCTAATTCAAAGGGCAGCATTGTCATCCACAGATCAATTGGAAGGGCAGTGCTACAAATTGCTAGGCTGATTCGTTGTCCTTAAAGCTCAATCAAGGAATGACTGCAAGGTTTGCAATGAATGAGCAACTGTGGCTCTCTTTCTCTCCATCTCTTTGTTCCACATCAATGTCTTGTCAAAAAGTCTTTGTTCCAACTCAATGAATGACGCTCGTGTTAATCCAACTACACTATTGCACTAGATAGATTTCTTGTAGTCTATAGTGGCAATTTCAAACCTACTCTCTGCTTTGGTACGAAGTAATATAAACATTGGACCTTAATCTCAGTAAACACAAAGGAAATTGGAAGAATATAATAAGTTATTCACTCCAAAAAAAAGGAAGAGGAAAATTATCTTACAAAGCTGTCCCTAAATCTTTCCACAAGAACTACAAAAAAAAACCCTTTCCAAACCAAACCAAACAAAACATGTTTCCAACACTAATTAGGTCAGCTACAAGAAATCTTTGCCCCCATTCACATCTATTATAGGTCATATCTTCTACCAAATACATATACGCAAAATAATGCCAGTGTCTCCTTCAAACTCTTTTTTAGCCTTCCTTTGCATCTTCCTTATCGAGCCTCTTCAAAACTCTCACATCTCCTAACACGCATATGAAATGATTTTCACTTCACATGACCAAACAACCCGAATCATGTACTGAAATATCGGTCAATATACACCGATATCAAGTCCCCCAATACCAACATTTTTTGATACCACGAAAAATTCATGTTTTGTCTCTTTATAAGCTACATTTTGTAATTTATTGGTCAATATATTTGATATTTTTTAATATATTAGCAAATATTTATCCTTAAAATTCCAATTTCACAAAACAACTTGTTTTTGATATGTCCAATGCTAATACATATCACACAATATGGAAGAGACTAATATGGCCGCGACCCTATTGCTACGATTACAACCAATACTGATACTAATATTAATATTTTCATCCATGGCCTTAATGCCTCCGTTATATTTTCTTCTAAATTGCAACCAAGCTCTCATATAACATCATTATAAATTTATTCTTGATGTAAGATCACACATCTATCTAAACATCTTCATCTTCGCTGCTACCATTTTTTGCATATGTTGGTATTGGTACTTGACATCGTAACACTTCATACAGCATGGTTGGTCTAAATCCACCTTACAATAGTTTCGTAAAAACTTGAGTGTATTCAAGGATCACACTAACCTACTCTGCCACTTCATCAAAGCTGCTTTAATACAATCAGTATTATCCTCATTTATGTCCCCATCTATCAGAACCAGTGATGAAAATCAACTTCGTCATGGGTGCAATGATATCAGTCATGTCACTATGAGGAATACTTACCAATATATGATGCAAGTGTTTCTTAGGAATTGAAACTTGAGGGCAAATATTGACTGATTTAAGCCGATAACTAAAATATCGACCGATATATCGTGGTATCAAAATATATTAATATTAAAGATATATATAGGATGATATTGTATTCCATGATCAGAATTCAGTGATCCAAGATATATGAAATAATTATTCTCTGGTAGGCTTTAGTCCCTATCATCACCTCCCAGCAACTATTTCTCTCTCAGTAATATACTTGCGTTCCCTATTTCCTGTCTTTGTTCAACTAAGTCTACAAAATTTGGCTTTAAAAGTCTTTCTCTAAACTTCCAACTGTGTTAATGACATCTTTTTGCTTAGCCACCAAAACCATATCTGCAAAAGCATGCACCGAAGTACATGACGACAACAAAGAAAATGTCTTCCAAGTCACTTTACAGGTGAAACAAAAGATTGAAAGGTACCCTTTTAACCCATAAAATCTGTCAGATAAAAAGCTTAAAAAATAAAAACCATAATGGCATACAATGCTATGTTTATACAAATATGATGGAAGTATGGAGTCAAACATAAAAATAACATAAGTCATAACATAGTGGCAGTGGATAAATACCAATCATACCATCATATTGCACTCGGGAAGCCTAATGCTTTAAAAGCAAGGGCAACAGAGTTCCTATTTTCTACCAATATTTTGTCTTTGTTTACCTTCCAGGTTTTCAGAAACGCATTGCATGTAACAACATAAGGAATACCTCGGATATGATAACACATTCCTATGGTTTCTAAAATGCATTCACTCTATAACCATAAGGGGACAATTTTTTATGGAGATGAACACTTCATTAATTGACTTGAGCGCTTCCACACAAGAAAGCAATTAATACACTTCAGAAGACAATGATTAAGGTCAATATGGGAATGAATAGTGGACAGGCAAGTCATGTTCCTCCCATGCATGAATCTTTAAAAAGCTATTTGGGGAGACGCTGAGACCAGAGACACTGTAAGATTTAGTTTTAGCTGAGTAATTTCTGTACACAATGGCAGGAAGGGCATGGTTTCAACGATTGCCAAGCATATTGTGCAGCTTCTAATGGAACTTTTAAAAGGGAAATATTCCACTTGATTCATAAGAAATTTACAGGACATCAGGTCAAACCACACGATCCCAGAATTTATATTATGCTGTCACAATTTAGATGACAGATTTTACTCTTAAGTGCCAGATATGCAAAGTTTAGATCTAAATATACCAAAAGTGAGCTCATTAAAGAGACAAGGCAGTTTCTCATGAAAAGCAATAGCAGTGTCTAATGTTCTTCAAAGGTCTCTCTCTCTCTTTTTTTTTTTTTTTAATTACATGAGTATCTCTTTTATAGGTGAGAAAGAATTTTATTCCACCATCAGCGCAAAGTGGGCAAGTAGGCAATTATAAGGAGACATTAGATCAGATATACCATAGGGAGCAGAGTATTGGGAGATTAAAAATCAGCATGTTTCAAAAAAAAGTTACAGTGGAAATGAAGATGTTGAGATGGATATGAAGGCATATCAAGAGAGCGAGACGAAATAATGATGTTATAAGTGGTAAAGTTGGAGAGGCACCAATAGAACCCAAAACACAAGACACACATTTGAAATGGTTTGACCTTGAAACAAACACCGCTTAGTGCACCTGTTAAAATATGTGAGAGCTTGGATGAGATTTCTTGTAGGAGAGGTAGAAAATGACCAAAAACGAGTTTGAAGGATCTTGCAAATTCAATGCTAACAAATTATATGACTTACAGCACTGATGAATGGAGAAAATGAATCCTGTAGCCAACCCCACAAGTAAAGGCTTGGTTTGGTTTGGTCTGGTTTGGTTTGGTTTGCTTATCAACACAAAGGGGTAAGTGCCAGCCAAGTATGAAAGATATACAGCCATCCCATAACAGAAACCAGCATATAAAATAGAAATTGCCAAAGACAGAATCCAAAAGCCTCACATGAAATAGAAACAAAAAATAAATAAATACTTCTGAGTAATTAATACTCCATCTTGACAACATAATAACAAATAATAATTACTAAAAGGAGCACCATTGCATTGCCCAACAACTTGTTCATCATGACCTTATTATAGGCTTGGTATCTATCAGTCTAGCTGGTGTTGACATATGCCAAGTCCATCCTTCTTGTTAGCCTTTGATGTTAGAAGGATGTTGTTAGAAGGTAAATTCAAACAAGAATTCCCTTGTGTAGACTCATTTGGAGCACCATCATATAATCATCAAATTATAATAAAATAACAATTTTGAAGCCATTAGATAATTTTTAAACAATACAACTAGTTTATGTCGCCACTTCAAATTATATACCAGATCTGGGAAAAAAAAAAACAACAAAATGTTATTAAATAAATAATAAATAATGAAGAACTAAACAAGAGAGTGCATAAAGAGGCCCACATCTTCAGCAACCCAACCAGGCCCACATCTTCAGCAACCCAACCAAACTTCTACTCTCATCAGCAAATACTAACAAATCTAAGCATCTAAAAAGCAATTATGATAAACAGAAGAATGCTAAGAAAAATGAAAAATCCTGGAGTACATGGTTCAATGAGAAAAAATCACTCTGACAAAGGTCCAAATTGAGTTTAATATAGAGTGACTTAAACATTCCCAATATGCATACCCAAGAGGAATCTTTCACAAACTATATTGACCCTAAAGTACATGTTTCTGTGAGAAAATATCTCTGAAAATGTCCAAATTGAGCTATTATAAAGTAACTTCAATTCCTTCCAATATGCATACCTTGTGAGAGGAATCTTTCACAAGATCACTGACTGAATGAGCTTCAGCCTTTGATTTCTGCACGGAATCACTCTGCATGAAAATAGCAACTGTCTGAAAACCTGCTACATGAATGGTAACCAAAATGTACCTCAGAAATCGCAAAGCAATAGTAGAAAGAACCAGTTTATCCAAAATATACTGCCACCCCATCAATTTTGACAGATGAAGGAAGAATGTCACATAGTAGCCATTACAAATAGGAGAAGAAAATAGTTGTTAAAACACAAGGCAATGAATACACAGAAGGAATAATTTACTACTAGCAATACCAGCACAACTTCAAGGCACAAAAAACTTGGAATTCACATCATGATTTTCAAACTACCAGCTTTCAGATATGCGAGTGGATCCCCATAAAGGATAGTGAAAATCAGCAATGAGCTACATGAAGCATTCCGGCTGATTTTTTTATTCAAGTTCTAATGTGGATAGAATCATGGTGAATATTACAATAATTTCTCTCTCTGAAGTTTTAGATAAAGAGGCTGCAGATCTGAAATTACAAGAGAAATACTTATTTCTCTTTCTGGCTGACAAGCAAATCATGAGAGAAATGTTGTGAATGAAAGCAATTTAGAACATTGCAATGCAACCAGCTTTTTGCTACAAATTTCCACTTAACCAAAATAGGGCAGAAAACTCCAAAGGCAAGGGACGAAAAAAGTTATTCCCAACCGTCAATGCAAATGTGGCCTCAACTATCGGAGATCTATATTGGCATATCACCAAGTGTTATTACCCAATAGATAATTCTTTTTAACAAGATACTGATATTGCTAACCAGATTTTTTTGGGAAGGTAGAGAAAGAAAAGGAGAGAAGAAACAAACCAGAAATGTAAAAAGGTTGGAAAAAAAGAGTTCCCATCACATCCATGTAGTCTGAACCATAAGCCAATTTAAATGCTTCTACCACATTATCTCAAATCATATTTCTATACTTATCCAACAGAAAACAGCAATCCAGCAACCTGATGCTATTTTTTGACATTTATCACATCATCCTACCATTTAGGGAATGTAAGAACCATTAGACTGCCACTCTACTATCACTTTGTCCCTACAGCCCAGATTATAATGTTCACTTGAAAAGTGGTTACCATTGTTATTAGCTTACCATTTCTTCATAGATGCATAACACACTTATGGCTGATAGCATTTAACCCACTGCTCCAGCTTAAAAGAATTCTGAGGGTCAACTAAACTATTATTCTCAACAGAACAGCAACTTAATTAACAAAAATGAAAATGATTTCAAAAAACAATCCATCAACCATAAGTCTAAGAATGCCAATCATTTCCACCCTCTACAATGGGTACCCTCACCATCAGTTCCATACATGTCAGCCATTGCCTTCATTTTCTTACACCTCTATCCTCCTCCCATAATAGTTCATGGCCTATTAGAAATAGAAAGGCGCTCATCAATAATTTTATATGAGGAATTAGATAAATAAATGAACCAAATCAAATTTAGGAGAAAAAACAAAAAACAAAACCTGACAACCAATGATCAGGACAATCTAAAATTTTAATGTCAAACAACAAAATCAACAAATTACTAGCTATAGAAATTACAGAAATATTGAAATATTGCAACCTCTGAAACATTTTTCAACCACTTAAAATCTCAAAAAAGGAGAAAAATGTTAATACTCAGTGAAAATGTTATTTTTCTATGTTTCCTGCCTGTCATCCAATACAACAAGTTGGAGTAAATCCCACATATAAAGCACCATCAACCATGATCATGTATCAAGTTCCGAACTCACAAGGGGTGTGAATCGTACTGAACAGGCTGAACCGATCGCCCTGAGCCGCCAACTATATGGGCAGTAAATAAAAACAAGCCATAGCCAAAAGAACAAAGCATGCCAATTCCTTCTACAAATCGCATATCAAAATTGAGTTCCACAAGTTTTGGTCATTTTAATAGATATCAAAATCTGAAAATTGAGAATGAAAGTAGATCAATCAATGTTAACAAATTATCATATCCATTCATCTAAACAAAATCCATTGTTGGATCCATCCAACAACACAGGTCCAACTGAAATACCACATTTCATATAGCTCACACCTTCATGAGAATGGAATTTGACAAGCAACAAGCTTAAGCCAAGCCTAATAAGCGAATTCAGCAGATGAACTGGGAAAGAGATCACACAAATTATAGGCTTTCCATGAAGAGCAACAAAGAACTGAAGCAATTTCCAAAATATAGAAATTTTGGGGTTCATCTGCTATAGTCGCAAATTACTCCAATCCTTAACCTACCACATATACCATATAAATTTTCATCTGATGCCAAAACTATCTAAACAAAACAAGCTCCTCAAAGTGTGCTTCTGACCAGGCACAAAGCTACATTGACTATGCAGGGTCACGTAACCCCACTGAGAAATAAGAAACAGTATGTATAAGTAAATAAGTAATATTTTTGGAACATCCTGAAATTACCCCAACAAAGATTACATGAAACTAAATACTAATAAGCACACAGATATACAAAAATATACATCTCACTCATCAGTTCTACTTATTTGAATGTCAGTGCAAGTACTTTCATCCACAAAAATTCCAGAAACGTTCAATGCAGAAAACGATAGCAACTATTACATAATGGCTGTATCCCACTTATAGAATTGATATGAAAAATCCTAGGTCTATGAACTCTCCAAATTCAAAACCATACTTCCAAAATTATCAAGCATCAACAGAAATATACAGATCGCCGAATAGCCAGAGAAGATACAAGCTCCAGAAACAGTCAATGAATAAAATATATAACAGTGAAACAGCCTCAAACTCAACATGAGGGTAGAATTAATGCTGAAGAGTTGCAGGAGCACACATGCACAAAGTAGTACAGGTCTATGAGAAGCAAATTCAGCTCGGCGACTACTGGACGCTATTGGCCATCATGATACGTATTCCATTATGAGAAACAAATTGTTTCAGCCGATACATATCAACAATTGAAGAAGGCTTGACCATTACGATGTTCCCAATGGATAAGACAATGCAATTGTGGCACCACAATTTAAAGCTATGGGAGCAGCATAACCATCAGTTTTGTTAAAGTTATTTTTCTAATTGGCATATTCCGTGACCATATGTACTATTGTATCGATGTCGGGTTATGGCTTGTCGAAATACTACATCAATACATATCCGTTACTATCCGTTCCGACTTCCAGGGATTATCACGCCTACTGTGAGCTCTCCACCCGCTCGAAACCAAAATCCCAAAGCCCTGCGCTCTCTAGCTGCTCGATCCCAAAATCCCAAAGCCCCATGCTTTCTGTGCGCTGTCTACCCACTCGACCCCAAAAACCCGAAGCATAGCGCTCACCGTGAGCTCGCCAAGCGCTCAAGCGCAAAATCCAGAAAGGGCCGACTCGCTACTCACCGCCTCCGAGTTCGAGCGCACGCAGGGTTTCTCTGGAAACCCTCCATGCGTCCGCCGCGCGCTCGAGCGTGCGGCAATGGGCCACTTTTTGAATGCGTTTTTTGCACCCTCTATAAATACTTGTCTTATAATTTTGAAAGCCTAGGACTCTTGATAGACAAGTTTCGTGCCCCACTTGAGAAGAACCTTGTTCATCCTCCATTGATCTTGCTTCTTTTGAGAAAACCAAAAGCTACAACTTTAAACTTCATGTTCTAACAAGTTTTCTCTACACGTTCTCTTTACCGTTTAAACACTTCGATTCTACCTTCGTTGGAAACGTCGGTACGTTGAAGAAGGAGACCCGATCGTGTTCGGCAATTCAAATGGCTCAAGAGGGAACATTGACATGAAGACCGGAAAGTGTCCGGTTCCGTTGCCGCGGACAAATCCAATGAGTTCCTTGGTAGGGATCACAAGACGGGAGTAAGTCGGCTAGGTTAGCGTGTCGTTACCACCCGGTCTGTAAGTTGATTTTCGTAGTGCATTGCTTCCCTGGCCGTTGAAGCCCGGAGGGTTTTTTTCAATTACCGTGGGTATCGAGTTTTCCCTTCGTCACCAAAAATCGTGTCTTTTTATTATTGTTTATACTTATTTATATTTTGCATGCTTGTTAGTATCATTAGCATCTAGAATTAAATATTCTTTACGTGTATTGAATATTTAATTTTTACTGCTTCCGTTATTTTTACCGGGGTCAAAACTTGATTGTATAATTTAGGACACAAGTCCTATTTCAAGTTTTACAGAATAAAGGTGGCTTACCTATATATCCCAGTTGGGGATCTGAATTACCAAATTTTGATAAATTGACTCAGACTTGTATTGCAAGATGTTGAGAGCAACTGAGAAATGAATAGCACAGTGCATGTGGAGACTGGAGATATAACTTGCTTGATAATTGCTTCAATTGGGGAGGACGCAGAAGACATCTTGATTGATAAGAATAGTGTGACAAGCATTTGGAATAGTTATTAAAAACAAATTATGATTGTTCCAAAGATAGGGGGCTTCAACCTTGTGTACTTTACCTGATGCAAAACTATCCAGGTAGAGCTACTTCCAAAAAACCAAAGCTTGAGGGGTATAGTCATCAAAGGATCATTACCAAGACCAGAGACTGCGATCTAGCAAATTTGAGCAACTCCTAAAAGGATTTGAATGCTCAGATCCTAAACTCATACCAACCCATTAATTAGTTAGTCACCAAATGGAAATAACCACAGATATAGTACTCCAGTCATGAAAGACTTGCAATTCAATATTATTTTCTAACTTCTGCAATGATTACGGATGGGGTGAATGACATATAGTGCCTCAGGCATAGGTTTGATTGTTGAAAGGAGATAGTGGAGTACAAAAGGTAAATATAAATTGAAATTTTTTTTACTCAAAAGCACCTACATTTTCAGCTGTTTCCAAATTAATCATTTTGCAAGGTTTTCAGATAAACCCCTATAATTTGATCTCCATAAACAATGAAGCACTACAATCACCTTTTAATCCAAAAAATTACAGGCATGGAAATTTCTTCTATCAAATTTTGATTATGATGAAAAAATGACCCTATTAATTGTTTTCAATAAAAAAATTTTTGCCAGATACCACACAATCATTAAAAATAATATTTTAGTCCGATTTATTGTCCAACTAGTGATAAAATGCCACTATAAACTTCCGATTGTGATGATAAAAATGTCCCTATTAATTGTTTTTCAATAAAAACTTTTTTCGCCAGATGTCACACGATCACTCAAAAAATTAAATATTTTTGTCCAACTAAATTCTAAGACTAGTAATTTTTTGTTTGGCTTCTGCTCACTCCATCTCTCTCTTCTGTGTCCAACATCTCTCTCCGCCATATCATCATTTTCTCTCTCTGCCAACTCACTGTCCTCTATCCTCTGTCTACAACTTTAAAATCATCACCCTGCTTTATATTCCTTGCTTAGAGGTGATGGCTGTACAATTTGCAGACACAGTGCTACTGCTCCTGGTAATTGAAGGGTAGAAACACCATACAAAATCAAAAAGCAGAAGCACAACACAAAAAAGGTGGTATAGGAAGGCATCAAAAAAGTTGTAGCACAAATTACAAGCATGAACAAAATGAACCACACTAAGGAGGGGGGGAGGGAAGCAATACAGTAGACACTAAGCCCACGACAACAAATTGATTACAGATATATGAACATCGTCCATGCCACTGTTCACCATTACCATCATATCCCGGCAATAGTACCACACAAATCAAGAAAGAAAAGAATAACAAAATTGCAGAAAATACATGAGGAAGCTGAAGGCACATGCAGATGCCCTGCAATGGCAGGAAGGGAGGAAGTTAGCACAGCAGTGTGGGGAGGTTGGAAAACCAGATGAAGCAACCAGATGAGAGTTGAAGGGAAAGGTGCAACAGCAAGGGAGGCCATCAGAAAGTGGGGAAAGGAGGACAGGCAGTAGAACAGAGATTCAGGGATGGGTAAGTGGGGAAGGAAGATAGTGGATATTTCGTAAAAATACCAAATTTTTGAAATAAAACGTGGGACATCACTAATTTATTTGACTATCCATGTTCTAACTCAATCAATACTTAATTTGCATGTGCCATTTCATAGAATTGTGATGGCCAATCGAGTCACGTGTTACATTGTTGACAGATATCAGACTATAGGTGTTTATTTGATAATAACAACAAAAACATGCTGACATTAGAAAAAATGTAAAAAAGTAGGTGTGTAGTGTATTAAGATAAAACAATCGAATATCAGAACAGAAAAAGCAACTTCACAAGAGAAGGAAGATGGTTGTCAACAGCAACATACAAACGTGCACATCCAAAAGCATTCAAATAAGATATCACCTAAGTCATTGTCATTGACTAATCGAATTCTTAACTTAATCTGAAGGGCATGAGATTCTTTCAAAAATGGAAAATAAAAATGAAGAGGGCTGCAATCTTTTAGCTACCGGAAGGAGCTATTGTGAATTCAAAGTCAGATGATACAGTTTGCTGGTCATCGGAGAAAAATGGAGATCTTAAATGAGATCCTTCTACAAGTTGCCAAAATGTGTGGAATGTAGCAGTTTCCATAGGAAGCTGATTTGGAAATCCACCAGAGCTCCTTGAATTGAGAAGTCGCATAAGGACTTGGGACAAAACTGATCTTTGGATATATATATATATATATATGAGGTTATATTCTGGAGAATGGCTGTTGTTTACATGAGGTGGCTTTATAAGGATATCATATTTTCAGAATTTCCTTCAGTGTTACACCACCTGAGCGTTGTTGTTAAAGGCACAAGGCACATTAAGATGCAAAGAGAACTTGGGCCTAGGCACAAGGACCAGGCACAATGAAAGTGAGGCAGCCATATATGTAATATGTATATATGATATTTTTGTAACAAATTCAATTGTTAAAGCTAATAATAGAATAAAAAACACCAAAAATATTCATGACAATAATCAAAACTCAAAGTTCAATTAAAAACATAAAAAATAGCAATTAATAAACACAGCTCACCACAAATGCACAAGAAAAATAAAACTTATTAACAAATTTAAAGCACTAATCTCAAGATACTCACAATAAAGACTAATATTTATCATCATCAAACAAAAGTTTATATTCTATTCCTTCATTAACTTATAAACTTGAATGACTTTTTCGTCTTTACGTATCGGTTTAAGTAAGAATATCCATCATTTACAAACTATAATAAGTAGCCCTTGGAGCGCTTATCGTTCAAGGTTCTTATTATTTCTCAATTCAATATGATGTCTAGTCTCATTTATCCAATAATTTTAACTATAAAACCCTTCGTCAAATAATATTCGTAGAAGCAAATTCACTATCCATACCATAGTATCATCCATTCTTCTAATCGGCTAATCATTACTTCCATCAATTTCAATTTCACAAACACAAATTAGTATTATAAGTGACAATTAAATGCAAGGGCTAATTTACAAATAAACAAATTAATGTTTTTTGAAGAAACAAAATCAATAAGGCTCACACCATGAGCCTCAAAAAAGTAGCGCACCTTGAGCCTTAAAAAGGCACACACCATCAAACTCGGGAACACCTTTGACAACATTGCACTCAAGTTGCTTTCAATGACCAATTTGGAAAGACCGGACTCTCCTGGTTGCAAGCAAGATCAGAAGAGACCTTGGTCAGATATTTTTTTTATCTAGGTTGAGATTTTTTGGCAACTTTGCTATAATTTGGCTTACATGGAAGCAACAAACTGACATGTATTGGATGCTGCAGTTGAAAATCCTATTTCCTTTCAAATTGGTCAGTTTAACATGTTATTACCTTAGAGTTCAAGAGAAAAAGTATACTTTCATATTTCTCTTTTATTTGTAATTTTCACATCTAGACAAAATTGAATGGAAACGAAAAATCCATTTGTAAATAATTGGGGGCCCTTTTTAATCTTTCCTAATAAATTTACTTTCTTGTTAATCAAAATCAAAAGAAAAAAAAAATACCTTAGAGATGAAAGGACTGGCAAAGATAGCCCAAACTTGACACAAACAATGGAGCTAAGTACTATTTGATGAAAATGGAATTTATGGAACATACAAACAAGGCGAGAAATATGTGCAAATTGTACACCAAATTATACTCTATATAACATAGATTAAAAATGGTGGATTGTTATGGATGGGGTTTTTCCCAATTTAATTCTAAACTTTAATTTACTTCGATTCTATTCCCATATTTTTAAATTGTTTCATTATATCAAAGCGTGTGATTATCTCTTGTTATATTTCACACCCAACTAAAAAGCATTGAAGATATTGGGTACTAGGAAAGCCGTAAGACTAAAGACTGCAAGTTGCCCCAATGGAGGTTTTGAAATTTATGGGCAAGGAGAGAATACGTTGCTGACTAGATTGTTCAATGAAATCCCAAGTAGCAAAAAGGTAACGGACTAGTGAAGAAAGAGCACATTAGTACCATTTGCAACAACAAAGGGGCAACAAAGCTATCATGTTGATGAAACAGATAATGAAGTGATGTGAAAGGATAATTATCTAACTAAACTAGTGTATTAAATAAGTGTATTAAATATAGCACTAATACTAGTGTATTAAATAACTAAATTTGGATTCATGTCAGCCTTGTAGATTATGGAAGCTTTCTATTCACTAGGGCATTTGATGGAGTTATATATGAAAAGACATAATAACCTTGATACAGCGTTTATCAATTTAAAGAAACTATAAAGAAACTGTAATAGGAGAAGTATTTGTGAATTTTGCAGAAAAAGAAATTTCTTTTGCATACATCCAACTAATAAAATATAATGTATGATGGAATACTGAGTAATATATGGGCACGTGCAGGGAAGACCAAGGTGAAGTACAAAGACAAGGGAAATCCAATTCACAAAAGAGTGGCAACCAGCACAACAGCAAGGCCAAACTACAGACTGATGGATAAACCCACCCATCTTTCAGCAGCAAGACACTTAGATGAACCAGGGTAACTTATTTGCAGTGACTACTCCAGACCAAAATTGTCCTAAGCAGGGAAGGTGGCACAATGATTGTGGAAAAGGGTGGAGTTGTAGTGAGCAGGCAGTAGCCACAAGAGTGAATCCGCTGTAACAATTAAGTACATTATGGCCTGTGGAGACAGCCACACCTTTCTTGATGTATCTCAGCATTAACAAGGATGACTTGGACATTCCGGCAATGTTGGAAACAAGTGTGACTCCTGCATTCATTGTTGATCAGATGGTGAGTAGGCATGCATAAAGGGTGATTCTGAGATCGATCAAGATCAAGACCGTTAATGCGCTGACATAAGCAGTTGTGGGTAGTGCTTGGAGGTGTAGGTTGTTGAAAGTTGGAAAGGGAGGTGGATCTTTTGGTAGTTGTTCTCTAGGACGACTTCGATAAAAATTACCTAGAATCATCCCCCATGAGGAATTAACAAAATATTTTGACTCTTTGGTCTTTGCCCGTTCTCATACGGTCATTGGACTTGGTTTCTTCATGAAGACATGTGTTTCCTCACCTTGAAAAAATTATGATCTCACAGTTTTGCAAATGGTGCCCATCAAGCCAGGAAGGAAGGCAGCAAGCAGCATACATCTCAGAATCTGTCAAGAAGGGGTCAAGGTAGGGAGAACCTACTTACCTTGCCACGGTGCTGGAGATGAAGCTAGATGTGAAGGTTGAAGTTCTTTAACCAGTTGCTAAGCTGATGTAGCCGTGTGCAGATGTGATGCCTCTGGAGTTCCCCCCCATCCTTTTCTACCAAGCATGCACTAGGACATCAAATTGGATTGGTGTTGGACACACAGCCACTAGCATGTGCTCCTTAACGAATGTCGCCTATGAAGTTGGCCAAGTTAGGGACGCAATTGGGCAAGTTTCTTGATGGGTTCATCCAGCCATCCGAAGCTCCATACGATGCCTTGGCCCTTTTCCAGAAGCAGCATGAAGGCTGTCTTTGGATGTCTGCTAAGAATCGGACCCTGACATGGTCTGATCAAGATGATCATCAAGAAAAAATATCTGATGTTGTTGGTACAAGATCTGATGGACAAGATGAACAAAGCTGCATGGTTCACAAAGATAGATCTTCTGTCAGGAAATTGGCTAGTGTAGATTGATAAAGGAGACAAACCAAAGACTTCTTGTAACTAGATGTGGCTTATATGAGTTTCTTGTAATGCCATTCACACTCAATAATGCCTCAGCAATATTCATTATTTTTTTATGTTCTGTATGAGTGGCTTGTTATTTTTGTGGTTGCATATTTGGACGATATGGTCGCTTATGATCAGACTTTAGAGGAGCATTTAAAGCCTTTTTGAGAAAGTGTTGACCTGACAGTGTGAACACACTCTACATGAAGATGGAGAAGTGTGAGTTTGGGGGGCAGGGGATCATGTTCCTCAGTCACTTGGTAAGACAAAGCCAAGGGCAGATGGATCCAAGGAAGAGGAAGGTGACCATGGATTGGCCGGTTCCAGCAAAGGTGCCTGAACTTCTCTCATTCCTTGAATTGGTGAATTATTATCGCCGATTCATCGTGATTTACTCGAAAAAGCAACCCATTTAACCGATCTGTTGAAGAAGAGCCAATCATGGGCATGGACAGAATCATGCCATGAAGCTTTCAAGAAACTTACAGTTCCAATTCCAAATACATCTGAGCCAGTGTGAGATTGTAGGACTTCAAGTTACCTTTTGAGGTGCACAGTGATGCATTTGACAGGGCTGCCGGTGTGGTATTGGTCCAGGAGGGACACTCAGTTGCATTCTTAAGCCGAATGCTCAATTATGCCAAGTAGCGCTTTTCTGCTCGTGAGGAGATGGTAGCGGTGGTTCACTGTCTCAAGATTTGGCAAGTTTACCTATTAAGCCTGAGTTTGTGGTGCGGGCAGACAATGTGGTCAACAATTTCAAGATGCATAAATTGTCCCAGAAGCAAGTGCATTCGCAAGAGTTTTTGGCCAAGTATGTTTTCTTATGGAGCACAAGCCTGGCCGCTAGAACCTGGTTGTTAATGCTCTAAGCAAGAAGGTCTTAGCAGTGAAGTATGCTATTCCTCAGACGGAGTCTGATATGCAAGATCATATCCAAGAATGCGCCAAGCACAATAATACTTTCTGCAAGATGGTGCAGGAAGTGGAGGGGACAATTAGGCAGTTTTGACTTGAAAATGGTGATCTCGTTGCTAAAGGAGAAAGGTTGCCTGTGCCAGAGTGTCAGTGGACTTCAGCCAGAGCTCTTGAGGGAGAGACAAGCAGAAAGCATATCGCAGCACTCTTATCCCAATGCTGTCATTGGCTGAAGATGGAGGATCATGTGGAAACATATGAGAAGACTTAACTCGTTTGCAACCAAAACAGGGTTAAGTGGAGGAAGGAATCAGGATTGCTGCAGATTTTGCCAATTCCAGGAAAACCATGGGTGTCAGTTTCCATGGATTTCATTGATGAGTTTCTAAAAGTCTGTATGAAGACTTTGGTGATGCAGGTAACACATTGATTCTCCAAATATGTTATCTTTATTGCTGCCCCTATGATTTGTCCCCCGGATGTTGCTGCATACTTGTTCTAGAAGAATTTGGTGGAGTAATTTAGATTGCCCAGATACATTGTGAGTGACTGAGATGCCAGATTTACGGGTCAATATGTCACTCTTTTCAACATGACCAGGCAGACTCGAAGTCCTGCACTGCTATCCTCTGACAAATGTACAAACCGAGAAGATCAATGAATTGGTAGAGTATTTAAGGCACTTTATGACCGCGAGCCAAAAGAAATGGTTGGAGTTGTTGAATACAACCCACTTCTGCCACAATCTCCACAGGTTTAGGGAGACTGAGATGATTCCCTTTAAGTTGGTTTTTGGCCAGCAGCCTTCGACTATTCTAAAGGTGGCAAAACAAAAGACTGAAGGGAAGTGCTCAGTTGCATATCTATTTGTGAGGTGAAAGCAGACAGCTTCGCAAAGCTGCTCCCGCATGAAGTATGCGGATCACAAGTGACGGCCTCTAGAGTTTGAAATTGGGGACATGTTGCTCAAGCTAATGTCATAGATCCGGAAGATAAGAGCCTAGTTGCGAGGTTTGATGGTCCCTTTGAGTGGTCAATCAGATCAGCATTGTTGCTTATTGACTCAAACTACCAGAAAGATTGAAAGGTACCCCTGACTTTCCACTTTAGCTATTTGAGCCCTTTAATGCGGATGAAGTGGAACCATCCTGGATGTGCATCAAAATCTTAAACTATTTGAGCACTTTAGCTGTTGTTCTGAAACAATAGCAGGATGTGGATCAGACTCTTTAGCAACAAACCCTGGGTTAAAGCAAAAAAGAATAGGACAACCAAGTTATTTGTCAAGTGGATGGGAAAGTAGGTGGCAGATGCAAACTTGCAGAGGGATATTACCTGGTGGCAATTCAAGAAGCACATTGTCGAGTGCATGCAATATATTCCATCAAGAACATAGATATCTTCGGGTGTGGGTGGTTTGTTAGCCCCTTGATATCAGGACTCAGACGTGTGGCAGCAGTGGGCTGAGTCTTGCGTCTGTGCTGGCAAACCGGACCCAAATATAGCTGAAGGTATGCTCAAGCAAGGCCAAAACACTGAAGACTGGATCGAGAAGGTGTGACTCCCTCAGCAAGAGTGTGTGAGGCTCACTAGAGTCTGGAACTAGGGTCTCAACCATGGACTGTCTGCATAGTTTGGAACAAGAGAATTGGCAACAGAATGTATGCATAGCCCAAAACTGAAGATTCGGCACTAGAATGCCTGTGCAATTTGGCATGGGAAGCTTGTCACTAGGGTGTCCAAACAGCTAGAACATGCAGACTGAGCTCAGATCAAGATCATGGAATAGAATGCAACGTGGCTGTGGAACATAGATGAACATCCGAGGTAGTGTGTGGAAGTTACATGAGAGAGCTCACCGGGTTGGCCGAGATGATTGGCAATAGTACTAGAGGCGACTGGGGAGCTAGCAAAGGTGGTTCTAGGAGAATGTCTAGAGCAGTTACTTGACTGGTTCAAGTCAGACCATTGGAACTACCTGGAAAGAGTGGCCGGGACAGCTATCCCAAGAGTGCACAACTGCCAAACCATCCGAGTAAGTACTTGGTTGCCTTGTGTATAAATACTGATGAGATGTGCCCAATTATTGACAGGGACCGAGGGAGGAAAACACCTTTGTATTGAGTCCCTTCTTTATTGTTGAGCAGTAATAAAAATGTTAGGCTTTGTTCCTGTATACTATGTATTGTCTCTTTGGACAACTTAGTCTCGCAAACACATACTAAAACAAGTATTCAAGTAGGCTAAACAAAGTGGACTTAGTTGCCACAGTGTGACTGGTGGGTGAGATTTGGTGTGTGACTCTGTCACCCAGAGACTAGTCATATGAACCATCAAGCAGGTTAATATGCAGTTGGACTTATTAGGTGACAGCCTACACTAGAAATTGATAGAGATGAAAGACACACAACAGAGACACCACTTAGTCAGAAATCTTAGTTTGATTTGTCCATCCTCTCTTTCACCTCTATTCCCCACCTCCCCCCTCCCACCACTAACCCTCACCCCACCAACACACTCTCCCTTAACCCAACCCTCCTCCCATAGCTGGTAGTGGTGTCAGCAGCATCTGAACCGTCATGAGCCACCCAATAGGCAAAAACTGCAGAAGAAAATAGTAGCAGAGTAACTAGAACAAAAGCAGGAAAGTGTTAATTGCAGCGCATGGTAGGCTATATACAGAAAATGGATGGTCAACAGGCTATTTTCAAAGATTGCAGATGAGCACATGCCAATGTCCTAACATTCAGCACAAACTCTATGCCACAAAATTACAGTTGCTACAGATTAAGGAAATTAAAGATATCATAAAGTTTCAAATTCAATTTTTTCATTGTTAAGAAATATAAGATTTCAGACTACATAAGCGAAAAAACAAGGGTAGTTAAAGGATCGAAATAGACAAAGCTTCAAATTTAATTATCATTATATTTACAAAAGGTCAACAGAAAAACATCTCCAATTGCACATGTTTCATTCAAATCAAACTATTTTTTTTTCACGAAAAAGACACCCTTTGAAGTAAGGAGGTTGCAACTTCCATGATAACAAGTAAAAACATTGCCATATGCTGGCATTCAGGCAAAGAAAGAGATGAAAAACAAAGAAGCATATATACTCCAGCACGAGACATTTCATCATATGAAAGTCGCACAATTTTCCAATTAAAAAGGAGAACAAACTATGCATGATTTTAAAGGCGCTGACATCATGACATCCAAGGAAAAATATAACCCATGAGCCTCAGTGAAGAACATCAAAAGGTAAGTCAACGGTGATAGAATTTCAACAACCTAGTTCTATGACCCAAAACAATAAAAATGAAGCTGCAAACACATTAGGCAAGTCACTACACCTGGAGTCTTCTTAGTTAGGAGTCAGCTTCCTCACCACCCTTTATGGGGATTGTGAATAAAGACACACCCAAGATAAACACCCTATTTAAGAGATTCCAACAATCAAAGAATAATCAGACGAGTGAGGACAACAAACAATCATGTCTTGCACAAAAGAAAGCTAAGGAATCGAAATAAACCGCTTTCATCCTAATTTAGACAAACAATCAGATCCCTCCAAAACCCAAAGAGAAACAACGAATGGAGAATCTAAAATTAACAAAATAGAATAAAATACAGAAATTGGGCGAGAAGCATGTTCCCAAATAAAACCTAACAAATGCACAATCATTTTTAAAAATTAAATATGTGCAATGGCAACTGTTTCTTACATGCACGAGTAGCTCCTCCATCAACATTCTAGCGTCACATCAAAACAACCTGACTTGAAGCAAAATAGAAAATTGGGCTACCTTTTCCACTTTGTTATTTTCCATCACCACAGCTCAGAAGGTACAATTGGAAATGATATCTAGTGCCCATAAGTTCTAATAATCAAATCAGTTACCAGTCCTTATCATTAAGGGTTTTGGACAAAGTACAATAACAAAATACCAGTTCCCATGGTGCTTGTAGTTTTCCTCAGCTGCTTCCCCAGTTGAATGGTGTGTTGAAGACACAAGAGGTGAACAGAAAGCCTTAAAAGTGATGATGCATTTGTATCATATAATTTCCTCTCTGTTTCCATTGTGGTTTTCTTATTTCCTATCAACAACTAAGAAGTCAGCAAACAACAAACCCTATTATATTATTATCATTGTTTGTCAGAAAGAAAATGCACCCTGATAATCTAAACACTTCATTGATGAGCACACATTGTATTTTCAGCTACCACACCAAACTCTAGTACCAAGCAGATTGAAGAAAACTCAAGTATGCATTTGAAGAAAATGATGCATTTTAGAATCATGTCAATTTCTAAACCTGACCTAATTTGATTTGGCAACTGATACATTTTATGCTACAAGAGATCAAGAGTGAGCTATTGATATCATTCTAAAATCCAACATATCAACATCCATAACAAGGCATTGTTCTGTCACACAAATGAAGAAAGCAAATTCAGTACAAGGAATTTACACCATGACATATTGCATGGTCACTTATATGAAGCTAAACAATTAACAAATATGTTTAGTGAAAAAGCCCTTGCCAAATTAACCCAAAAATAAAAGGAAAATAAAAAAAATACTGAGTCCATTACTTGAAATCTATTACCATGTATCATAGAGTATGATAAGGGTCATGACGTGCACTGCAACCACTAGAATACGGCCATAACACCATGATGACCCTTATATTTGTTGACAGTATGTCGCTACACCAAGATTCAAAATGATGGCATGTGTGTGTGAATTAACCACTTAGATGAACAACATTTCCAAAGGCAGTTCAGAGGATGCAGGAACTACAAAAAAATTAAGCTGATAGATAAATTCTAGAATACAGCCACAGCAAGGAAGAAGAAAAACAGAGAAAATATTTGGGGATACTCTTTAGCCACCCTTGGGACACCCTCGGATGATGTGACACTCATCCCCCCATTATTGCGTGGGCTTGTGAGTGTATATGGATGGATGAAACAACACGTCATCAAGGATGTCCCAAGAGAAGATAAAGGATGTCCCCATAACACCACTCAAATGAAGAATATGCAAAAATTCTTACTGCCGCTTCAGAAAAATCCTTGGGACGTCTGATTCTGAGAACACACCCAGAGAAGGAGCTTCCATCAAAAGTAAGGGCTGCTGAAGCATCTTCGGGAGTAAGAAATTCCACAAGAGCTTGGCCCTTATCTTTGTGAATCTGCAATAGAACATGGTCATGCATGCTAAGAAGGCATACAGCAATGCAAGGACAATGTGTCCATAAACTCAATACATGGCAAAGGCATATTTTCAGGAAATTCATCACCCACTTACCATACAGCTAATACATGGTTGGGTTCCCTGGATGTGATTAACACCAGAAGAAAGAAGAAAATAATTAAAGCACTCCATAATATCTTTCTCAGAGGCTGAACCTGGCACGTTGTCTACGTAAAGCCTCCGCATAGGCCGGGTGGATTGTGTAAGTTGGATGGAGTCAATGGTAGCATTTTTATTCGTGGTCACAGCATTGGCAACAAGCCCAGAGAAGGGTTTCACTTTCACTGCATCTGAAGCCACAGGAACAACTCTGGACTCCACCACATTTGATGATTTTGTTTGGAGAATGAGCTGTGAACCAGAAAGATTTGAACCCATAGGAACAGTATCAGATCCAGCAGAGGGAAAATCCCACGTAGCACTTTTTTTCTCAGGTGATCGCTCAGGTGGAGGAGGAGTCTTAACAGCAGCCTCAGTTTTTCTCTTTCTTGGTGAATACCCTCCAAGTCCGCTTGATGATTCTCCATGTTTGCGATTGTGGATAATTGAGCCATTACTCGATATTCTGCTCTTGCCAGCATCAGAATGGTATCTACCAGACCTATCATTGTGAGAATACAAGTTAAGATCACCCTGCTCATGTACATGAGAAGAGACATATTTATGCTCTCTAGATAACGATGAGTTGGACCTCCCATCTCTACCCTCAACATTCTCTCGACCCCTCAACTGTGCTCTTTTCAACCTGGCTTCTCCATGGAGAGAATATGAAGACTCTATCTTCTCCTTTCTCACAGAAATCTCAGAATCATTTCTTCTTCCTGTATGATGTTTTTTCATAGCATTCTTTTCTCTATATTTCTCAGCAACTTCATTTCGATCTTTCCTTTTGTGTTCTTGTTCAGATGTCCCTCTATTTCTGTCCATATACCTGTCATTAGCTATGCGATCTTTGTAATGCTTCTTCTCATAGTCATGCTCAGAATTATCCCTCAACAGTTCATCGATTTTACTTCTTCCATGACCCCTGCCACCAGTTTCAAATTTAAGAATCTTATCTCTTTCCATTTTATGCTTTGATTTGGTCTCTAAGTCCCGACTTTCTCTCTTTCTACTTTTACTACGATCCTCTTCCTTCCTAGGCATCTCCTCTTCTTTCTTCTGAGATCCTGTTCGCCGCACATTATCAGGTATACTCTTCAGGTCGCCAAAAATGCCATCCCTGCTATAATTGTTGCTTCTTTCATGCGCAGAAGGGCTGCTAATATTCTCAGGAATGTCTTTCCGTGAAAGATTCCCTTCTTTCACAGCTCCATCCTTGACATTTTCACACACTTTCTTGCTCTTTCTTCTAAGCATTACCTCATTAAAGCTTAAAGGCCTTGTACGAGCAGCAGTTCCCTCATACGATTCATCAAGGGAATGTCGAGTACTGTTATCAAAGTTTTCTTTTCGCTGATTATATTTGTTCATCCTGCTCTATCCAACTTTATAGAGTCAGAAAGGCTCTTGCATTTATGCAAAGAAAATAACAAAAGAACAGACCCATCGACACACACACACAGCCAAAAAACACACAAAAAAAAAAAAAAAAAGAACAGAGCCATGGGTCAGGCCTTCTTACAATAGCACGTCGGCAAGTCAGGGCATCTATTGGAAATAGTTCTAACTACTTCTGCAAGGAGAAAAGGATTCCAAAGGTGGGGAAGGGGCATCAATGCTTCATTCAGAAGTAGCCATTACAACTACGTTCTAGGGCTTGCTCTCCAATTTGTTTTGTTGTCCTTTGAGGGGTACACTCAGAGATTACAAGGTATATGATGCAAAGTTGGACAATCACATCAAAAAAACCTAACTAAATGAACTTGGCTGCATAAATTGTAAAATGCTACTTTCCTCAGTTCAAGGTAACATTTTGCAATAGTTGGAGTCATAGTTTAAATTCATGTGTAGTTGCGCTGCAGTGTTAGGAGTATAACAGCCAATGTAAAAGCCATCACAGCTATATTGTAAGGGTTGTGGTGCACATCATGGCCTTCCTATTAACTCTGTCTTTAATTTGAGTTCTTTTAACTCCACAACATCACTTCCATGGCCTCCAACTCTAATTGAGTCTCTCTTCTTCACAAGTGCACGTCCAATCAGCATTTCAAAGTGTCCTTCACCTCGACACCCAATTAATTATGCCTATTTATCTCTAACAATTGTACCGCATATATGCTGACATTCATGTTGCAAATCTATGCAAACAGAACAAAGCACAAAGAAACAAGAAAAATGCTCGGGAAAATTTGTATTATTGATGGATTGTGGTAAACCTCCGCATACAATGGTTGGTGCTAGTACACTTTGAATTATACTATGTTGAATTGGTTTTCCTCCCGTGTACCAAAGTGGATTGCGGTAATATGTTATTTGTGGTAAGGCCACTATATGGTTATCCCAAGCATAGAACAAATTGTCATTACATCTTTCTGGAACCTTTACTAGATTTTGCAATTAATATAACCACAAAGATTTATTTAATTTCTCTCGTGAACCTAATAGTAACTCCTCCTCAGGACACTGTTATGTTGTCCATGGGACGGGGTAGCCCTGACCTCCATGGGTTATTTGTTCGATCTCCTAGTGATATAAGAAATGCATCCCACTGCTATAACATTTATTCTCCAAGTATACCATTATCCATAGTAAGGTCACTAGTGGTTATCTTGAACAAATGCATCCCAGTGCTATAGTATTTATACGCCAGGTGATAAGAGATCCAGTCTCTAATAATGTGCGTCCACATAAAAGTATCTCTTCCACGGGAAAACCTCATTGTTATCAGAGGGGAACTACCAATGTCATGCATCGGAAGCGTCTCAAGAACAAAATTCACGAATCAAAAAGAAAAAATAACAACTGACCTATCAAAAGACAAAATGTATTCTTAAAACGAAATTAATTAATGCACTCTAGATGAATGTAATATTTGCAAGGTATAGTTGGTTGGATTTCGCCTAACTGGACAATAAAATTGAGAAAAAATGAGGACCCGAAAAAATTATTACCATAAGACATAAAATGGATACACAAGGGACTAAATTAAAAAATAGTCTCTGCTGAATTTAAGCGTCTTCTTGTCTGCTAACTCAAAAACGGTATTTATGATTTTTAAGAGAAATGAACAGAAAGAATATGAAGAAAAACACCTTGAAAATTGCGAAAGACATGAGGAGAAACTGGGAGCTTCAACACACCTCTATAGGACCGACGGGCGAAGTTGGCAGTGGGAAAACCCTAACAACCAATCTCTCTTCCACATATGATGTTCTCCTCCTATCATGAAAAGGCGAAGGTTATTTCAGTCGTTCTGGCGTTGATCGAGGGCCTCTGCTTTGGCTAGTCAAGGAAGCCATGAAAATCCAATAAAATCCCCCCCAACCCTTTTTTTTTTTTTTTTTTGCGTGTGTGTTTTTTTTACAAAATTATTTAAACGCTTTTAATATTTTTTAAATTTGAACTTTTAACTTATTATTTTACGTTAAATTTTAATATTACCATCAATTTATAACATGTAAGAAATAGCATAAATTTATGAATATCAACATTACATAATGTAAATATAGTATAAAAACTCTAAAACATACATTTAACTTTCCTATGAGTTTTTTTTTTTAATATCACAATATATATTCATTCCTTCTTTTAATATTTTTTTTAATTTTTTTATATTTTTTAATATCATAATATATATTCATTTCTTTTTTAGATTAAATTTTAATATTAACATTAATTTATAACATATAAGAAATATCGTAAATTTATAAATATCTAACATTATATAATGTAAATATAATATAAAAACCCTAAAACATACCTTTAACTTTTCTAGGTTGTTTTTTTTTTTTTTTTTTGACATTGCAATATATATTCATTTTTGTTTTTATATTTGTAAATATTTTGCCTTTTAGTACTTTGGATTATAGATCTTATAATAATATATTTTTTAACTTTGAAGGGCCTTATTTTTTGCACTGTATTTTTCACACTTGTCCTCTATTTATCTATAAAACTCTCTACGTTAACACTGTACACTAGATTTAATCTCTGTTAAAATCTTCTATCGATTTTGTTCTCTGCTAGAGTTTTTTCGCTAGAAAAATTTTATTATTGTGGTCAATTTTTTCATAGATGATGTGTCTTCCCACATTCTCTTATTTTTAGTTTTTAAAATTTTTTTGTGGACTACTTTTACTTATAAGTATGTTTATAATACATAATTTTTCTCTTTGTGTCCTTTTTTTTGTGTGTTTATTTTTATTAGTTCAATATATTATTACTTATAAAAAATAAATAAATCATCCCTACTTTAAAAGTGGTCAACAATTTACTAACCCACATATCAAGATGAAAAAGTATCAATCATTAAATATACTAAATCCAACATTATATCCAATTATAACCAACAATGTATAATGCCGAACCTAATCATTATAAATCAAATTCATCAAAATCTCATATGGACATGAAGATTGAAAAGTCTTCGGCTATTAGCCACCAAATTTCAAACCTATGACTATTTCATATGGTGATTTTAAATCTAAGCTAAACAAACTTGATATGACAAAAAAAAAATTAATATAAATAAGACACTATAATATCAAAAAAAAGTAAATTCATAAAGAAACCTATATAAATTATAGAATTTTTAAACTACTATTCCCTATTAATTGTATCTAAATGAAAAGCCCGTATGTCTATATATTGTAATATTATGAGTGGAATTGCAATTGATAATGATCACATTGGGCGATTGAACAAACCTTTTTTCATACCTTTATATGCAAATATTATAATAATTATATCATATGTTATATTAACCATTAATTCAATATAAAAATTCGCTTATAACAAATAAATATTTGAAAAAAAAAACCAAAAAAAAAAAAGAACAAGCTTACTTTAGAATTTCTGAACGAATCACATGCTATCTAAAAATGCATGGAAGTTCCACAAACATAATTTTTGGGTTTTGGCCTAACACTTCAAAAATCCTACAAAGGTGGTGCATTTGGCTATGCATGCAAAGTCACACACAAGGAGGAAGATAAAAAAACAAGTACATGGATGCTTAATGCAAGTCATCTCAGATTTTTTTTTCATTAAGAAACAAGAATTTCTGAGATTTGGCACAAGACAAGAAGGTGGAAATAGGAAAAATACTTGCCTTGCTTGAAAATTCAAGAAATTGTGGGTTTTTCCCTCCTAAAGTTGGTCCTTCTTCTCCTGTTTTCTCCTAAACTAACCTTAGCACTTGGATAGAGATTAAACACAATTATATATAAACTATCAAAAATTATGACTTTAATATCATATATGGATTTATATAACTGACATAATCATAAGGAATAACATATATAATTTCTTAAAGAGATAATTCATTGATATTTGAGAGGCTTGCAGATACTAAATTAATTTATCGAATCTTATAAAGTGTTCAAACTTTACTTTAAAAACGTTCGTAAATGACCAAACTCTTCGAGAAACAAAGTCATATTCTACATGTATACTACAAAACAATTTTGATTAATTCATTTTCTCTTATCAATGATGGATAATATCTTAAATAGAGTGACTTTATAATATATCTTGAAACAATATTTTAAATACTGTTTAATTTAGCTGATAACTTTTAAATGCCTGAATTTTTTCTAACATAGCAATATGTTTGGTTTAATTCAAAATATGATAACATAAGTTGAAATTATTCCTTGAATAAGGAGCTTACATAGTAACCAAAGATGTTATTTTTGAACCGAACGAGAGTGAACTCATTGAGCAAATTAGATGAGAGGATCAACCCTACGATAATTGGATGGAAATTCAATAGCTCTAATTTTATAATATTAAAAATTAAATATATATATATATATATATATATAGTAAAAGTTATATTTTTAATTAATTTTTTAAAAAATATATACCTTTTGATACTTCATTATTTTGTAGAAATTAAGGAAAAAACTTATGAAATGTCATTTTTAACAATATAAAATAAAAATCGTTCAGTCATTCTCATCTAACAATTGAGAATCACTGGGTTGGCGCCCCTTCTCTTGAGCAGAAGACCGAGCGGAGCGACGGTTTCAGGAGATGAAGTGACAGTAGATAGAGTGGAGGATGCTGATGGTTGGAGCAGGGCATTTTTACTAATGAATGGAATAACATCAAAAAAATATTTTTTTTAAGAAAAAGGCTTTTTAACAATAATTATAATTAATTAATATTTATCATTTTATGAATTATAAGAGTATTATTTATTTCAAACACAGTCCCTTACGACCACCGTCTGCACCCGTCCGCCACCCCACAAGCACCTCTGCCACCCACCATCTACAACAATCATCCACTGCCGCTGAACATTAGGACTAATCATATACCAAATTCTTATGAACTTATGAAGAGTTATCTCCCATACAAATTAAACATGATAATCATATTTATTTTATTTCTATCTTATTCCATTCAAACTAATAAATATACTGCTAAGCTAGCAGTGATTCATGATCTATATCAACTTTAGAACTTGCTATAAATAAGGATCAAGCTTCATCGACGATCAGACACGTATATTTTTCCAACTATATATAAAATATTTTGTTATTTGAATCTGCAGCTAGCCAATTTATTATAACTGTTTATTTAAAAATTCATTAAATAAACAGTTAGGGGGAAAAGAGAGAGAGAGAGATCAACTAGTAAATTGCAAGGTAATTGACTAATTGCCCATAGCAGTATAAAAATCTCATCTGGTAGATCATATACTGCCATTATTCTGCATTGAACAAATGAAACCACAGAAGAATACATTCCAAAGTATTCAATATCCTTATTGCAAAGTAAAAGCTGAGTGTCAACTGTGCAAGCACAATACGCATTTACACACAAAAATAAGGCTGAGGGCAAAATATTACACGAGAGAAGGCAGCAGCCTCACAAACATTCCAGTTAACTTTCCTGCAGCCGTTGTCTCGAAACCATATGCTCCGACTTCTGCCAGTGGAAATGAGGAAAAATAATCATGCAATGTGAAATTACAAGTATTTTCAGATATTTTAAACATGCGTAAGAGTATCACCAAATGATCCTCAAATAAATATATTTTACCATGCAACAATTCCGACGTGAGTGCGAAAGGAATATGTTTGAATGTGGCTCGAGACACAAAGCCCGGTGACTCAACATGCTTAGGCTAGACTCATTCCAATAGGCATGCTACATTTTTTAGGCTCAAGGTGCATGTCTTATGCGTCTTATGGAATTTTTTTTCTCATAAAATTAAACTGTTTCTTTTAATAGTGACTTGGTGTTTGTAAAATTAAGATTGATGAAAGTAATAGTTGGCTGATTAGAAGAATGGTTAGAGATTATGATGAGAATAATAAATTTTTATTTAAGGTTAATTCTTTGATAGGAATTTATAAATAAAATTATTTTAATAAATGAGACTACATATTATACTAAATTGATAAATATTAAAAACTTCGAACAATATGTGCTTTTAGGGTTACTCAGTTGGATTTTATAAATGATGTATATTCTTTTTAAAGAGACATATAAAGATGAAGAAGTCACTCAAATATATAAAATTAATAGCTGCAACAAGGTTCCTCTTTAAAAATAAATCAGAGAAGAATGCCGAAATAGAATGACAGTGATAACTGAAATATCCGTTTGCATGCAAAAGAGGAGTCGGAGACTACTAAATTATCAGTTGTTATTCAAGCCTAACAAATTTATTTTCTTCAGGAAAACTGATGGCATGATGCTGGCTCTCTTGATAGGCACCTAGAAGTTTGAATTATGAGCTAACTTTCCTAATGAATAGAAGAATGAATGAAAAATCACCTGCTCAGAGTGAGGCAGAAACTTCCCATCAAATGTCACGACAACACGATCCTTCCCATCAACACCTTTAACTTTGTCAACCGAACAGTAGAAATCTACAGTTGACATTCTAAACAATACAATATCATGATTAGGATTTGAAGAAAGCACTCCAAACGTATTAACAAGCTGACAACAGATAAACCAACAAGATAAATTCTTCAAAAGCATGCTAACAGGTCAATTTAATAGCAACATTTTAGTTGACATAACTTGTGCACAATGAATCCGTAATGATATCATAACAGAAGTGAGATGACAGCACTGAAAGAACTTCATTGAAAGTCGTTTTGAAGTAATATGTTGATGGATTCAAAGACATAATGCTTCCATGCAGTTGTTACTTCCAGAGAAAAGTTGTTCCCACATCAGGAAATCACATGAATATTACCCAACTTCTTCTGTGTAGATGTGTGCTCAATAAATACTAGAAATATCTTCAGGAAAAGTGTATGTTCTAACATATATGAATGCATATATACCATCTTGGCAATTCTGTCCATGCCATGGAAAGGAAAACATTCTTCTATGCCATTGGAAGGAAAACATTCTTCATGGCCTCAAAATGTCTCCAAAAGGGACCAACAAAATGATGGAAAATGTTAAAACAAGACAAAGTAACAAGAAATTCAACCTCCCATTATCTACCCTTCATATGCCAAAGTATAGAATGTCTCCCAAAGGTTCTATGCTTTATTATATATCAACTAGTGGCTTTAGCCAGCTATATAAATCCTAAGCAATTTTCTTCCCCTAGGATTTTCACATCTTTCTAATCTTTTTTCCCCTACACCTTATCTCAGAATTTGCTTCTAGTTTGCTAATGTCTTCTACCTGTGATTACTCCCGCAATCTCCCCAATAGGATTAAGATACTCCCAAATCAGGGTGCTAATTGGAGAGGTCCAGTGAGCCTCATCACAACCTCTCATTTGATTTTCAATAGTTAAGAGGTCCTAGGGATGCAAAATTTATGGGCTCAAAATAGATACCCATCCTAAATGCAGAAACCTCATTTTTATTACGTTGTCCTCTTTGAAAAGTTTGAAGTATCTTACTAATATCAGGACAAGATAGGACATGTATTCTTCATTGAGTCTTAAGAACCCAACAACCACAACTCCAATGATAGATAATAAAGACATTTGACAAGTCAAGACATCCACCACTTGGTTCTCACTCCTTTCCTATATTACAAAAACATAAACTTGCAAATATTCAATCCAACAACTATGCCTATGATTCAATTTCTTTTGGAAACTGAGAAAACAATAAGTCTCATGATCATAATAAAGGTCAAGTTCCTAAAATAATAAGTAATGGTGCCAATGACATAAGACCTACACACGTTTATACAATTCCTTCAATAAGTAGAGTACTGTTGTTTGACATCATTCGTTTTCTCACTAAAGTAGGCAACATAGTGACACTTTTGACTAAGGACTTCGCCTATACCTACACTAGAGACACCACACTTTACCTAAAATACCTTAGAAAATGTCAAAGAGCCACATGAATAGAGATTTTGTCACTTTTTCTTTAAATCTCTTAAAGGCTTTTGCAATATCCAAAAACCAATGGAAGTCACCTTTCTTCATCCACTTAGTGACAACACCTATGATCATCTTGAACCCCTTAATGAACGACGATGGAAGGTTGCTAAACCATGAAAGCTCTGAATGTTGTGGGTAGATCTAGGTTTAGTCCAATATACGATTGCCTAAACCTTTACAAGATTAGTAAAAACTTCATCAAAGGAGACTATCAAAGCATGAAAGGCAGCCCTATCTACAAAGAATTATCACTTCTTAAGATTGGCATACAAACTCTTTTGTAAGTGTAATAAAAACTTTTGTCATATGGTCCAAGTGTTGCTTCTTAGTCTTACTCTAAATAAGAATGTCAATGAAGAAAACCATTACGAAGTGTAGACCTAAGTCATGACCAATATAAAGGCACTATGGGGATTAGAGAGTCTGAAAAAGATGACCAACTACTCATAAAGATCACCTTGAAAGCTAGCTTCCAATCATCCCCTAGATGAATCTCATTTAACGGTATCACTATTTAAATCAACCTTAGCGAAGATCCTAGCACCTACCATTGTATTCAACAAACAATCAATCCTAAGGAAGGGAAAAAAACATGTAAAGTTATCTTATTGATGGCTCTATTATCTATACACATTATCCAAGATTTATCTTTTTTATGCATCATAAGAGTTAGCACCACACATGAACTTTCGATCTTTCCTTTGGATCTCAGCATGCCCCATGAAATTGATCCTATAATAAGGTAAATATGGTAGAAACATGCTTGGGATAATATGGCATGTTAAATGTCACGTAAATAAGGTAAGTGATTTGAGAGGCCCTCAAGGAAAATATCATGAAAGTCTTTAAGGACCTGACAACCTTCCACAGGAACCACTACATGAGGGTTTAAAGGGACTTCTAAAACAACCATGACAAGCAAGCTTGCCTATGACTATACACTCAAACTCCGTAGGCCTCATTATATGTTGTCTTTTTGTCTTTACTACATTTTTTTTCTTGTTACGGATAACAAGTTTTCGGGCAAAGGATGGCAATGAATCTTCTAACCCTTATACATACAAGCAATGAATTAATGACCTTGGATTGTCACACCCAAGTTGTACAGATACGATCAACCTACAATGACATGACCTACATCTATATGAATGATATCACACCAAATATAATTTTTATACTCTAAGAATGGAGTAGACACCAACCCACATGTTCAAACACACACAAACATGTATATCAATGCATAGTCACCCAGAGGGATTTTTTTGGCTATACAATTCCAATCTCCAAGAACAACAAAGTGCATCAACTTCATCCATGTTAATATAACCACCAACCACAGCAAAAACAAAAGAAAGAGGACTTCAGAAGTGCTTCTTGAATTGGATAACAATGTGTATAAACAAGTCTTGAAAAGTCGTACCTTCCAAGGAAGAGGATGACAAGACGATGCCAGTCATTAGCCTCTTTGGGTTTTGTCAATGTACATATGATATCCGATTTTCAATTATGATTTATAACGTCACTAATGTAATTTTGGATAAATTTAAAAACTAATTGTATAATAAAATTTAAATTTTTAGAAAAAGCAAGCCATCACCTGATTGGCGCTTGTCCCATGATTGTGTATGTTTTGAGCAATAAGATTATACCTGATTGACACTTCTGGAGCACTTATGTGTGATTTAGGTAGTGTAATGACGCCTAAAGTACGCCTGTGCAAACATTCACGAGTATTTTAAGCATAATAGGTGGCGCCTGAGGTGCGCATGTGTTAGCGACCGAGCTAACACATAGGTTAAGGCAAAATGTTGGTGACCGAGCTACACCTAATGCAACGCTCGCGTGCACTTAGGGTTTTGGAGCAACGCCAAATGCGCACCTATCTGATACTCGTGCACTAATTGTAGTATATAAGGGCTGGCGTAACTATAAATGGTCATTTCATGCCAGACAAGGCGAGGAGAGAAAAAGAGAGGAGGAAAAGAAGAAGAAGAATAATAAGAAGAAGAATAAGAGGAGGAGAGAGAAAACGAAGGAAGAAGGTTTTGGAACTTTATTTCGTCAAATTTGTTAGATTAAATATTGAAAGCAAGTATTTCTAAGACTATTCTTCGATCTATTTTGTAAACTTTTCGATATTGTTTATGATACTTGTTTTATTGAATTTGCAAATCATCTTTTACATTTTTATTTTGAATATTATTGTATGTATATGATTTTTACCGAATGTTTTAAAATTTTGCTTGGTTTTGCTAAAGGTTTGAAGCTTTATTTGTTTTTCAAGGAATAAGTAAATATTTTCAAATATTATATTCATGTATAGAAATATTTATAAATGAAAGTAGTGAAACTTGTATATTTGGCCTTATATGTTGATATTTTATGTATGTATTTTGGGCCGGATTCTATTTTGATATTTGATATGATTTGTGCTTTCTTATAAGGTAAAAAGTTTTGGATATTTGCACTTTTCTCATAGTAGAAAAGTTTTAAATATTTGTTCTTTTTTTACATAGCAAAAAAGTTTTAGATATTTATTATAAAATTTCCCATTTGTGTCTATTTTCTAGAACTAGAGTAAGGAATTGAACGGAATAATATATTCGAATATCTTAATATACCAAACATATTGAGGGCTGCACCTATCATCCACGGGTGGCAAAATAAAATAATATTTGACCTCATCTATAAGGAATAATTTATAGATGGCCCACCTACGAGTCTAAATAATAGTATTTTAGCCTAAGATTATTTTGAATACATGTAACCATTTCCCAAAGTTGGTCTTTTGATACCTGGTTCTCAATTTTAGTATATTTTGGATTTTTAAAATTTTTACCTGCATCATACTTAATATTTTAAAATGTTTGGTCTTTTGATATTTACAAGTTTTACAAGATATTCAAAGTTATCTAATTTTGGACATTTGAGCCTTTGAAATTGTGAAATTTAGACTGTTGGATGATTTCATACAATTTGGATAATTTGTTATTCATATATGTATTACAAATTTTGGCATATGAAATCATGATCTAGATGACATGTTTGAAACCTAGGACATATTGGATTTTGATACGGTGATTATAGTTTTCAGTCCTCTTATTGGATTTGTGCATATAGTTTTTATAATATATATACTTGTTAAATTTTAAACTCATGGTTTACCCTATTTTTTAACCTTTCAGATTGAGGTCACTTGGATAACTTGCAAGATCTTGGGTGGAAAAAAATTGAAGACATTATTTATTATTTGTCGCTTGGATATGTGTTAAGACTTGCGATGGGATTCGAGTAGTTTATTTATTATAGTCTATATTATTTTGGAGATATTGTTACTAGACAAATATTTTCACAAGTTTTATGTTGTTATGGTTTGGATGCTTGAGAGATACTTTTCCTTACGAATATATTTGTTATGAGCAAGTTATTATAATGATTGTTTAGAGACCAAATATGATTGGTTCGGTCAGATTCTATATCCATTGTCAAGTACTATGGATACTATATTGTTTTGGATTTTAGTTTGTCATAACCGACCCGATATTAGGATCCTTAGGTTTTGTCTATTTAAGGAAAAAGAAAAAAAAAATTATTCAAGTTTATTTATTATTTAATTCATTTCCTACTTGTGACGAGATCATGATTGTATATCATATAATACTCGATAGTGGGGTATCAAGTATGAAAAGATGAGTGCCTAAGCTAGAGGATATAATCTTGATACAATCCAAGAAGGTGTCCTCATCATTATCATTGATTTCACCAAGCTTTTCTAGTTTAGGTTCATGAACTTGCTCTTTTAATAATTCCTCCATGTTCACACCCTCTTGCTCCCTAATAAGTAAGGCTTTACCAAGTCAATTAGAAGAAATATATGCAATGCCTTTATAGTTTAAGCACTGGACCTAGGGATTCCTTCTAAGGGCTTCAATCCCCCTACCTCCATTGTCCCTTACAAGGGGAGATTTAGAAGGCAGAGATCTCAAGGCAGACTGGGTGGTCAAAGTTAAAGAATTTCATGTTGAAGAGTGATTGCCTATTGAAGGTAACACGGCATTGCATTACTTGAGCATCAGCACAAGCCATGGTTGCATTCCTTATTATTCGGCAACACAACTTCTACTACTCTCTTTCATTCTTGAATTCATTCCATAATAATCTCAATTCCAATTTACATATGGTATTAGAGCTTTACATATGGCCTCCTTGTAACCAACCGATAGTCTCGAACCAAATTCTATGAATGGTCAAGGGTTATAACAACCCTAAGGACAAACTCTCTCCCGAGATCATCATGTAGACCTTATCTAAATCTAATTGAAGTCATGGGCCTCATCATCAATTATGTGGCACATCATTTGAAACTCATCAAACTAAATCACACTCCCAGTCATAGATTAGTTACCCTGCTGAGGAGCATTCCACCTATCTTGTCAAAAACTGACGTGAAAAGGGGGAGGTATTTCTAGTGAAGGTGTTTCATCTCAAACCAACTCCCATCAGAGGCTGTTTGAAGCTTGGCAAGAAGACCCTTGACACTCTCCTAAAATAGTTGAGCATTCCGAATCAGCTCGATACCAAAAAACTACACTACTATTTATCAAACATGTCATCCCACTCAAAGAAATAATCTATATCCTAATCTTATTAAGTAAAAACTCAAAGGTCTAGGCAACCATAAAAGATAAAGGCATCTAACTTGATCAATCCAAAGAATTGTTATTCCTAATTCTACTCTCGATTGTAACACTAGGTCTTGTGGTTGCGCCTATGAGGTACTTAACTATCTGCCAATGATGATCATTCCTACTGCAAGACGCATCATAATCATCAGCATTTGATGACTTTGGTCTTATTTCCACAGGAACAGCCTGATAAGCTAGGTTCATATTTGTTTGATAGGAAATAGGTAAGTCAGCTTGGACAGCCATGATGAGATTTGACAATTAGTGTTGGTTGCTAATTGGCTAATTGTCTAACTCAATGTTTCAAACTAATTAAGATTCATGCCTAGGTCAATAGTGTTATGGAAAATAATATGGCCACTACACAAGTGCATACAACACCAGTGAGATATAAAAAAAACTAGTGCAATCAAATGAGTATTTAAAGGTGATCTAAATATAAGAAAAACTACATTTTCATGGATAGTATAATTCAAAAAATGCAAATAGTGTAAATCTATTAAAATAATAAAGGAAGACCAAATACAATACTACCAAATATCCACAATAAAGATAACGACTAGAAGTATAGAGGATAAAGGAATAGGTAAAGGTTCTTTTTTAAGAATAGGAATAAAATATACTTACCAAAAAAAAAGAATAGGAATAAAATAGTACATTTAGACAAATTGTGTCTAGCCTCATAAAAATGAGGTGAAACGAACACACCTAGCCTCACAGAAAAGGACCACTACACTCGAACCAAACCAAACATGATCTTGTGTTGAATGAAAGGAGATACAAATTGTGTAAGCAAACTTAGGATCTGTAAAGCAGGCCTCAAAACATACTCTGACTTACCCTGTCTTTCACAGCCTCACCTTTTTTGTTTTTTTTTTAAATTTTGCTCAGATTCCTGTGATTTTTTCCCTCAGATTCACGTTCCCGCTGCTTTATTTTCTGTGTTGTAGCAGCAAGTAAAGCATTGTGCGACTTCCGGCCCTCACTCAGACTTGTACTTCTTTCAATCTCTTCTCCAAATATCAGTTTTCTAACTTTTCCGTAGAAGTTCAATGCTAGGGTTATGAGTTAGATGGGATATCGGTCTGTTATGGTTTTATTGAGTAGCAGAAAGGACTGGTGGCTAGGGCTTCTGGTTTGGTTAGATTTTGCAGCTGTGGTGGAGCTTGGCCGGTGACTATGGTGATGGAATGAAAAATCTGATGATGGTCAGAAAATATGGTAAAGCAAATGGAAAAGCTTTTCACAGCTCCAACTTCAAATTTTCTTAATCTTCAACATCAGATTTCGGAGATCTTTTTTATTTCTTCAGAAACAAGTTTTTTCCAATCACCTTCGATAGCAGAGCACAACCTTTTTCATAAGTTTGTTGGATGTTATGATAGAGTTAAACCTTTAATTGGTTGGGTCTGCTGTAATTGCCAGATTTGGGTTATTTTACTAGTTGTTCATGGTGTGGTGTTGTTATGGCGATGAATAGTGTTTGCGAAGGAGGTGGGCATGCTAGAATGAAGGATGATATAGGCAACTGTTGTATATTAGTATAGAAATTAGGACTTCAGATACTGATACCAAATTTGATGCTGAGATGAGGAAATAGGAAAGGGAAAAAGAAGAAGAAAAGAAAGGAGCAGAAACATAGAAGAATATAAAGAGAAACACAGAAGCAGAGAATTACTAGAGAATGAAGGAAAAACACAATCTCTCACTATAACAATTCAATTCATCTATTGCTACCCAAATAATAAAAATGGGGTCCTTCTATAAAAGCATTTTACCTCAAAGTTACAGAGGAAATAAACATAATTTTTTTAATTAATGATAAGGTAAAATAAAAAAGTAACGACAATAAACCTTTCATATGTATTATGAAGATTATTGAAATTATAAAATTATAAAAATCTCCAAGATAAGACAAAAAATGAAATCAAATCAAATCAAATCAAACCAACTATCAAATCAAAGCACTAAATAAATCTCCAAATGCTTGCATCAATGAGTAGTGGAGAAAATCAAATTTCACTCAAGTTCCTATCACATAGTGGTCAAGTGCCACTCGGTTAGAGTGGTTGTAGAGATGTGCACGGAGGGAAAAAAATATCTTTTGCATAAGCTGACTAACACGAACTTTGAACAAAATCACACTGACCCTCTGAAGCTTGAGTTAGCATTAAGCCACCATCAAGCAAAATTCTCAAGCAATGCTTAATGCTTGAGCTAACTTCATGCTAATATCGAGCAAAACTCTAGTAAAATTTCGCTATTTAGGCCAACTTTAATATTAGACAGAGGCTAAAACTATAACACTTCGTCACAAAAATTATCAATCACTCATAAACCAACTAATTTGCCCATTTGGTACTTTTGTAAGCCATGACCAAACAAATTGATAACATATAGAAAAAATATGAATTTCACAACCACCAATTTAGAATCTACACAGCACAACCTAAACTATAAATTCACTCAAAACAATATGGATCCAGGACTGAGGTAAGGCTCTGATTCCAACTGAAATACTAGGATTTAGAAACACTTATTTACTTTCCTAGAGTAGGATAATCATACCACAACAAGATAATAAAATGGATCTAGATTCCTTCCGTACTTCTTGGATCTTTATTCACACTTAAGAATTTCCAATAAGGTCGGAACTCAAATGATCTCTCCAACATCAAAAGCTCCGAAGGCTAGCAAGCTATGGTTGTGCTTAAAGGTTGTGGGTGAGAGCGGATTTTATAGGGTTCAACACAAGTCATCATGGAAATACGATAATCTCTCAAAGGTTTGGTAACTTTTCAAAAAAGTAGTGCTCTCAATGGCAGTTGAAGATTTGAGCCACACCTTGGAGAAGTAAATTGATGGCTAATGGCTAATAAATAAAGTGCTTGAGTGCGTAGTTGGGAAAATTATCTTTTACTAGAGCCCAATCACACATTGGTCAAGCACTCATCGGTCAAAGTAGTTGCTAGACATAAATAGTGGGAAAAAATGTCTTCCATTGGAGCCAATATCACCTGAATTTTGAGCAAAATCACACTGACCCCTTGAAACTTGAGCCAACATCAAGCGAAATTCTTAGGGATTGTTTTTCTATTTGAGCCAACTTCATGCAAATATTGAGTGAAACTTTCAATTAGAATTTTGATTATTGAGCCAACTTCAAATAGTACACACGACACTTAAGATTAGAGCGATGATTCGAAAGGTCAAATATGACACTTTGTAACATAATTTGTAAATTACTCATAAACCAGCCTAACAAAATATTATTTTCCACAGTGAAGAATAATCAACCACTGCTTATACTAAAGGAAAACAAATCAACTATTAATTCTTGGAGTTTGCCACTTCTGTTGCATGTTATCCACCTACCAACTCCATAATATGAACTATTTGCTGTTTAATCAATGTGATGAAGTGAGGAACGAATGACTTTTCATCAAGTAAGAAATTGCCATTCTCTCAACATGGTTGAGGGCCCGTCATAAATCCTCTATTCACACCAGAATAAATCATGCCAATAATGGAATGAAGCTCAGACTTGGGCAGACTAAAACTTGATTGGAAAAGGATGAGTAAAGAAAGCTTTTCTTATGGGTGTTTGAGGGGAGACAACAAGGAGAAGAATGGTGGAGACTAAGGAGAGTGAAGGTTACGGTTATAGGCCTTAAAATTGATTGGTGTAAAGACATTAATAATGTGAGTAATACTATATCCAAAGGATAAATGTCACCATGGGAAATTCATTAATTGAGATTTTTCACGTTCATTATGGACATTAAGAGAGAATATAAGAATTATCAGCAGGTCGTTGCACACTGGAAATAGGTTATTCAAAATGGATTGTAGATCCTTGCCAATTGGAGAGGTCCAATTACCTTCATGATGACTAATTTATCGGCAAGATGTCAACCCACCATCGATCATAAGCAAAACCAGTGTGATCTTGTTATTAAAAGAAGTCCTCCATATCCAAAACCACCATTTGGACTGACATGCCATTACTTTAGCTACTGACTCTCAGATGAACGTTTGAGATATTAGCATCGTAACTAGGCAGGATCTTAATCCTATTGGAGAGAGAGCAAGAGTAAGACAAATACAAGACATTAATAAACTAGAAGTAATCTACGAGAGACACTAGAAATAAGGGCAACATTGAGTAAAGTCCCATGGAAGAAAAATAAAAATTAATTTTAAAAAATCATGGTCACAGGTTTACTCTGGAGAACACCTGCTTTATTAACATAGATTACAACACAAGCAACTAAGTAAACTTGTGTTTAATCCACAATAGAAGCCAAAAGTGCATCTACGTGAAGAGGCATGTTGAAGTATAAAACAAATTTGGAGCCTTCACTTAATAGCTAAAGCTTTTAAGTTTTTTGGTTCTTTGATGAAACGAACCAAATGGAGTGCTGGAAGATTATCACTATTTCAAAAGTGAAATGTAAGACTACAAATGAACAAATAAAAGAACAAATATTTCATAAGGAACTTACAAAATGATATACAACACGGAACTCATAATATAACAAAAATAGAAAATATGTAGGAAAGGTTGTCCAGGCTGGCTGCAAATTAATATTTTATAGGCAATGTCATCAAAAATATTGCCCAGTTTTTGAGTTAAATCAATTTTATTTTCACTTTTGATGTGAGTGGATTTTATTGTGTAGTTATAAAATTGGGTCAACTTTACCAATTGATACTCTTCTTGTCAAATTACCACATCACAAGCCTAACATGGCAACAAAAAAGCTTATTTGGCATACTTAATCCAATATGGGAGATAGAGGTGGCATGAGTAGTGGTGTGAGGATCATGAAACAAAAATACTATCCGATATATAAAATATTGACCGATATATAACAACATTAAGGGCACCAGACAATAATATTTCCTAATAGCACAAAAAAATTGCATAATGTTACCATATCGGTAATATATTAGCAATCCTCGAAATATTAGCCGCTACACCTAATACAGCCGACAAATCGACCACAATTCCCCCTGAGTTGTTTGTTGTTCTATTCTTCTTTTATGTACAACGTCTCGAACAACCAAAAAACCATTGCCACTCAAATTTCCTTTCTTTATAATTGTTGCCTAACTTCAGCTTGTGTTGTATGATTTTATTTCCTTGGTGATATTTGTTCATTATAATAGAATTATTCTTAAAATCAATTTTATTTCATACTATTTCTGTCGCTTTGCTCACTTGCTAGAATATTATTTGTTGTCAAGGTATTGACTTTATTGTATAAAATTAACTAAAATCCTTTCGATATATAAAAAAATGATTAAATAAGGTTCAATTTAGTATATAACTCAATTTAATATAGTCACGGAAAAAATTGCATCCATTACGTCCAATATCTATATATATCATCCAATATGGTTGATATAAATACGACCCTAACCAATAAGGGTATCAGTATGTTCATCCTTGGTGAGAAGGAAAGAAAAGGTGCAGGCTTGAGAAGGAAAAGCAAAGAGCTGATGTGGGCTTGCTTTACGTGTGACCGAATTATGGACGTAAAACTGACCAAATTTCATAAGACATAATAAAAATGACTTATATTAAATGCGAAAATAAAATTGACTTTCCTCCAAACAGGAAGAAATATTTTTGTTTATTCCACCAATATTTATATAGGAATTAAGCAATCATCCACCAAAATGGCTTGAGAAGGAAAAGCTAAGAGCTGATGTGGGCTTGCTTTACGTGTGACCGAATTATGGACGTAAAACTGACCAAATTTCATAAGACATAATAAAAATGACTTATATTAAATGCGAGAATAAAATTGACTTTCCTCCAAACAGGAAGAAATATTTTTGTTTATTCCACCAATATTTATATAGGAATTAAGCCATCATCCACCAAAATGTAAAAAAAATATACCAAGGACTAAAAATTGCTTTTCAAGTTTTAAACATGGATGCTAAGGAAACAAAGGTTACTTCTTTCAATTGCTAAGAAGGCCAGGGGGAGTTCGTGGAGCTCAAACCCAGGCCAAAGGCTCAGGCAACAGTGGAAGGCTATCTAAATTCCTGTGGGTAGGAAGTCATGAATGTTACACAAACATGTAGAAAGTCTACGGGAGAGGGGAAAAGATCAAAATTCATGAGAATGATCTTACATGCCATCACCGAACTCCTCATTAATGATTTCTTTGATGCTCTCACCAAAATGCATAACTCCTTCCGTCAATCTGTACGAGATTAGAGGTCAACATTTAATGAGGTGAAAAGAACACAAACAAATGCTTGGAAAATCATATTAATGAACTTCTCAAACCTACTCCAAAGTGTTAAATGATAAAAGCATAGATACAACCTCAAAAGATACAAAAGTAAAGACAAGATCTACATATCTTTTTGATTTACCAGTGGTCCACTACAAAACACGACCATTACTTTATGGAACAAAATTATATCAACACAGGACCGGCGGAATGCATAAGTATTTACAAAACAAGACCATTACTTATATCAGAAGATGACAGGTGGAATGGATTTCGGTCATGTCAAACTAAATCTGCAACATGAAGCAAAGTTATTTTTTCCAGCGTCTGCTTGTTTATTTTCACTGGGTCTTGCTATAGGATCAAAAAATATATTTGAAATCCCACTTTTTTTTCACATTTTTAATATGTACTCTGCTGAAATTACAATTCTTAATCCTTAATCATGAAATTCGGGAAGCAAGCCATGAATATCCTCCGATTTTCATATCCATTGAAGAGGGATGCATAAAAATAATGGAATAAGAATGCAAAAGATGGAGGATGTAAAAAACAACATTGACTAACCATTGAACCACTCTACGGACCATATTTCGTTCTAGTTCTCCAGATTGAACAAGTTAAAAAAGACACAGTACGTGGCTTAATTTTGAAAAGTTGAAAGCAAAGGATTGGAAAGTCACCCACTGACCCTAGAATTCTATCTAGAAATAATTGTTAAAAACGAAGTAAAATTAAAAAGAAACTAATCATAGTTGGAAGACAAACGTCAAAGGCAGCGCAATAATCCACGTCGCAGAAGCCCAATTAATAGAAGGTGGTGGTTGGAGGGGGAGGAGAGAGGTGGAAGTAATTTAAACCTGTAAACCGTAGGTTCTTGGATCAAGCTGGGATCGTAGGACCTCATAGGTGGCCTCGTCATTTCCTCAATTAGATCATCGGAGAGCCCAGGCAGCGCTGCTTTTAGCTTCGGGGCAGTGTCGGGCTTCAAATGGGCTTGCCGTCTCAGGAGTTGAGCAACGTAGACATTAGTTAGACCAGTCTCTTCTGCTATCTGACCGTACGTCTTGCCGGACTTTTGTTTCAACGACAGCAGCCTACCCACCGTGTTCGCCTTGTTCGCCGCCATTTTCCGCCGCTCGCAAGGCTCCAGAAGACGGATAGGATAGAAAAGCCACGGCACAGGGACGATCAGACACTAATTCCAGTCAGCCAAAATTGAGTAAGACAGTTCTGTCTTATTCAGCGCAGGAATTCACGGGAAGTTCAACTTTTTGTCAACGGGAGTAAATAGAAGTAAATGTTTATTGTATTTTACTGTTACAATAAATGTTTATTTCAAAAATTATTTTGCAAAATTTTATAAAAAAATATTTAAAAAGGAGATGTATTTTTAATATGATCGATTGCAGTATATTTTTCTATAAAATGATCATATCTAAATTTTTTAAAAAATTAAAGTATCAATTATAAGAGTTATTGAAAAAATAGTTTATTTGATTAAGTGTATTGTATGAGAATCACCTGTACTTTTTGTGAAAAAAATGATGAATTGATAAAGTCGTGTTGATTTTAAGAAATTGAATAAGATTATACTTAAAAATAAATATTTTTGTCGATAATTGATGATCTATTTAACAAATTATAAAGAGTACATGTTTTTTCAAGATTAATTTACGTTTAGAATATCATCAGCTACGGGTCAAGTATGAGAACATATTTAAGATATTGTTTAGAATAAGTACAACCATTATAAATACTTAGTAATACCATTTAGATTATTTAATATAACTGTAATTTTTATGAATCTAATGAATAAAATTTTTTAATCATACTTGAATAATTTGTGGTGATCTTTATTAATGATATTCTGATTCATTTGAAGAGTCTCGAGGAGCATAAGACCCACTTGATAGCCGCTTTTGCAGATTTTTTAGGAATAATCAGTTGTTTGTAAACTAAAAAAATGTAAATTTTTACTAAAGGAAATATTTTTTTCAGACATATTATCTTAAAGGGTGAAGTGTTAGTGGATCCGAAGAAAATTGAGGTTGTGGCTAATTAGAAACAGCCTACAAGTGTTAGTGGATCCGAAGAAAATTGAGGTTGTGGCTAATTAGAAACAGCCGACAATTCTCTTAGGTTTTCCCAAATATCACAAATAATTTGTTGAGAACTTTTTAATGAATATAGTATTGTTATTATATTTGATTAAAAATGAGTATCTTTTTATTGAGATAAAAATTGCAAGAGAAATTTTCATGAATTAAAAAATAGATTGACTTCTATGCCAATTCTATCGATTCTAGATGGTTAAGCATGATTATTGAAGGGATATTTCTTAGAGTCTGCATGACAAGCAAGCCAGATTTTAAATGATTGGGACATTAGTGCTCTCTTGGAAAATACTGTCTAGCAGGACATTGTCAACTAGCATGTCTCCTTGTCCATGGCTTGAATGTCTGCAAGCTTGAATGTCAACCATGATAATTATCTTTCTAGGCTTCTCTTGTAAATTTATTATAGGCATTTTATTGCAAAACTAAGTCAGTTTCAATATATGATTTTAGTGGTATGTACGATAAATTTTAATTTTATATGAGAGACTTTAGAGAAATTTTAGAATATTCTAACTCAGATCCAATATAACTTTCAAAGGTCACAGATACAAAAAAAATTACTAAATTTACTATTTGATATTTAAGTTAGTAAAATTTTAGCCAAATTATGAAAAAAGAAAAAAAAAGATGAAGAACACTTCTAGATGATAAGTTTTGCCTTAGAAATTATAGATGAGGGAATTCACTATGTTGGACAAGCTTCTAACCATTTGACAGAAGCTAAATAGAGCAAAACTTATATCTGAACAAGAAATTTTGAATAGTTTCAAAAGCATGAAAATGCTTCTTTTAAGGCCAAGAAGGCTTATATTTTTAAACATGTTAGGCTTATATTATGAGTAATTCTATAATTTTTTTTATTTTAATAACTATTTAAATGTAATTGTTCAGCTTAATTATTCAGAGTGGTTTATTATTTAGATTAGGTACTAGGTGTTTATTAGTCTTTATAACAGCTCTATATAAGATCCTTGTACTTGTCTCCTCTATTTTTAAAGAGGCATGATTATTATGTTTTTATTAACTAATATATAATGAGTTTGGCTATTAGTTTTTTATATCAATACATTTAGTAATTTTGTAGGAGTTTTGATAGCAATTTATCATATTAAACTCTTAATGTTATATCATATTTTTCTGATTTTAGAGTCAAGATTGCGATCTAGATGATCGTGGGCTTAGTCAAAATGAGGGGTCTGTTTTATGGGCAACTATTTAAACTGTGTTTTGATCTTTGCAAATGCAGCATGCCAGATAACATAGACTTTTTTGACTTTAATAAATCATTTGCTTTGCTTTCACATTTTTTTAGACTAACAGCTCAAAATTCTAACATATTAGGGTCTCAAAAAGGATGACCCATTAATATATATTATCTAGTATTTGACAATTAAACCCTCTATTTAACAATCGAATTTGACTGACAATTCAACTCTTTGCTAGTCTTTTGTCAATATGGCATCTAACAGGATGGTCATGGTGCCTTTCTTTCTATCATTTCAGTCCATCATATGTCTTTAAACTATTTTAATGCCATTTTTTCATATTCTTCTATATGTGTTATTTCAAAATTTCTTCGAGTGTAGTTAAACCTAACTGATTTTTTAGTTTATTTTTTAAAGTGACATTTTATCTTCACAATATATATATATTGTTTTTGTATATTATTGCTTAATTGGATAATGTTGTGATATATAGGATATAGCACATCTAATTGTTGTATAATGAAATTTTTTTTCCAATTTTATAGGCATTTTTCGATGACAAGTTGCACAGTTTCTCCATTATAATTATACATTATAGATGTAAAATATCTAAAACATTAAATATAGGAATTAACAAATCGGTAATTTTGACATAAACAACTTAAATTCTGTAAGACAATTTTACAATAATAAATTTAAGATTCGTCTGTCAAAATTATATCATTACAGATATAAAAATTCTTTTGATTGTAAATTCTTACAGGACGATCAATAAATTTTAACAACAGAGAAAATTTACATGACCGTACCCTGTAATATGCCTTCTCTGAATTATTAAAAATGATAGATTAATATTTTTTTTATTCAAAATTTTACATTGACATTCTCATTAAATATTAACATTCTCAATAGATGATATATATAGCTTTGGTAACTAGGCAGCTTAACATAAAGGCAGAATTAATTATCACATGTTAGTCCTTATTTTTTATCACTCTCCTTCAAAATTTTATGGTATGATTGATGAATTTGTTACCAAGTATCTTGGTAAACCTGTAAAATTTTTGAAGTATTGAGGATAATTTTTGAAATAAATTTTCGGACTTCTTCCAATATTAGGGATATGTACATGAATCCTTTACCTAAAAAAAAACACCATTTATACATAAAATTATACATTCAATTATATTAAAACTGGTTGAAAGTAAATATAAATCCCATCTTAATTTAATTTTTACTCTCCTTACTCTCTCTCTCTTGACAACAAAAATAGTAATTTTAATGTAATTAAATGTATTATTGGGTGTATAAATAATATAATTTATAGTAAAAATTTTGACAAGTACTTTTTTTTATTTGCTTATATTTTAATAAAATAATTTCAGACCAAAATTTGGCTAATCAGATACCTTACAAAAATGATATGTTATTTTTACATGTATTATCTAGTCATTTACCCACGGCTTTAACTCTGATGGGCAAATCTTTTGGATGATTTGAAGCTACCAAGTTTACAGGGGTTACCAATTGCCCACATTGTTATAGCCCTCGCAGTGGACAGACTTTTTCATCCATCCAATGTCAGAATTATAAGTTAGATAAATAAATTATAATATTTAAATAGCCATTTAAATTCTTAATGTAATATTAGCTATTCATATACTTAACTTTTAATCTTAAAAAGTTAGATGAATATGAAAATCTACTCGTCGGAAAAACCCTGACAGATCTGGGCTAAAGATTGGCCAGTTAGCGCTTCGGCGTTGGACCAAGGGCACTATTTACAAGTCACCGAACCTGGCACTATTTACATGGCCCACTTCACATGATGTTTTGCAAGAAGCTTTTTCTTTATTAGCCTCCTTCTGGAATGAGCGGGCACAGAATAATTCTCAGGTGTGATTTAGCAGACAAAAGCCACCCCAGGAAAACCCAGATTTCTATGCAGACAAAAGCCAGCCCTCTCATGGCATATGGTAAACCGCTCTCTACTTGACTGGCCTCCTTCAGTTGAGCAACGGTCCCATTCAAGTAACTCATAGTTTAGCAGGCGATTTTGCTCGGCACAAGAAGACATTCTAAGTGTGAAACCAACTAGCAGGCAACTAAAACAAATGGGCAGGATTCAGGGTGTGAACAGAACTAGCAGTTGAGAGAGCTAATAACAGCTTCACTGTGGTTCACATCTTGATCTGGCAGTGAGCACATCTACTGGAAGGGCAACAAGTAAACAGAACCCCTATAGCACTTTTTTTTTTATAACAAATTTTGGATGGGTTTGAAGCTATGGCACTAAATTACCAAGATACAAGTATACAGAGGCCAATTCAAACAGTAGCTGCAACAATACAACAGGGAAAACAAGTTGGCAAAGAACTAACCTACTTTTGATAAAGAACAAGCATCCATCACATACACAGGCTATCTATCATTCAGAGAATTACGGGGAAAAAAGATTTCTTTCTTCTGTGGAAAGGTCACAATGCCCCACCTAAGGATTGGGATAGCAACTGAATATCAAAGAGGAAAACATAATCAACTGATTTGACAATGCATAGAAAAAGCATTTCATGATAAATATGGGGCAGTGCACCCACCACTTGGATTAGAACATCTGGAAAAACCATGAATTGCAGGGTGAGGAACCTCAAATATTTGAGAGCGGCTGCAAGGCGTTGCTTGGGCTAACCAGTCTCAGAAAATGCATGTGTCATCCGAAGAAATCCCACTTTAAATTCCATTGACTGTTAAATAATCCACTTGATACTTTGGACTCCAGCATCTCTCCTGTACAACACAGGGCAAATACAGGGAGAAATGATTATGCCATCGTTAGAGCTTGAAGTGCCACTACGTTATGCACTAGTCATTACAAACTGATCAACCCAAGTGCCCAACAGCTCCAATCTCTATCAAAAGAAAGCTTCATTAAATCTCCGCATTCCTACTTGAAAATAATTAAGGCATTAGAGAGAGTGATATTATCAAGCAAATAATCATCACAGTTCCTACTTACCATATTCCTACTCAAGCAGGACAATGATGACAATTTTTCTCAGGCATAAGAAGGATGACGTTTTTCTCAAGCATGAGAAAGATACCTTTCTACTCCAAAATGCCAATAAGAAAATAAATGGAAATTGAACTCACACAAACAGAGTTTATATCAGCAACTAAAGCTTAAAGACCAGGTAAACGCTCTCCATAATAACAGCTATCAGATAAAAGCACACCAAATACAGAACTACAGTTGAAAACAAATAGCAAAAGGAGACAGATAGAACTAAGATTACGGATTTTTATTATAGACTAGCAAAATAGATACTGCAAACTACTAGGAGTCAAGCAGCCAACCAGTCCCGAAGTGAATTTGACATTCAAAGCCATGTCCTTTGCCAAGTTGGAGAGATGATCAATTTTAATTTGGATGACAGAAATGGATCCCTGAGCACATCATCACTCTGTTGCAACAAAATTACTGCTGCTGGGCCTGCCTAGTTTGAGCTCCACCATATCCCCCAACATGACCATGGGGTCCACTTGCTTGAGGAGCTCCAAAATTGCCAGAAGTTTGTGATGGATCGGACCTCCATGCTCCACTTCCATATCCAGAATGTCCATTTGAGTCACTATACCCACTCCCCATGAAGCCAGTACTATTTCCTTGCGTATCTCCAAAAGATTTACCACCGCCAGAAGCATTGTCAGCTTGAACAGTGCCAGCACTTCTTCCCAGATTTCCATAGCCACCTTGACTCCCATAAGATCCATCATTTCCACCGTAACTTCCATACAAATAAGCTTGATTACCATACCCAGAAGCACCAACTAAGGACTGACCTGGAGGACCCGAACTAGAACCGCCGCCGCCAGCGCCAGAGGCACCCCAGGAGGCAGGATTACCATAGCCAACAGCACCATAGCCAGAGGGACCCCATGAACTCCTAGTGGCACCTGGAGGACCATTGGCATAACCAGCAGTTGGAACATTCGGATTTCCATAAGCAGCACCGGCAAGACCACCATAACCAGGATTTGCACCACCATATCCACCATAGCCACCATAACCCATGCTATTATTGACAGGACCATATCCATAACCAGGTGCTCCATGCCCAGAAGATCCATAGTGTGCAAATGGACCTCCAGTATTCTGAGATTGCATGTACCGATTTGCATCCATCCTACCATCATAAGCATTTGGATTGCCACTAGAAGAATCATAACCTCGATAGCCACCACTACCTGCACTAGTACCACCACCACTTACACCGCTCCCCGTGGAACGGTTAGACATGGCAGGGTTGGCATCTTTTGGAAGAGCACGCTTCACCTCCACCTGCTTGCCATTCAAGTCATGGAAGGTCTTGTGAAGAACCCTGTCTACTGCTTCTTCACCGTCAAAAGAAATGAACCCAAAACCACGAGGTCGTTGTGTATTCTGGTCATACATAATTACAACATCTGTTACACTACCATAGTTTTCAAAGTACTGACGGAAGCCGTCTTCTGTGAGAGTGGGCGGCAGCCCACCAACAAATATTTTCTTGGTTCTGATATTTCCACCAGACCCATAGTTTCTCACACCACTACCGGTTCCCGATCTAGAAGAGTTCTGCTGTTCCTCTCTTGATAGGGCCCTCTTAGCTTCAACCTAAATAACCCAAATATGCAGTTAAGCTACACAAAAAAGCAAATTTGAAGAAGAAATAAACACATATCCAACCAACCACATACTGTCATCCACAAACGAAAATGCCGAGGAACCCAAAATTCAGCAACCGGACAGTCAGCATAAATAACAACAAAATATACGTACCTCTTAAAATTTATCCTCAACTACTTGGGAATTTGATACTTGAGATAATTTGACATATAGGAATTTGAAATTTTAAAATTTGGTTAAGTATATGTTATCAGAACCAAAGTGATTTCAAAATGTCAGTTTAAACCAAATCCATAGCTAAATACATATTAATAACAAATAAAGGCAGCAGTCTATGCGCAGTGGGTAACTCAATGATCAGCGAACTGATGTCCAGAAAATGCAAATACAGAATCATCATTGTGCCTGTCCAACAATAAATGTGAATTCACTTAAAAGTTCAGGTAATAATCTTACATAGGGAAACACGCAAAAATTCCTCAAGGGGAAACATTTATGTCGGAGGAATTATAAGTCGAATAAAAAGAAGTTTCACCCGCCGGAAATAACTGCTGGAGCGACTGCTTATGAATAAACACTAGCGGCAGACAAATCCAAATTCAGCTTCTCCCACCAAAACACAACACTGTAAAACCCTAGAAACCCATATTACGCCAAAAAAAAAAAAAAGCAATAAACAACAAAATTAAGCATACAGTCGATTAACAGGAAACACAGAAATTTACGCCAGTTAAAATAGGCTTACCACCCCGCTCCCAACTAATTGAAAAATAACAGCAAACGGTAGAACAGGAAACCCTAAAAACACAATAACCCTAAGCAAAACTCATGTCAAACTCCCGAAAACCAGAAACCAATTGAAAGGAGATGATACCGACATAAAAAAAGAGGATGAAGAGAAAGAAATTGGGTTCTCTCACCGTCCGTCCATCAATAGTGTGCTTGTCCTGAAGAACCCTATCGACAACCGCAGGATCTGCAAAGACAACGAACCCAAACCCTCTAGGCCTAGCACTGACCTTATCTCTCATTATCACTGTCTGCAAAACGTCCCCATACTGCCCAAAATATTCCTTAAGCTTATCCTCGCTTGTCTCCCATGAAATTCCGCCAATAAACAGCTTTCCCTGGTCTGAATCCATTTGCCCTCTGCTCCTTCCTGCCTCCCCCAAAGACCTTCTCAGGTTTGGATTCTTCGAAATAAGAAGATGGGAAGAATAAAGTAGGAGACAGCGTGAGAGAGAGGCAAATGGGTACAAGGGCTGTGGCGCAAAACGCCGACTGGGTCGGATTCGTGGGAGGCCAACTGGAGCGAGGTATCAAGATAGGAGTAGCTGAAAACGGGAGAGGGGACGGATGGGATTGGAAGATTGGACAGTCCGGATTCGTTTGCGTTTTTCGGAGTTGCAATTTCCGCTGTGCTTCCATGTAGAGATTCTAGGTTAACTATGGGCCTCCCCGTCACGGTTCGATGCTTTCAATGTTTAAAATTATTTTAAATTTTATTTATTTAGATCATTAAATTTATATCTAGTAGGGCACAATAACGGTATCCTTAATTAATTAGGGTATATCCCTCTTAAAACTTAACATATTTCAATGTAATTTATATTTTATCAGCTATTTATAATTTATATAATATTACTTACTTTTTTTATTAATATAATTAGAGTGAACACATTACCTATCTTATGAGTTCACCAACCCATATAACATATATGATATATGGATGGACTGATAAAATTTGTACTACAGGAGGTGAGGCGCAGCATCTACACCACACTATATAATATCTATTTATAATGTGTTAAATGCAATACTTACGTAATATGAAAAGAGATTTCTATTTAATCTAATAGTCAGTATTCCTATACAACAAGTAAAAAGGCATAGCACCACACTCCTACGACACAATGCTCCATTCCCAGGACAGAGACTAGGGATGTTGTGCTGCAAGGGGTGAGATGCTCTCTTCTTTTAGGTTAAATTTATGTCAATATTTCAAGTTGTGATGTATAAGTGGAGAGCAATCGCTAGATTAAATTGTGGTATTATAACTTATTGTATAAGAATTGTATTTATAGAAAACCTTAATCTGTGTTATATTAAAAAAATAACTACTTCGTTAGAAGAGTAATATATATATAAAAATAAATAATTTCAAATAGCATTTATAAAAATATATAATTATGTAATATTATTTTTCAATAACCAAATATTATATTCATCTTTTCGTTATTAAACCCAATAGGATAGAGTAGAGATTAATTCAAAATTTAAAATCAAATTATTTCTTCTCTCAGATTATGCAGTGTTTAGGGAACAACAATTCAGATTTCAACTCTCAGCAGCCATTACAAGCGAGCATCGCAGTCAACAACAGGAAAACAAATGAGTGAACCGCATAGCTACCTTCTTAGTATTTTTCTCCTTGGGGAGAAAATCTGGATCATCACGAAGAGCAATGCAACTGAGGAAATTTTCAGCATTTTCAAGGTAGAAGCAGATTAAGATTACAGAAGAATAATTACAAATACATCAGAATCCCATCAAAAGGAAAGGGGCACACAAAGCCCGATATCCCAAGTTCTAGTTATAGTAAAGTTTGAGAAAATATAAACCATTTTAGATCTATTATATACGATCTTATCTTATATTATATAAAGAGTCACTTTTATAATTTAAATTTGTAACTAATAGATCATGCAGTGACAGCTATACCGTAGCATCAAAGCTCCGTTCCTCCATTAGCTCATCCGGGGAGACAGTCCAACTGGGAAAAAATCTACAAAAATTTAATGCTATAGAAAACTGGTGGAGCAACCAGTCACAATCGTTGCCTCCGTGCCTAAACCACGAGTCAGAAGGTTGAATTGAATCAACCCGAGAACCTGCAGTACTTTGCTGATACAGTGGTTTATAGAGTGCGATGTCTACATGATTGTACAAAAGCAAGAATCCGCTTCTTCCTCGTCATTGTCGCTGGCATCACTGCATCAAGAAACATCTCCATTCGATTAATTATACAAGAAACAACTGAACAACACATACACCGCTATAAAATGATCTATCCTCAACCAACAGCTTCTCATCAGTAATTTCTTTCCAAGGGATATTATCAATCCTTTTTGATAGGGTCCTAACTAGATGGTGTAATGTCCGATTTTTTTATTCATGAATTATAATATCATTAATATGATTTTTTTATTAATTTAAAAATAATTATATTATGTAAACTTGAGAAGAAATTTAAAATTGAGAAAGTAGGCTCAATACTTAAAAGAAACTTATCTCATACTCGAGAGTGTTTGAGGTAGAAAATGCACATCTAATGCACGCCTATGGGGCACTAATGTAGTTTGTACAGAATGTTGGCACCTGAACTTTGCTTGATATGATGCTTGTGCGTAAATGAGACAGATTGAGGGCGCTTGTTATGGCACTCGTGCATAGATTGCATTTATAAGTTATTTGGCGTGGCTGTTTAGTTATTTTATCGGAAAAAGAGAGATAAGAGAGAGAAAAAAAAAAAGGAAAGGAAGAGGAAGAAGAGAAGAGAGAAAGAGGAGGAAAGAAATTTTAAAACTTTTGAAAGTTAAATCTGTTAGATTGGAGGTTTAATGTGAGCATTTTTAAGCCCTTTTTGGGTTTATTTTAGATTCCTTCAATTTTTATTTACATTTCTTGTTTTACTATAAATGCATGCTATTTTTACCTCCTTGTTTTGAACAATATTGCATACATGTGGTTTTCACATAAGGATTTGGAGCTTTGTTGGATTTTATCGAATGTTTGAGGGTTTTTATTCAATTTGTATAAAATGGGCAAATATTTTAGACATTATGCTTATATATGGACACATTTGTGAAATAAAAGTAACAAAGCTTGTGCATTTAACTTTATATGTGGTACTCCATATAAGTGTTTCGAATTAAACTCTATTTTATCTCTATATAAGTTTATACTTTTCCAAAAGGTGGAAAGTTTTATACCCCAACAGAATGGAGTGACCGAAAGAAAGAATAGACACTTGATGGATGTTGTTAAAACTCTCTTACTCCAAATGAGAATTATTAAGATTTTCTAAAGTGATATATTATTGATAGCTTATTATCTTATTAATCAAATGTCATCAACTGTCATCAAGGGAGAGATTCCTTATCATATGCTATTTTTTGGAAAGTCATACATTTTCTTTCCACAGATTTTCAATTGTATATATTATATCCGTAATATTTGTCCTTAAGTAATCAAGTTTGATCCCAAGTCTCTATAGTTTATTTTTCTTAGACATACTTGTATTCAAAAGGGGTATCAATATTTTTATCCAGAATTGGTATGTTTTCTAGTGTTATTTAATATCATATTTCATGAGTCTACATGGTTTTATACCAAAATGTCTGCACCGAGTCCATTGTCAAGTATTCCTCCCAATGATGATATTCTTGTGTATCTGATTATTTATTTAGATTGTATCTCCTATACCTTTGTTAAACGTGCCTCCTTATATTCATGTAACTCAGACTTAAGTCTGTGGTCCTTGTTAGGTATCTTGGTTCCTATAGAGATTGTTTTTTCATTTAAAGATATTATTACTTTGATAAGGGGATCAATTTAGTCTTTCCAATTGCATTGCGGAAGAGTTATCGTAACTATGTTTAGTATCCCTTGTATACTACTCATCATATGTTGGCGTTTCATCTTCCAGTGAGCTTTTGGGTTTACCCTAGTCTCTAGTAGTGTACCTAAATTTGCATTCAAGGCTATTTTTCATCTTAATTGACGAGCAGCTTGTTGGGTTATGGGTTACTCCAGTGTGGATCTTATATTCATTTAATGTATCGTTCGATGGCTCGTACGAGGATGCACATAAATTGTATTGATATGAAAAAATTACTATATGGCACACAACGAGCACCTAATTGTCACATGTACGTTGATTCTAAATTTAAGAGCGCTCAAGGGGCACACGAGCGTAATTTCTAGATTGTCTTGTGCCTGATGCGTGTCTATGAGGGCGCTCGTACTGGATGCATGCCCGATGGACGCTTGAATGCCGTTCCTGATATAAAAACGTCTAACGGGATTTTAGGTTTATCACTTTATCTTTTTTGAGATTTCTAGTGCCAACACTGTAATAAAAAGAAGAGAAAGAGAGAAGAAAGGGAGAAGAGTAAAGTTTGAATATCCGAGTGAATTCCGAATCGTATTTCAATCTCTACCGACCTTAGGTACGCTGTTATTGAAGTTAAAAAGAATACTTTATCGGTCTTATTTATTCTCTTTCGTCTTGCACTCATTATTGCTCGAGCTTATTTGTTACAAGGTGTTATGTCCTTATATTTATTGGGGTTTATGTAACCAAACGTATATTACATAGTAGATATTTCGAACATATAGTCCCGTGGTTTTTTTCACTCATCCATAAGGAGAGTTTTCCATGTAAAATCATATATCTTTTATTATTTGTAATTATTACTTACTTATTGTGTATTGTCGATTATTTTTTCACGATTTAAATAACAATCCAGCCCCTAACACAGCTAAGAACAAAGAGATAGTTGTACTTGGCATAATAACATGTAAGACCTAGTCTATTTGCCTCTTGTGAAGAAACCCATCACCTATAAAACAAGTCTACAAAGTGAAACTTAATACAAATGATTCTTTTGCCCAAATAAAAGACCATTTAGAGGCTAATGGGTATACTCATATTATGAGGTAGACTATACTGATACCCTCTATTGTCTCTAAGTTGCCTTTTATTAGGTTTTTCATTTTATTGGCTACTACTCATTAGTGGTCTTTACATCAATTGGTGTTAATATTTTCTTACATGAGGGTCTTCATGAGGAGGTTTTTCTAAAGCAATCATAAGGGTTTTTTACTTAAGGAGAGCAAATCCGTTTGTTAACTAAAAAAATCTTTATATGATTTGAAATAGTCCAGTAAGTGTGATTTGGTAATTATAGTGAAGTTGTGTTTGAACTTGGCTCTCTCATTGGAAAACGATCACTCTGTGTTCTATCATTATTCTAGTATTGGGTGTATTATTCTTGTTACATATGTAGATAATATTGTAATTATTAGAGTGATAGTATTGGCATTGTAAGTTTAAAATATTCATTTAAAGTCAATTTTAGACCAAATATCTTGGGAGGTTTCATTATTTTTTTGGCATTGGGTTGCTAGGTACCATTATGGCATCTTTTTTCATAAAGGATGTACATTGTGTATTTATTTAAAGAGAATGATATGTTGGATTCAAAACATTATAATGCTCCAATGAATTTAGGCATTATGTAATCTCTAAATGATGGGGGGATCTTAGTGGTACTGAAAAGATATTGATAACATGATGGTAAGTTCAATTACCTAGTTATGACCCATCCAAATATAACATTTTCGGCTAATATTGTAAGCGAGGCTTTGTCTTCTCCTTATGTTCCTTATTGGAAGATTATAATAAGTATTATATGATATCTTAAGGATATATTAGAATGAAGTTTACTTTACCGTAATTATATTTATACTCAGGTTGAAGTGTATTCTAATACTAATTAGGTTAGGATGCCATTTGATCAAAAGTTTTCACCATTGGCTATTGTATTTTTTTTGAAGATAAACTTGTGACATGAAAGACTTAGAAACAAATATAGTAGCCATATTAAGTGTTTAATAAAAATATCCTATATTGATTCATGTTATTTGTGATGTGATAAAACTTTAACAATTACTTAATTCACTTTGTTATAAGAGTTTTGAGCCATCTCAACTGTAGTATAATAATTAAGTAACCATCCATATTGTATCAAATTCAACATTTCACACATGCACAAAGAGTATTGAAGTGGATTGTCATTTTGTTCATGAAAAGCTCCAATAGGGTTTAATTTATGTTCGTTATGCGAGAACTAAATATAAACTTGCAAATATTTTTACCAAGTCATCAACTAGAGTTTGAGTTGTCTATATTTCTACTTAGTTGGGCATGATCAACATATATACTCTACCTCGAATGAGAGTTTTAAAATATAATGTCAGAATATGTTTTAGGATATGCTATTGTATATCTCTTTAAAATGACAATTTAATATTTGTGATTTATCCAAATAGCCCTACATATATATACAAATAGATCATAAAACCAAGTGTGGGTTTCCCCTCAAACTTTTTTTATATTGTTACAAATTCCATAATGGTAACAATGAAGAATACAAATTATAAGCATGTACTACATAATTAAGGCCAAAGTATTTTCGGATTGTACAATATTCATGGCATGTAAGCATATATTCAACATCTACTACCTCCACATTAAATGGGAAGCTGTGCTTCTGATCAGCAAAAATTTCTAAATCTTCCAACTTAAGGTCTAAGGAAGCTCCTTATGTCACCCAGAATCAATAATCGATGTCCCCTTGATGGTGAAACAGGCTTGCCTCCTAAAAATAATCATCGAATATCCAGAATGGTGCATAAGAAACTATTTTTTTAATCTTTTGGAGGGTCAGATATAAAATTTAACTGTAGAAACTTTTTTATCTACTAGTACCATTTCATTATCACGTAAAACACATATTTCATCAATGCTACACTTGATGGAACACATAACAAAATGAAAGAAAAGCCATCAGCCATCAATATTTAAGGAACTGCTAACATGACCCAGTTGGGGAACTTAGCCAAATAAAAAGCGGCACCGTAATATATGAGACTCCCACATCTTGCAAAGGCTCTTATCTCTACATCACAGAGAGACTATCATCGTAATTTGAACTTGTTATCTCCAAATGACAATAAATTAGCCTTATCATTACATTAGAGCTTAGGGTTGAGAACATTGCACCTAATGCAGTCCATAGGTGTCAACTACGTTGGTATAATCATTGTAGAACATTGCAAGAGACTAGAGATCAAATCCCACATATACTAGGGTTGGGGAAATGAGCATTTTAGGTGGAGGAAGACTACACCCTAAACCCTGCCGAAGGTATGGGAAAAAAAACAAAAACAAAAACAAAAATACACTAGATTTCTGTTCAATTCTTTATATCCATTAGCATTTAGGACAAACATGTACACACATAATGTAACACAAACAGACAAAACAAAATGATCAGACATGAACAATCCGCTGGTATATGATGTGATAATATCAATTCCTGTTATAATCTCTCATGAGCACACCATGACAATAAGATGCTAGATTCATCAACAAACCTTTTTCTAAAACAAAAGAAAAGGGAATGAAGGAAAGGGGAGAAAAACAATAACGAAGGAAGCACAACTTCTATTAGCATAACTAAATTGTATGTTCGTAGTGACAGGCACAATCAAGCACTAGGCATCTAAATAACAAAACTGAAATCATGACCCTAGCAAGGTAAAGCTCGGATGCATGCACTGTTAAATGGCATATGTGGATACACTGACTTACAGAAAAAAGCGGCAGAAGATTCAAACAAGCAATGCAACAGATTTGCCATTGAAGCAACTTTGGCACAGAGAGAAATATAAGCATGCCACTTCTGAATTGGCTTATCCGTCATCTTTTACTTCTTTCTCACATAACTGATTGCTATAACTGAGAACATCATTCACCTTTATGCCATGGGGCAGCAAGCAGTTATAATTCTTTGTAAGTCGTGATCACCAGATATTATGTTGGGATTAATTGGAACATCAAACATTCATTTCTCTATGTCGACACACATATCAGCAATGTAGAGATCAAGCTAGAGGAACCAGATTTTGAAGAAAACTAAGTATAATAATCACAATCATCAATAAGCCATCATATCCATGAAATAAATAAGAAAACCAACCTTGATCCATACATCTTAGTAGAGAATCTAATAGCTCATGACCTTGTATTTGGGGACTCCAACAGAATCTCAAAATAAATTGAACTTTGAATCATAGTTTCAAATTATGGTATTGTGGAAGTATTGTTTACAAATGCAACGGTTGTTGCAGCAACGAGGCCATATGTAATAGTCAAAGTGCATATTGCAGCCATATTTAAACACAAGCTAAGAATGTGGGGCTATTCAAGTGCATACAGCATGTGCTCTAACATCGAGGCTAATCTGCATGATTAACTCAGTGTAATTCATGCAATGCTGATCCAAGTGGTCCATGAAGTCAATTTCCAATAATTACCGACTTGGGAGCACCCATATGTGGTCCATTTTACAATGCTTACCAGAGAATTACCTACTATCAACATCATGTATCAAAATATTGATATTAGTATCGGTTGTGACTGTATAGTTTGGTTATATTGGATAATATGTATCAATATCGAATATACTAAATATAATTTGCAAATTGGAACATAGTAAGTAGATATTAACCAATATCATGTATATTTAGACAATATATTGGCAAATATCGGGTATATTGACAAATATTTGAATATCAGTAAAGATAGCCGATATTTTGAGAATCGGGCGATATATCGTGGTATCAAAAAAATATCGATATTGGAAGGCCTGAAACCGATATATATCAACCAATAATTTGAATATTCCTCAATATTTCATTCCATGATTAGTATAAAATGTCACTATTTAGTCTAAGTAGCAATAGTCAATGAATCAATGACAACAAGGTTGTCATGACAAAACGCCACTGCATTTAATCAATCTCTCCGTGTGTGTAATCATCTCTGTGAATTTCATTTGCCTCTAAAAGCTCGAAAGGAATCAAGCATCAGATATTCCCTAAGACAAACCTCTCACTTGACTGTTTCTCTTTTGCACGGCTTCGGTTGGCGCATAGAGCTCGCAAACCAAAGATTGAATTTTGACCGAAAATTTTGACACAATCAGTGGTTAAATGTGGAAAGATATGCCTGAATTCTTACCATTCTCAATCGATCCCGATCTGAATAGTTTCAACTCCAAACAAATTTTAGTGTTTTCACAACTAGAGCCCAAACTGCGCGTAGGAACTCCAAATATTACCAAATACAATACTAAAACTATTACGCCATCGACGACGGCGAAATAAATAATAAGCATACGAAAGCAATCAATTCACACAAATAAAAGTGCCTAAAAAAGAAAGCATCGGTAAATGCATTTACCTGGGTTGAAATTCCAATACCTCCGCAAGCTTATTTCCATTTGTATCATTCCACTGAACTTTCCTCCGTGTCCTGGGAATCCATTTGACCATCCCCCTATCCTGAGTCGGCAACAACGACTTCGACTCATTTTTCTCCTCTCTCTCTATTCCAACTCCTCCTTTTTCACCCTCGACCTTTCCAATTGTCTTAATTATCGCATCCCTACCATTCGCATCCATTAAAATTTACTTCACGTACTCCTCCAATAAAGGGGAAAGGAGGGTTAATCCTCCAATCAAAGTTTAAAAGAATCAATATAGAGGTTGAATCCTCTTAACAATAGAAATGCATATAGAGGGGTTGAAGTATTTAACGTTGAAATCAGTTAAAAGTTGTTACCCCCAAAAAAGTTAAGGGTCGGTATTCAGAAAAACCTCATATCCTCGATTCAGTGATCAGTTGAAAATGGGTGATTAAATTCCCAAACTTTAGAATGATTGAATAAAGATCGACGCCCATTTGGGCGTCACAGGAGAGGATAGAACTGACAAAGCAGAGAGATACGACGGAAAGGAATTGCCAAATTGGAAACGTCAACAAGCTCGGAAGATCCAAGTATTGTCAGATTGCCAGGAAGAGCGAGAGAGAGAGAGAGAGAGAGAGAGAGAGGGACGCCAACATAAGTAGAGCCGAGTTCTCAATATATGTCGACGGCAGTAAACAGCTACAGGCAGAGAATGTGGGTGAGACATACCTCTGTACATTTCCTTTTATTCTGTAGATGAAAATATTCCAGATTTATAATTTTAATTTTTTTAAATAGTTTTTTTTTTAATTTGTAAATATTTTGAACAGTTAATGAATTTTAATATTTAAAAAATAAAACAATATTTACCTTAAAATACTTCAATTCAATCTTGCAGTGAGAGATAAACCGATAGCAGCCCCCTATACTATGTTTGATGGGATGCAATAGGATAAGGTGTGCTCTATGAGTTATTTTTTAAATTTTAATTAATTATTTTTAAATAAATAATTATAATTTAATTATTTTAAAAAAATTAAAAAATTAATTAAATTAGTTATTAAATTATAATTATTTATTTAAAAAATAAATAATTTATATTTAAAAAATAGTCCTTTCTATCTTTCTAATAGATGAAAATCTCCTCATCCCGGTGCAATTGTGCACGTTTTCCCGTGTTCTCGTGACAAGCACCACTTGCACTCACTGGCATTTGTATGTTAATGTTGTCATCAGGCAGCTTACATTTTACAAATTACTTTAAATTTCTAAAGTTTTTTAATTGATAATTTGAAAAGATAGATATTTTATATTTTATTTTTAAAATTTTATTCTTGAAATTCATAATGACATAAATTTAAATCAGATAAAATTTTAGACCAAATTAACGAAAATTGAGTCATAGAGTGTCGATCCGACCTAAGAAGAAGGGCCCATCAATAGAAGGAATTGACTCAGAATTAAATAATATTCCAACCGACCCATTCGACCTAGATAGACCAAAGCGAATAGATGAGCTCATTGGCTCTATCAAGACAGCCAATGATTAACTTCTTACGCATTGAAGGAACCTACCATAATTGATCAAAACGAACATCCTCTTTCTTTCATTTGAATTGTTCAACGGACGTCATAAACGGTCAGAAACCGTCGACTAAACGATATCCCTTTATCTATCTAGGCAGTTTCGTAGACGGATATCAGGTTAGATCAAACCGTCTCTAACTCAATATACACCCCACTTTTTCAATAGGAGAAGGAGAAGGAGAAGGAGAAGGGAGAGATACTAAGAGTACACTAAGAAAATACTAAAGCAGTTTAAGTATACTGCCAAGTTCAATACCACCGCAACTAAAAAGGAGTTTTCCGATGACGCTCCGACGCCCATCCATCGACCTCTTAAAGACACCCTCCTTCTCGCTTGAGCGCATCATCTCTCTCTCAAACTCTCCCTATAGAGAGCACCCCTTGGTGTCCTGCTCTCTGAAAAATCCATACTCAACTTTCACACCTTTATATCTGTAGTTTAATTTTTGCGTCATCGTATCTTTTTATCTTCTTAAAAAGAATATTGACTCGTGGAGTAAGTTTCACTAATCCTCTTATCTCTTATTTGTCCGTTGTGTTACGTAGGATTTAGATTTGAAGCAGATGGAGATCAAACCCACTTTAGATTGACTAGACCAGGTGATCCGAACCGTAGTTCCCCAATCCTTATAGTAACCTGAATCCAATGATGCATATTGTTAGTTGCGATGTGCTATAAAGTGCAATTTTCTCAGAGTAAGTCCTGCCAATCCTCTCACATTCTATTTATCCGTTGTATTGCGCAAGATTTAAATTTGCAGTAGACAAAGGTTGGACCTACTCAAAATCGGACAAACCAGGTGATCCGAACTGCGGTTATCCAATCCGTACAGGAACATGAATTTGAGGACGCATTAATATGATATTAAAAATATATAAAACTATTAAAACTTGAAGAAAAACAATTTAAAATTTATATATCCCTGTATATAATTAATAGTAAAGTAAATATATTTAGTAAATTAAAAAAAATAAAAGTTGTAAATAAAATTAGAGTAAAAAAAAAGTGATGAGTTTTGTTATCTTTCTCAACCTGTAAAAAGAGTCACATAATATCGTGTTTTATCTATTATTATTTTTTAAATATATGAACTCGTTTCTGTACAACAAAATGAGGGTTAGGTACTTAAAAGACGGCTGATAGAGCACCTATGATATGTTTTTTTCATTAGGTTCTGCCACATTTTCATCGAGATTAATGAAAATAAGAAGTCATCGTTTAATTTACAGCAGAAGCAGGATATATACTTTAGCAGCAGTAATATCAAACCAAGACATTTAGCTTCAAAAACTTATCTTTGATATCGAATAAGGTCATCTTGGAGTTATAGCACTTTATGTTTACGCGTATTGGAGTTCAAAAGTACAGTTTTGGTTATACTGTTTATCATTTGATATTTAAGTTAACACAACTCTAACTAAACTAAAATATTGGAGATAGAAAAAGTTGTAGGTATGCTTCTAGAAGATAACGCACCTTTACTTTGAAGTTTATTTTAAGGGATAAAGTTATCTCGGGTATAAGTTCCTAACATTCTCTTGTGCATGCGTGGAATTTATATTCAAATAAGTGCTTTATATTTTCACTGAGAATTGAGAGATTGCAGAATATGTAAAAGATATTTTTTTGAGTCATAAATTCAAAGTGTTATTCTATAGTAAGAGACTTTGTATTTATATAGGCATTAAATCTAATAAGAGTTAGTTGAGTAATCTCGTAGAATGTTACCATTTTTTTTTAATAAATTATGGACAGTTTCTCAATAAATTATTTACTTTTAAGGAGTTGGTGCCTTTTTATAAGAAATCCTCCTTTTTCAGAAGATTTGTTATAGATTACTTTAGGGGAAGGTTACCCTGACGAGGAGTCAAAACTTTTGAGGAGCTTGGACCATTTGTTCGATTTCTATGTTTACAAACTTGAGCTCAAGGAGTAGTCTCAAATTAGTTTCCCAAAAAGATATAGCTGATCAGGTTCCCTCTAGTAGATACTATGAGATTTATGTATTGATTAGAAAAAAGAGATAAATTATCAGGTTTAACAATTTATCTTTTTTTTTTTATTCCACTCAACGTGATTATACTTTAACCAACCCAACCTTGCTTTGTCCGCTATAAGAAAATTTGCCATTGGCAAATACCTAGTCCTATTGGAATAGTATATTGGTTAATTGTCTCTTAGTCCACCCACGAGGTAGGGTGATATGGGATGAATCTTTATTAATAAGCTTGTTTTAGTGATTAGAACTATTTGGGTCTAAACTAATTCAATCTTATATTGGACTTGTCACTAAAACAACCTTAAATCTTTATTCGAGCTTCGAGGGTATTAATATGGTCCAAATAGAAGTTTTGCCCTCTTTATCGTTTCAGTTTTCTTCTTCTATTAAGTGGTCTACTAAGTAGTCTACGTCAACCAGTCCTTGCATAGCAGTCACTTTTGATATGGTATGCATTATTTTGCTTTTACCAATCTTTTTCCAGGGAATGCTTCCAATTGAAGAGACATTTTAGTCATACCTTTTTCTTGTGTTATTATCTGGCCTTGGCACAAAAATGTTTCACAATTGATCTTAATTCTTAGGTCTATAAAAGGCGACCAGGGCTTTAGCTTTCTTCACGTTTTACTTCTCAACTCCTCCCAAATCTGATTCTTCTTGTAGGAGTTGTGATAGGAGGAAGAAAAACCCTACTTCTGATATGATGCCCAACCTGGCAGGCTCATACAAATGTTTGTTGGTATCCTAGTTTGCTTCTTTATATCTATAGCCATCCTGGTTCCCTTCTATTATGAGGCTTCTCCTACTGAATCAGCATCCACTCAAGCCGAAGGGAACGATGGAGATCTAGCATGGTGATCACTAGACAAACTCACTCTTGCTATGGACATTGTGTCAGAGGTTCCCACATTCCCAATGCTGGATCTCCCTTATTTCCTGTTCGGTTGCAGGATTTGTCTGTGTTTGGCAGCCGAAGATTTGAAGTTTTCAAGCCATATCTCGGTGACAGCCAGATGTAGTCTCCCTAATGCCCGTCCGTCAGATGAGGATGATAACAGTAGGTGGAGAAGGTGCCGGTGATTATGAGGAATTATTTATCAAGGATGCTGTGGAACTCATGGTGCTGCTGTCCTGTCCATGGTGCTCCATGACTTTCTTTATGTTAGATGAACCTTGTATTGATATGAATATACTTAATGTGAGTTGTACAATGAGCTAATCACGAGTACAGCTTTAAGCAAGGTTGATGAGAAGTTCATTCCCATTATTGCACTTTAAGGATAAACTGATTAGGTATTCGTCTTTAAAATCAATGCACCAAGTCTTGTTGGGAATCAAATATACTAGATGAAGGCTTGATTTGCAGTTAACCAGCTTGTCGATTTAGTTTCTGCCATCATGACATGGTGACGCCAGCTTCTGGGAACTCGGAACGCATGATGATGAGGGAGGGGTGTCGAGGGCGGCATAGCGTTTTATTGACGAGTGTACACCGGTATCATTTTTTGGCAGCAAAGTGATCCAGGAGTCCCAACCCTAATTCATGAGACGTCCATTGGTAGCATCATTTTTCTCACACCCTCTAACTCAGCAAAATCTCTGCAACCTTTGAAATCCTTCTCCATCTGCAAATGGCTTTCCGAGGTTCTGCTAGCACTTTTGAGGTCAAGGTGTGGATGAAATCAAGTCAATCCTCGTATTGTTGGGAGGTCACTCCCATGTGAAAGTCCTAATGATCGAAAGACTCAAACGGAGCTTATAGCCTGTGAAGTGAGTAAGCAGAAGGAATTTCGGTCAACAAAGTTGACCGAAAATAATGGGACGGTCAACAATGTCTAGTCAATATGTTAGCCGGCAGATAGCATAAGTTGCCCTACATTGTTGAAAGATCCCTGAAGGTCTGCAGACTGATCTCCTAAGGGATTGGCGGTCTTGTGAAAAGGATGGTCAACGGGCGTTGACTGATCTTATAAAGAACGCGAGCGTTGGAATGTTGTCCGTCCGTCAGGAAATTCAGAATGGTGCCAGCTGAGAAGATCTTCTGAGCGTATGTGATCTTAAACGGTTATACGAGAATCGTTTTTATACAGAGTATATTCATATTATTGGCAAGGACAGATTTTATCGGGGAATAACAAATATTCCTCTGATTTGCTGAATATTTGCATCTGTTATTTTAAGGATGTGAGGGGGTGAAAATTAGATAGAGAGAAAAAATACAGGGAAGAAAAGAGAGAGATTGTGACCAAAAATGAAGTGTGTTTTTGTATTATTTGTGCTATGTTCTTCGGTCTTTTTTCTCTTGTGCCAGTGTAATTGTGGGATATTATTCCCAACCTCACACATAGTAAAATCGGTTCGTGGACGAATGTCCCGTGATTTTTCCTTTACTTGATAAAGATTTTCCATGTAAAAATTTACGTGTTCATCATCATCTTCATCATTTCTTCACTGTGTCCGTTTGTGTGTGGAGTTCGACATTTTAATGTCCGCCTAATCACGTCTCTTTTGAGATAACAAGTGGTATTAGAGACATGTTCAGAATTTCGTCTAAATGGCATTGTCATCTTCAAAGAACTTGCCGTTCAGCGTGGAGCAGTTCAACGGGTAGAGTAATTTCATTCTCTGGTAAGAGAGGGTGAAGAATATTCTTACCAGAGAAGGAACAATAAAAACGCTGAAGAAGAAGAAAAAGAAGTCGGAAAGCTTGTCCGAGAAGGAGTGGCAATATAAAAGAAATCTTGCCAATTGCACTATTAAATTATGCCTGGCGGACAACACGCTCCAGGAAGTCCTTGGCTTGACTGATCTGGCGGAGATCTGGGAGAAGTTGGAGAGTTGATATAAGTCCAAGTCTCTAACAACCAGGCTGCACGTGAAAAAGCAGTTTTATGGCCTCCGGTTGTTGGAATGAGGAAGTTTTGAAAAATACTTGGACGAATTTAACCAGTTGTGACCACAGATAGCGGCTCTTGACGAGAAGATTCAGTAGGAGGACAAGGCGTTGGTTTTGCTGGCGTCTCTGCCAACTTCTTATGACCATTTTATCACTACGCTACTATTTGAAAAAGACACTCTTAAACTGGACGAGGTCATTACTTATTTACTCATGAATGAGTCAAGGCAGTCACAAGGGATCTCAACGTCCTCGCATTTTGAGGTACCTGTGATCGAGTCTAGGGGAAGGAACAGAGGACGCAGCCAAAAGCCTGGAGAGAAAGGCGTAATAAATCCCGATCAAGGTATCAAAACCTTAAATGCCATTACTTGTGGCAAAAGGGTCATATCAAGAAATAATACTTCAAGTGGAGGCGTGAGAACGCAGAGAAAGAGAAAGAAGAAAATGGACGAGGTGAAGAGAAGTTCTCGGTCTCAGTGGTCATAGAAGACGATTTCTTCTTGACATGTGAAGAGAACGTCGTAAGCCTGACGGACGAGGAGTCAGGCTGGGTGATCAACTCTGGTGCCTCCTTGCATGTCACGTTTAGAAGGGGATTGTTCGCATCCTATACCCTAGGAGATTTTAGAGTGATAATGATGGGCAATGAAGGAACATCCCAAATTATTGATAGAGGTGACGTTGTGCTGGTCACTAATAATGGGACGAAACTGATGTTAAAGGATGTTTGACATGTTCTTGACATCCGACTCAATATCATTTCAGCCAGTCGGCTAGACGACGAAGGTTATTGTAATACCTTCTACGAAGGTGAGTGGAAATTGATCAAAGGGTCTCTTGTTGTGGCAAGAGGGAAAAGATACTCCAACCTATACATAATGAATGCATCTGCAACGGCTGGAGATGTGAATGTTGCAATCAGTAAGGAATCCGAAAACTTGTGGCATCAAAGGTTGGGCCACATGAGTAAACATGGACTATCTCATTTGGCCAGGAAAAGTCTTATTTCGGGAATGAAGGAGGAAGGATTGAGGACATGTCCTCACTGCTTGGCCGGCAAGCAAAGAAGAGTCTCATTTCATGGAGACTCGTCCGCTCCAAAGGTAGAATTGTTTGATCTTGTACATACAGATGTGTGTGGACCTTTTAGGGAGAAGTCGTTTGGTGGAGCTCAGTATTTTATTTCTTTCATTGACGATTGTTCTAGAAAATTGTGAATCTACCCACTAAAAACCAAGGACCAAGTCCTCGGTATATTTGAGCAATTTCATGCTCTTATTAAGCGTCAGATGGGAAAGCAATTGAAGGTTTCAGAAGTGATAAAGAGGCAAGTACATAGGACCTTTTGATACCTATTACAGGTTACATGGTATTAGACATTAAAAGACGCTACAATTGAACGGAGTGGCCGAGCGGATGAACCACACACTTCTGGAGAGAGTATAGTGCATGTTTTCTAAAACTAAGCTTGCCGCACACTTTTGGGCCAAAGCACTGAAGACGGCGGCCTACGTCATAAATAGGTTGCCCAGTAAACTCTTGAAGGGTGAAGTGCCGGAAAAGATTTGGTCGGATAAGGAGCCATCCTATGATCATCTACGGGTGTTTGGTTGCAAAACCTTTATTCATATTCCAAAAGATAAAATGATCAAATTGGAGTCAAAGACGATACAGTGCGTCTTTTTGGGTTATGAAAAAGATGAGTTGGGTTACAAATTTTATGACCCAATTAAGAAAAGGCTTGTCCGATCAAGGGACCTAATTTTCGTTGAGAATGAAACAATTGAGGAAATCAGCAGGAAGACCAACTCTGATATTGCTCGAATGGACAAAGTGTTAAAATTGTCAGTTCGGTGTCCCTGGAGGACAAGGACAATGGTTCTAAAGTGGCCAAGGAGAATGGTGAGACGGTCTTGGCACCTGATGAAGAATAGGATGAAGTTATTTCTCAACTGGCCAAAGATGTTCCTGTTCGACGATCCTCACGAAGCATACGATCGTCTATCTATCTGTCACCTAGTGAGTATGTTATACCCACTGATGCCGGAGAGTCTGAGACTTATGAAGAGGTTATAGAGGACGAGAGTAAGGAGAAATGGCTGGAAGCCATGAGGGATAAAATGTGTTCTCTCCATAAAAATCACACATTTGATTTAGTCAGACTTCATAAAGGGAAGGGAACTCTAAAGAACAAGTGGGTCTTTCGACTGAAGACGTCTACTGCAGCCGAGATACAAGGCGCGGCTAGTGGTAAAAGGCTTTAGTCAACGAAAGGGAGTTGATTTTGATGAGATTTTTGCTTTAGTGACGAAGATGTCTTCCACAAGGGTTGTGTTGGGATTGACAGCTACCCAAAATCTGAAAATGGAGCAGATGGATGTCCAGACAGCTTTTCTCCATGGTAAACTAGAAGAAAAAATTTATATGGAATAGTCGGAAGGGTTCAAGGTTAAGGAGAAGAAGCGACTCATCTATTGTCTAAGGAAGAATCTGTATAGGTTGAAACAAGCTTCAAGACAGTGATATAAGAAGTTCGAGTCGGTCATGGTTAGTTAAGGGTACTAGCGGACTACTTATGATCACTGTGTATTCACACAGAGGTTTTTTGAAGATGATTTTGTTATCCTTCACCTGTACGTGGATGACATGTTGATTATTGGACGGAATGATGCTTGAATAAAGAAGTTGAAGGAACAACTTGGACGGTCTTTTGACAAGAAAAACCTTGAACCGGCGAAGCATATCCTTGGCATCAAAATTATTCGTGATCGGGAGGCAGGGAGACTATGATTGTCCCAGGAAAGTTACAAGTTCAAGTCTGTTAGCACTCCACTGGCAAATCACCACAGGCTGAGTAGTCGTCAGTGTCCGTCCTCGGATGAAAAGAAGACATACATGAGAGGCGTTCCCTATTCCTCAGTTGTGGGAAGCCTGATGTATGTCCTGGTATGCACAATGCCAGACATAGTGCATACTGTGAGTACAGTCAGCCGTTTTCTATCAAACCCAGAAAAGGAGCACTGATCCGCAGTTAAGTGGATCATGAGATACATCCGAGGAACTTTCAAGAAGTGCATGTACCTCGGAAGCAATGAGCATCAGTTGGTGGGCTATTCGGATGCTGATATGGCAGGGGACATTGATAGTCGCAAGTCCACTTCATGATACTTAGTAAAGTTTGTTGGAGGTACAGTTTCCTGGCAGTCCAAATTCCAGAAGTGTGTCGCCCTTTTTATTACAGAGGCCGAGTACATTGCCGTGACAGAAACTTGTAAAGAGATGTTGTGGATGAAGAAGTTCATTCAGAAATTGTGCCTCAGACAAGAAAAGTATGCAGTACTTTGTAATAGTCAAAATGTCATACATCTCTACAAGAACTTCTCATTTCATTCCAGATCGAAGCATATCGATATTCAATATCATTAGGTGAGGGATGTGCTTGAAGCCGGTTTACTGCCACTAGAGAAGATTGGCACTGAAGAGAATGGGGTGGACATGATAATCAAAATTCTACCGAAAGGAAAGAATGAAGCTTGCTGTAAGCTAGCTGGGCTGATGGAATTAACTTTTCCACAGTCGTGAGGAAAAGTTTGTTGAGAGGTTACTCCCATGTGAAAGTCTTAATGACTGGAGGACTCAAACGAAGCTCATGGCCTGTGAAGCGAATAAGTAGAAGGAATTTCGGTCAACAAAGTTGATCGAAAATAATGGGACGGGCAACAATGTCTGATCAATATGTTGACCGGCGAATAACATAAGCTGACATATATTGTTGAAAGATCCCTAAAGGACTGCAGGCCGATCTCCTAAGGGATTGGCGGTCTTGTGGAAAAGGACGGTCAATGAGTGTTGACCGATCTTGTGAAGAACGCGGGCGCTTGAATGTTGTCCTTTCGTCAGGAAATCCAGAATGGTGCCAACTCAGCAGATCTTCTGAGCGTATATAATCTCAGACGGTTATACAATAACCGTTTTTGTACAGAGTATATTCATATTATTGGTAAGGACAGATTTTATTAAAGAATAAAGAATATTCCTCTAATTTGCTGAATATTGGCGTCTGTTATTTTAAGGGTATGAGGGGGTGAAAATTTGATAGAGAGAAGAAAGACAGGGAAGAAAAGAGAGAGATTGTGAGAAAAAACGAAGTGTGTTTTTGTATTATTTGTACTTTGTTCTTCGGTCTTCTTTCTCTTATGTCAGTGTAACTATGGGATATTATTTCCAACCTCACACATAGTGAAATTGGTTCGTGGACGAATGTTCCATGATTTTTTCCTTACTTGATAATGATTTTTCACGTAAAAATTCGCGTGTTCATCATCATCTTCTTCATTCCTTTACTATGTCCGTTTGTGTGTGGAGTTCGATGTTCTACTGTCTGTCCGATCACGTCTCTTTTGAGACAACACATATATGATTGGGTGAGACCGTTCCTTTCATGGTATCACATCCCCATCTTGTTATGCCCTCTTCAAAAGAATGGGCTTCATTTACTAAGGAGGATTTCGTTTTTATGTACGAGATACAGTTCCTAAAGTCTCATGAGTTCATTGAGTTCTTGTGATGCAGCACCATCCTAATGGAGTTAGGCATCTTGTAATGTTATGCATATTTTTCAACCATGATGGACGTTGCCTTACATCCATTATTCTAAAAGGAGTTTTCAGTTTTTTGTTTGAGGGTGATTGGGTTTCACTTAATTCTTACAAAGGGATCCCAACTGGGGGTGTTAACCCCAATTTAATTAAGAGTCGGAGGAACCGTTTTTACTTTGCTTGGGTCAAGGTGGATGAGAATTTTTTAATCAGTGGAACCCTATGAATTTATTTCTAAGATATCTTTTTTTTTTTTTTTTTTGAGGAGGATACATATTCGTTCTAATCCGAGCTTAAATTAATCCTTGAGCATTTGAATGCTATGAAGAAGACAAAAAAATTATCAATGGATGTTACTTTTGAAAGAGTTTGTTAGAATACTGGTGCTAGCGATATTTCTATCTGTGTTCTTACTTAATTATCCCCTCCTCCATTCTAGGAAGAGGAAGAGACCAAGTAGGATTCGCATTTTGGATTCTACAAAGGAGGCGCATGACTCTCCCACTTCTTCTAATACTTTGATGTTGTCATTGCGGAGGTTATTGAGGAGGATATAATTGGAGAATCGTCAACACCCCTTTTGTTCAATCCTTCCATTATGTATCGGATTACTCTCCTCCTAAGCCCACTAGTTTCACTATAGATGCTTCCACTGTATTTACTGAGCATGGGCGGATAAAACTTGCCAGTCATGTAGCTGGGTTATATTTCGGGCATTTTTCATGAGTCAGTTATTTTATCCTCCACCATGCTTTTAGAGCTTACGATGGTGGTGTATGCTGGATATGCCTTGTTAGAGCTTCCTCGGAGCCTGAGTCTGTTTCTAAGCCTGTTATCTCAGTTGGCAGATCCGTTGTCCGGTTAGTGATGTAGGGTCGGGCCCTTTGTCTAGCCAGGCTCGTAGTTTTGTCCATCTCTGTGTGCTCTTAGTGGACAATCGAGTGCTTCTGGCTCATCAAGCAGCACTCGCATAACCATTACTTTCCTTCCCATTTCATCCTCAAGAGGAGTTCTGCTGCTTTGATGGACAGAGTTTTCTCATTGATTTCCCCTTCTTCTCGTCTCATTTATTGTATTCAAGCTAATTTCTAACTCTTCTTGCAGCCTGCCATTACACACAACCAGATAAGCCACCGACTGCATTTTTATAGCGTGAGGAGTTACGTTTGACCACATCTTCTCTTAGATGCACATGTTTAGCAATCTAGGGCAATTGTTGCTGATGAGAGAGTTGTCCCCACAGAGGCTAGAGATGTCACCGCTGAGGTTAAGGGATCAGATGCCGAGGGAAAAGCTCCCGAGGCTAAAAGACTTGTGGAAGAAGCCCATTCTTATCCTAAGACTTGTGGAAGAAGCCCATTCTTATCCTAAGACTTGTGGAAGAAGCCCATTCTTATCCTAAGACTTGTGCGGCAGAGATTGAAGCAGTTGCTGTGGAAAGCAGGGTCACAGCTGCCATGGCCACCTAACTTTACCTTTGACCTAAATTGGATTGGTGCCTAAAGCATGAGGATAGGCGCTGCTTTATCTTCTTGACGTGCTGATGGCTTCTAGTGGTGTCCTCATATGGTTTTCTTGATTACTTCAGATTATCCAATCTTCTTGACTTGTGTAATATTGATATCACAGATCATTCTAGGATGATTGATATAAATGACGAAGGGGTTTTTCAAGGTGGATAATGACGGGCTAGGGGTGCTATGCCGCGCTAAGGTGGCTAACTATAAACTTGTGTCTCAAAACAAAATGATATATGCAAAGAGAGAGAGAGAGAGAGAGAGAGAGAGAGAGAGAGAGAGAGAGATGATGGTACTATAATAATTGATCAATATTCGCGGTGGGGGGGTGTTAATTGCCACAAAGGCAGCCTAGTACAATGCATGACACTCCCACATTATTGTGTTAAAGAAATTATTTTCATAATTTGAACACGTGATATTTAAGTCATAGTAAAACAATCTTATTATTATTGCACAAAGGTTTGCTTTTCTGCCAAGCAGGCATCAATTTAGGTATGTGCTGCAGTGGTAATTAGCTATTAAATACATACAGTTCACCATTCAACTATACGCTCATAATGTTCTTGCTTTTGTGCCTGAAACCCTTTCTAAGATGATCATTGAATTCTGCAAATCAATAGGAGCAGATGCAAAACAAAGGCAAGGACTACTTCGATTGGCCAAGAAAAACAGAGAGAGACTTGGGTTCCTTGCCTAGGGGAAGAACTACTGACTCGGTTTTGTCACACAGATTTGTAGACCTGGGATAAATTCCTGTTTCATCTGATCTTCTCTACCAATATAATCTGTACCATCTCTCACTTTTTTCATCATATTGGTATCTTTGAGTTTGACATTCTATTTTCAAAATTTTCCTAGCACAAATCTAGCCTCTTCCGTTCAAAAAAGAGGAGTCTTCTAACGACTGTTTAGAAGTTTTCACAGGTGTTCCTCTAACAATCACATGAATCAATTCACAATCTAATTCCCTTCTATTAGTTTATCTGCGTTGATTGGATCATTAAATACAGATCAAACCTCCCAAAAAAGATAACAAAAGCTTCGGGCAGTAGTACATCAGCACCGTAAAGATTTAGTTTCACAATCAACACGTAACACAAGCATTTCACATTTTCTCTAGGCTACTCATTTCTCTCCACATGGCATCCTACCAATGCTTTGCGGGATCATTGAATTTTCGTTTGGCATATGTTCCATTTTTATCTTCAACAATCCATATAAATTTGGATGCTTATAAGTTCGAGTCGATCAAACTAGAGAGAAGCTCTACACAAATGAATATTCAGAGAGAGATCATTGACAAACGCGTCTATGATGTGGTTTACAAGTTAAGGACATGTCACTATGAGGAAATAGGGACTGTATATTTTACGGATAAGACCGTGTAACCTAACCTTCTTCAGAGCCAGGAATCAGTTATGATTCAGCAATAAATATAAAGCTATCAACACGGCATCTGCCATGTGTGAGATCCAGGAAGGCTCAACCACCACTGTTCTACTGTATCCGATCTTCCCTTGTATTATATAAAAGGCCAGTTCTACGGGGCTTTCAACAACATGCTAAGAAAATTCTACTTATATTTCCAACTATCCAGTTCAGGCATATTTCTCATTCTTTACCCATCCTTTCTGATACACAAATGATTGAGGCCGTGGATTTCAAAACTTCATAAAACCATTATTTGATATGTTAGCATCACAAAGACCCCAGCACAAGAGCCACATAGCAGTGCAACATCAGGTCGTTACTTAGAATACCACGAAATTGAAGATATAGGTATTAACACATGCATAATGAAATAAAACCCTCACAAAAGCTATCAATTGCCTATTTGCACTGAACAAAATAGAGTACAAAGTATGAAGATCATTCCATTTAAAGCAAAAGCTACACAAACAAAACAACCTCCAGGTTAACTACAAAGGATAAAGATCAACCTGCAAATAAGCCAAGTGCTCTAACAAATTGCAATTTCAGTACATCCAAACATGAATCGAATAGTATTTCCCTTCTATTGGATGAAAAAACAAGAGAGAGGTCCGAAATAATAATAATTCATGGTCCTCACACATTATATCGCATCCTGGCTGATCTTTCCTTTCTTGAATCATCCTGCCAAAACCAAGAGGAGAGAATATAAGAGGTGGTTTGTTTCATTGGATAAGAAATACTATCATATTACTTACATGGAAACTATAGTTGATCCCATCAGTGACATCAAGGATATCTTTCCATTTCCTTCCAATGCTCATCTGCAACATCCCCTTCCAAAAGTCAGATCCTTTTGAAAATTCATATATAAAGTTGAAGAAACAGTGGGAATAAGCAGATTTTGTTGGAATATGATCTAAAACTTGAAAGCTAATTAATATTTGAGAGAAGTATGAGACATAAACATGTAAAACTGTGGTAGCAAAAGATAGGTTATAGAATGCTAAGACTGTAAAAGTGGAACACTACACTTTCTTTTAGAGGATAGGTGGAATTGGTAGGAATTTCAAATAGATCAGTAGCCTGGGAAAATGGGCGTCTGACCATATACTTAAGGACGATATTGGAATTGAAAGGAAATATGACACAGTAATTCCATTATCATTCAACTTCGGTCAGCCCTTTTGTGGACCTTACTCTTACAAATGAACGTGAAGAGTCAAAATTTCAAAACATTATAAATGTAAGAACTTCAAGGAAATCATAAGAAACAGTAACCAATAACATAGAAGTTAAAATAAAAAATGGAAATGATCCCACATGGGCAACAAAATATAAAAACTAAACAAAATACTGCAAAGAGAGTATAAAAACCCGAGTGTTCAAACTCTTAAGAGAATATGAAGAGTTGCATACACAGCAATACAAGTTTGCACATCTGCAGAATAAGAAAAAGAGAAAGGTTGCTAAAGCAAACTGTTTAATGAAAAGAAGCAGCGGTATAAACTCCACTTTCTTTAGCACAGGGCAAAAAAGCACTGGTAAGCATCATGGCATGAAAATAAGGTTACAGTACTTAAATTCTCAATCAAATAGCATTTACACAGCAAAAACATAAATAAATACAATAGCCTTTGGCTTGGGCCCAAATGTCATAAAGAATAGAAGATGGGATAAAAGGCATATATTAAAGGAATGAAAAAGACTCATAACAAACCTGAAAAATATAGCCTTTTCACAGAACATTGATAATTCATTTCCCATTTCTTCTTCTTATGACTATGCAAAAGTGGGTTCTTTTATATTTCTTCTGCTTGTAACTTTGCAAGTGAACACTTCGATAAGGTGGATTGCAGAACCTTGGTTTGGGTAAGAGTGAATATTCCAAGTTTTTCTTCCACCTTCTGGTTAGTAACGCAAAATAGGCCTCTAACTAGAGATATCTGCAGCTCTGTCAGTCGTGTATTGTGTGATGCTGATGTAGGGCAACAGGATTTATTCTTAGATGCAACAGGATTTATTCAACTGCCCGTGTGCTCAAAATAACAGGAAAGGTTCTATGCAGAAAGCCAGTATAAATTGGTGAAGTGTGACTGTAAATGCATTTTCAACTACAACAATAAAGAGGCTAAAGGAAAGAATGACAAAGAAATGAACAAAAAGAGCCTATTTGTAAGAAGCAGTTTATCACTTGCGCAGGAAAGAAATGGCAGAATTTATTTGAAGCCTCAAATTGTCATCTTCTAGTTCCAGTTCAGCTTTGTTTAGTTTGATCTCTGCTTTCGGTTTTGTGTTTTCCTAGGTAGTCCAGAAATTGTTGATATGTAAATGGTTTCCACATACTGGATTAACATATCTCCATAGCAATAAATATAGACCTAACATTTGCTTATCAAAGTAGTAAGTCACATATAGGAGCAGGCTACATTGTCAACAAATCATACCAAAACTCACAGTAGCATAAAATCAGAATCAAACCTGAGCAGCCTCATTGCTCGCATTCTTAGTCCACAATGAAAGTTTGTCTTGCCTCAGGCGCACACTTGCTACAACACCACAGATCTCTTCATTTTCATCAAATTGCTCCCCAATTAAAGCCATCAACTGCTCAACAGAAAAACTTCAGTAGTCAAATAACCGCAGTAACTTCAAAAACTTATCGCATGAAATTGCTAAAAACAATAAGTTTATTGGCTGAGGAATTTTACAGTTTCAAGCCACATGTTATCAAGATTAGCCTTTCCGCTGATAGTAACAGTCCACTTGCCACCATTAGCACACTCAGGGTCTTCCCATTTGGGTTCAATACCTGCTTTGAACAAATGAAAATCTGCATTTGCTGGCAGCTTGCTGGGCTTAAATATCTGATCATATAGACTGCATGATGATTCAAAACACTTGACAATTTCAACTCAGGCCAAACAAATGTTCCCACTTTCGACTTTACCATTCAATGTATAATCATACCTTATCAAAATCCAAATGAGACACTATCTACATTGAAATAGACAAGAAGAGGGGGTGTAGCACCCCCACCCCCACAAACATATCTGGGAAAAGCAAAGCGAAAATAAGAAAATAAAAAAAACCATGATAATAACTGCTAATTAGTAAACTTAACGCCAAAAGTTACCTACCAATAACACTAGCATTCCTATCCATCAACACTTTTTGATTGTTAATTTCCATTGTAAAGCACATCTTATCCTCATGACAATTGTTTTACATCTCTTGGGCCCATATTGTTATCATTATTTCATAGTAGCTTTAATTGCAAAAATCTCAAGGCTCAAAATTCTTTTTTTTTTTTTTCTGAAATTTTAGAAATAGCATGGAAAAATATGGATTGAAGAAAAGAGAAACATTATTATTAAGGCAAGGCATCAAGCTAGAGCCCCAGAACCCACTTCAATAGAAACTCAGTTGCCCAAGATCCATTAAATTCATATTATAGGCTCCTCTCTTCATTACTGTGGCCCATAGTAGATGCATCTGGGAATAGCACGGCTGAGTTTGCCTGTACTTAGAACAACTTTTTACGAAAATCCACCATTGTTTTTCAACACTGGGCCATTCCACATGATACACATTATGTAAAGATTGTAGTCACATGCTTGTGCAGCCATTCACGCAACTTGCACAACAAACCCCAAACTTCCACATGATGATAGTCTCACCAAAGATCATAAAGCCATGTTTCCCTAACTCAACAACACAAACAATTAAAAAATCCAAATCTGACAAAATTTTCATAAACAGTTGCAAATGTCCTAGACATTCCTCACATACTCTCTACAATGCTATGGTAAAACTACATACATCTCACTCTTTTCAAATCTCACAATGTAGGAACCTTGTGCACTATATCACTCTTTATTTCTCTAAACCTTCCTAGTAGGAATACAAGTCAAAGACCCTATTACATGCAATCCAACTCCAAAGTCAAGCAACTTGACCAGCAAAGTGATTTGAACTTTCACTCAATAACAAAATCTATGAAACTTTCCCTTGATATTGATCTTTTATCTGACCAAGGAAAAAATAGTAAATATATGCACACAACTTTGCTGCTGATAACAAAGCTCAAGTCCTATGGTCCTTTGCCTCACTGCCCTTCATAATACCAACAAATCCTCTTTTAGACTTTTCTCAACAGTCAGATATGAGGACCTGCTCTCAGTATGAACAGAATTGAGGAGAAAGCCTCCACCATGTTCATAGTCACGGTCAAAAGGAGCCATCCGAAAAACTGTATTTTACAAAGTGCATGTTCAGTAACATATTTTCTGACACAAGAACAATAATTCTACAGACAAATTAATTTGCAATTCTCATCTGCCAATTGAATGTATGAAGACCAATGTGAGCGGGCTTAAGATGCTGGCTTTGTCACTTGAGAAGATATAAAATGTATAAAAAAGTCACTCCCAGAGAACATTTGGGAAGAATTCAAATAACCTAGGAACATCTACATATAAGTTTTATTAAGCTCAGAATGATGTCAGTATAGACAGAAAGCTCTCTATTGCAAAACTTCTCCAAGAAGAGCATTCTTCTGTTGTTCAAAACACTGGACACTATCAACCATCATGCTGTCCATTATGCATACAACACTAGGCCTCATTCCTTTCCACGTGGTCCAGGATTTTTTGTCACAACCTTTCAATTAGTGGAAAGAAAACTGCTAACATGACCAGTTCATCAAAGAGGTAAATCTAGAAATAGAAATAGGTTTGAAGTATGGAGATCTTTAACTTTCTCCCGACAAGTTTTTCATCTTTACCTCAAAACTAGTAGTAAAGATATTGAAAATTGCAATGAATTTAATCAATTGCCAAAGTCATTTGGTTCAAATCAATGGTAACTGATATCTCTGAAGACCAAAAGGTACATAGTCCTTAAGACCCATGCCACATAATCAATGATTTTAAACAACCAATATCTAGTTCAAAGAAGAAACAACATCATGATTTTTCGGAACTATCTATCATGCACAGTACTTGCAATTCCATGTTGAGTCATCAACCAGATGTGAAAATGACGACTTCCATAGGAGGCTCAAATTACGTTTTAAAAAAAAAAAAAGCAACTGAAAAACAATTGTTCCTGAATTTCCTTAATAATTAAAACTTCTTTTTACATCCAAACTTGGTATAAAGCTACCACAGCTAAAACAAAGAAAATACAGAGACTAAAAAAGGGTGTATCAGTAAAAAAATATGCTTTTATATTTCAGGAGATTCCTAATGGTGTATAGTGTAGGATTTTGGGCCATTCCCTTGTAATTCCCACACCCATTGATACACACCCATTGATACGTCATTAAATTGTATGTTCAATATTCTGCAAAAATTTGCTTAAGCAAAAGCATTTTTTAGTGGCACATGAAAGGTGCACAATGAGCACATAAGCCAACATGAGCAACATTTCAATGTCTAATACATGCCTGAATGGTGTACATAAGTGAATTCCACTGGCGCTTCCACCTGATGAATGCTAGAAGGGCATACGTGCATAGCTTGCCAATAAGGTTTGTGCTTTATGCATGCACAGCAGACACACATACGCTAGAACAGGTATAAAAAGTCCCGGTGAGATTTGAGGAAAGATTTCTATGAGATTTTAACATAAGGGGCAGTATACGAAGAGAGAAAAGGGAGAAAAGAGGTAAGGGTAAGGCTTTTGATGTTTGGATGAGGTTCAATCCAAGCTCCATCCTTCACCATGTTAGGATATGTCATTCTAGTTTCAGTTGTTGGACGTTTTACCTATTGGTTGCTCGTTTTCTCATTGCATTTTTTTTTTTTTTGTGGGTTGTTAGGCTTGTTAGGGTTAGTCTCTAGCCACTTATTCACATAGATTATTGCGAAAGGCACTCAGAGGGAGTTATTTGTAGCTATACACTTTATAGTAGATTTATTTGGAGGTCACATCGTTTTTCCTTTGGTTAGGAAGGGTTTTTCATGTTAAATATGTGCAACATGGGTGCTTGATTCCATTGTGTTCCTCGTGTTCATTAGGGAGAGTTGGCAGATAATTGACGGGGGATTTGTTTTATTTCCGCTGCGCCGTGTTGTACGTTTTCGAATCTCAACATATAGCACATTAAAAGTGAGTATTTATGGCAATCTGAGGTAATAGATTTGGTAGTTTTGGTTGACACAATTTGAAAAATTTGAACTGTTTTGCGTCTTCAGTACCAAAGTTTCCACAAAAACTTTCTACACACTTGAAAAATTGAGAATATGTCCGATGTTACTTAATAACATTGACAAACAAGTATATCAAGAAAAATACTATTCCATGCTCCATATTGAACAGCTAGTCACTTCTCATTACCTCCAACCTTCAGATAATGAAGCATAAATACCATCACCAATTTCACAATCCCACTGAAAACAGTAAACCCTAACCGATTTGGGGCATATATCTCTTTAAAGAATCACTACGTTGAATGAAAATTTAATGATAGAGATCTTAATATATATATATATAGTATTTTTATATATTTCCTTCATCATACTAACATCTAGTGAATGTTTGACACAATAGGTAAAAGAGTTTTAAGAAAATAATTATTTAGATGCTCAAGTTTTAAAACCCATTCGCTGGATTATTCTTATTCACGGATGAGAGAGATGTACTTGGCATCCTTAACCAACCCCAAATCCCTAAAAATAGTAGGACTTCGGGTTCTCCTCCTTGATAGTTTAATATATATACCAATTTTGTTACTCACAAATTCAAACCCTACTTTTTGCAATCATCGCCCACCAGAATGATGAAGTATGAAATATAAACAAATTGAGAGTGGAAACAAATACAACTCAACCGCATCTAACAGCATATTACACATCGGCGAACAGATCAAACTGTATTCCGAAACAACCGAACAATCCAAGAAGAAAAGATGAGAAAGATATATCCATATAGTTATATATATATATCTAGAAAGAAATAGAAGAGTAAAATAGGTAATTACCACCAGAATTCTTCTACGGTATCGAAAGTGTAGACCTTGCGAAGTGAAGTGCCCCATGCAGCGCCCTTCGCCCTTGATTGGTTATCGAACCAGAACGTCCACTTCCTCTCCAATCGATGCGTCTGCTTCGTCGACTCCGCTAGCAGCCCCGCCTCAGTTACCATCGTTTCCGCACCAGCCTCCGTCGCTATGTCAGTCGCCATACCGTCACCGTTTCTGTTGCGCTGGTGTTCGGCAGTTCAGGGATCACCTCGAATCAGAATTCGTCCCCTCGAGAAAGAAATTCCTGGATACACCAAGCCCCAATCCATCAAAATTTAATATATAATCTCTTAAATTATTAAATGAAATAAATAATCAGACAATAATAAATCAAATAAACAATCTATGAATTTAGTTCTTTTTAGATTAATAATATTTCTCCACTAACTACAACGTTTCTTGATTCTTTCTATGAATTTTCCCCTCGTTTAATTCACTTAAAATCTTCATCAAATACCTAAGCTATCAAAATAATAATAATAATAATAAAATATGACAAAAATAATAATAAGATAAAATAGATAAAATGGGTGAAATATATTATATTCTATCACCTTTAATATAATCTTCCTTAATTTACATATATAAAATTAATGACGATAAAGCAATAATTTTTTTAATATAATAAATTAACTGAAATCAAATACATTTCCTAGATATTTCATCTACATCAATAACTTCTAGTGATTTGAAACTATAATAATATTTATCTTATATTTTTTTAGGATATAACAATATATTTATAGGTAAATAAATATCATATTTATAATCAATATTTATATAGATCTTATAAATATTTAGCATATACATATTTGGTTAATTATATATTAAGATGAAACAATAGACATATTAATAATTTCACAATTAGGGTAAAATAATCTCAAATCAATTGTGCCATGAGGTAATGAACCACTTAATCTCATTTCAATTTAGGATGAAGTGAAACTAAAACTTGCTAATAAATTGACTATAAAAGATAAGGCTGGTCTAATATAATTGACAAGATATATTATTGTATCAATAATATTAAGATATATGGCTAATAATTTCTTCAACATCATTGATACCATGAAAATGATCTTTTTATATTAAGTGATCAAACATCCTTTGTAATACCCAAAAAGATGAGCTTTGTGCATATAAAAGTACTTGATTTTTTATGTATATGTTGACTAATAAATAAGAAATGCCACGCTCGAGTCATGACATTTATGAAAGTAACCCAAAATGTTGCACAAAATTTGTTAGTAATTCTATAAACATAATTGCCCTAAGAAATAGTTAAATTTGTTCCAATTTGACCACCCACTTTTAGTATCTACTTAGCATAATTATATACAATTAAAATCATACCATGTCAAAATTTTATAAATTAGCAATATATACAATATAATAAAATGTTCTGCCCTCAATCATATTGTATCAAATTTAATATGTCAAACATACTTAAATATTTTAAATTATCATTCCTCTACAATCACAAATTACATAAGAATATCAATTTAATCTAAGACCTTTTCACAATGAAAACCCCAGACTAAAACTCACTACAAGACTAAGTCTACTAATTTAACAAGGTGACAAAGTAAAGAGATCCAAAAGCTCCATAATCAAATGAAATACAACATAGTAAACATGTGAAGAATGGATATATAATAAATGAGTTATGAACAAATGAACCAAATATTGATATGACCTTTTTGACAAAGTAACATTCATGACGGATGATTTATACTCTTAATAAACTAGGGTCATACTCCATTATTTTAATTCATGAATTGGCTATCTATATATTTCTTATAGACTAAGCTTTACCCATTATTATAGTTCGTGAGTAAATCATATATAACCTTATCTTATATATTGTGATATGTTATAATATATATTTTCTTTTATTTTGTTATGATGATTCATTTGAGAAAAAAAATACGCTAAACTCTCTATGAAATATTAACATTTTCCAAAATATAAAAATCAAAGGGTATATCTCAACATTGTGGTAGAGATTGCATTAAAAATTTACGAGATAAGGACATTCAAGAAGATATACTTCATCAACTTAAGAATTTTTAAGGTTTTTCAATAATTATCGTAACATAGATAAATGACTCTAAAATATGAGAAATCTAAGAATTTTAGGTTATGCATAAAACTAAATTTCATAATCTGTATAAATGACTATATGCATAGAGAAAGGGATATAAATATCATATTTTAAGCAAATTTGATTTTTTTTTTTTTTTTGAAGTTTATCAAAGAAGTAAAGTAGGCTTAAATTTCACCCTTTAATTTAATTCTCAACAATCTTTTAAGATTTTTCCTCAATTCCTCTTCTTTTTTCTCATTAACTCTCTTTTCTTCCCTTCTCTTTTTCTCTCTCTCTCTTTTTTCCCTAAAAGATTAAAAAAAAATGAGCTAAAATGTGGCCAAACCCTCTTATATACCTAGATTGGTACACAAACGCCAACTGTGTATTTATCAGACATGGGACAAATAACGGGGCACATGTGCATCATTCATGCACAACCTTAGATGCACACCTATTGGAATTGGTGTACGAGGGCTTATCAAATGCACAGGTGTGACTCCTATTACTAGGCACACATGAGCATCCCTTCTTGTAAACCCCATGTGTCCCTCTACTATTTTTAGCACATGATCCCTAGACATGTGCTCCTAAATTATTTTTTGTGCATGAGCGCTAGACATGCACCCGCCTTGAACTGATTTAATTTCATCAAATACTTCACCCAATCCTAAAATTATCCTACTAATTTGCTTAGTATGTTATCATTTAAACATTAATTTCAAATAAGCATTTAGATCTCACGTTTCTCTCATTGTTATGATGATTTCATACTCGAATTTGATAAATCTTCATGAATAACAAATGGGTGCACTTCTCTCCGATTCTCATCTTCTCACTCTCATATAGTTTCCTTAAAAGAAGGGTTTCTCTATAGTATATTGACTAAATGAATTATATTTGTGTGGAACACTTCATTTGTTGCCTAAGAATTTAAATTGGTTCTTCAATATGCATAAAGTTCTCATTGATCCTCAAGGTTTTGTACTCAATTAATTGCAAAGGGATATAAATATACTTATGAAGTATTGACACATACAAAACATTATAAAAGTTTACCAAATTTGGAGGTAATACTTATATATAAGCCACTTCTCTAATTCTTATTAAAATTTAGAATGTGAATCAATAAATCACAACTTCAAGTTCTCTTTTACACTAAACATTGAGACTCTCTTAGATAGATATATTTTTAAAAACACATGGTTGCTAACTTTAAAACTCATCTTAGATCTCCTGCGGTCTACATAATTCTTTTATTGTTTTTGAGCAACTTAAAGCCAATATCAAATTAAATGAATGGTCTTTGACGTTTTTTGCATCACCGTTAGGTCCTAAGAGTCTTTGTCACGACTCCAATGCCAAGTCATAAACACAATTGATGTCATAAATATTTGTCAAAATAGATTCTAGACATTGCACAAATTGTTAGTTAAGCCTACAATAAGTCCAAATAAATATGTATATTGTCTTAGGATTCGGCAAAACCTCTCATATTTGGTACTGAATCATATATACCTATTCATAAATAGCAAAACATGAAAGAAAATCAGCTAATATCTATCATCCAACGTCAATAATACATGTAACTCACATTCCAGGGCTCACCAGCCACAAATTCAACCATTCTAATGCTAAACATGATCTAACTAGTTTTCCTGTAATTTTACTACAATTCCAAAATGCAATAAAAATATCTTTTAGCTAATTCTCTCAAAAATTCCTTCTTGTCTAAATTCCCTTCAAGTGATCCATACCCACAAATCTGAAAAATTGATTAGTGTAATGAGAATAAGTTTAAAATTCAACAAAGCATATTAAATGAATAGACATGGAAATATTATATAGAGACAAAGGACAATAATCGTATGCAAAATGTCAAAAACTAAGAATCAAAGGCTAGTAAAAAATTATATGCCATATCCCTATTCCAAAACCTAGATTTAAAATATATAATAAACTAACTTAACTTAAAATTAGGATACGACTCTATAAAAATACCTTCAAATAATCTAATAATAAATATCTCTGATATGTCCCTGGTTCAAGTTGTTGTTCAGGATAGATAGCCGCTCGATCTCCCCTGGTGGGTTGAGGTAGAGTAGATTCAATCTTTGTTCCTAATAACTTAAATCCTACACATTACAACAAACAAATAAGAGGTTAGAAGATGGCAAAACGTATTCTTCAGTATATCTTCTGACATTGAAGTCAGTAAACTTTCTACAATGGTGAGAAAGATAGGAGGATGTGAGGTGTGTGGATGCATGTAGAAAAGGAGATCAAGTGAATTGTAGAGGACTAAACTTCAGGAGGTGTACTCATAGGCTTAGTGGCTTGAGAGGTGATACACTTGTAGGCTGAGTGGCTTGAGAGTTGATGCACTTGTAGGTTGAGTAGTTTGTGAGAAAGCAGTTCAATATCTTAGAGATGCATGCCAATTCGAATTCTATCCATCTGAATTATCTAGATCCCCCTTCTTGTAGGGGAGAAGAGGGATTATAGACTTGGGGCCAATGTAGCCTTCATTGGGTTTCACGGCTGACGTTTGCTTTTTCTACTGTCTCTTTGAGCATACTTGAGAATTAGAATAGTAATCATAACCTTTTCTTGAGGACGCCAAAGGACTGTGTGTAACATCTCAGGACCAACTACTATGCCAGTAGAGGCCTTGTGGATATCAACTAGACTGTTGGGACAGTTGTCGTGGCCATATATGACATGCTCCCCCTACCCGCACATACTGTACTATCAGAGTGTTTGCGGCTATGCAGAAGAGACAATCATGGGTACCACATCGCATGCAATCCTAATCTTCCACTCCCCGCCATACTGTCCCAAGTTGACCTAATTGGACCATCCGCACTGCTGCCTGGGCCTTCATCTAGATAAATTGTACTGTAGGCCGTTGCTATCTGGGCTTCCCCTTGCTGACGCTATGCTCCTCGGGTTTTGGTCCCAGGTGAATGCCTACAAGGCCATCACTTTCCTTTAGGCTACGCCATGGGCTGGCCCAGGGTCTGTTGGACCCATCACTGGTCTCCTATATTGAGAGGCCTAACTTGTCGACTCCTAGGATGCGATCGGTGGGACGCCCACTGCAGGCCTACTTGTGTGCTCCTTCCCCAGGTACTTGTGGATTTGCTACTCAGCGGGGTGGGATTTGATTCACAATCTTTGGAAAAATTTGGGACAATTCTCAGAACTTGGTGACTTTCCTATGTCAGTGTCATCTTCTCAATTCAATATTGTCAATCTCCTTTCCAACTATTAATAGAGGGGCTCTTTATACCTTGTTTCATGAATCGTCTTCACTAACCAAGCGGTGTGAGGGTTCGGAGCCGGTATAGAGCTAGCACAACCACAAGCAAGGATTGACGAAAACTCTTGCCCAATGTTCAAATTATTACTTAGATTTAACAAGAAAGGATGGGAAAAGCTCAAGTTCTAACCTTTGTTTTCCTCTTTTGAATGGATCAAACATTCTTTGGATCAATTTTTTGCCTTCTGAATGTTTAAAGAGTTCAAGAACTTGTCAACTAAACAAGAATATGAAGGCTTAGATTTTTTTGACTTTTAAGCCTATAAGTCCTCTTTTGGCATATATTTGAATGGGATGCTTTACTACTCAGTGGGAGATACCATTTCCCATCCTCTTTAGAGGAGATTATCGCTCTTATTTTATTACTTTCGGGAGGATTGTCTTAGCATTAAACCACATACCCAAAGTAATAGGGGAAATTCTTTTTCAAAGAATTGAAATTGATTTATCCCATTCACCCTATTTACGTTAATGTCGTTTATAGAATTTAGATAAGGTCCTCAAAGGCTTTGACATCCACAAAAAAACTTCATACAAGTTTTGGTATCATTTATGATTCAAAAGCAATATGCCCCTCGACAAAAGGTGGGGCCTTCATTTATAAGGTATCATTCCTAGTTAAAGAACAATAAATATATCATTATTTTAGTAAATATTAAGCCAATTTTATGGTTTCATCATCTATAATAAATTGGTCAAGGAGGATTATTAAAATCTCTTAGGTCATGTCACAATTCTATCAATATGATTGCTACAACTCGGAGGGCCTTAATAGTTGGATCGTTCAATTACATTTATTTTCATTTCTTTTCATGTTGTCTTTTATGTATGAAAGCTTTTACTTTATAAAAAAAGAATTAATGAATGAATTTTTAACTATCGAATCTCATTTGTTCTCATGACTCAAATATTCTTGTTTATTTTGAATAGTTGGTTGCACTTTGAATTTTGCTTTAACATTTGCCACCAAACCCTAACAATTTGACAATAACCTAAAATGAAGCTTGTGCAAGAGTGAACAGTCATCTTACAATTGATAAAAAAATCTAGATTTATGTCAAATCTTTTCTCGAACAAAAATCTATACAAACAGTCTATTGGTCTTAAATAGGATTAACTCAAGGTTATAAACTATTACTAACAAGTTTGCAACCTTGGGAAATGGGGCGCCATGCCATTATTGGGGATCATCTTCAGTGGAAGAACGCTCTTCGTGCTGATTGATGTACAGTTAGTTGCTCGGGATTCCACCAAATGGTCCACACAGTTGGTCAAGTCACGTCGGTTATCAGCAACAGTTGAGCAATGGCATGAAGTTTACTATTGCGGTCATTATTGGGCATACCCCTTGGAGTTTTCACTCAAAGCCATTGCTTGTGGCTTGGGCTTTTAAAATGATTTAATTGAATACTGCCCCCTTCTTTGATGCACTCTCCCAGAACTTCTTTAAAATCACTCTTCCCTAGTTTTCTTTGTTTACTACAAGTCTCCATTTATTCAAGAATGGCAATATCTAGATATGGCAGGGTGATTTTATTCGTCCAAATCAAATAGCGAGGACATGCTACCATTGAACAGGAAGTACAATATTTCTAGTGATATCTCTTACCTTGTTCTCGAGGTTGACGTTAACAGTGGCTCAGGAAGACACGCAGCTAAATCCTCCCTCTAAGTTCATTACCATTTATGGAGCACCTAAGGGTTCGCAGCGGAAGAATCAGCAGCAGTATTTTGGCATACCTTTCATGTAGGATTTGAATGAGATCCCGAGGGCGTTGGGAATCCCTATGGCTTGACTCTAACCCAACGCTCTTCGATACCTTGTTTCCCTATACATCTTCTATTGTGCCAAGGGGCTTTCCCTAGAGGTTTGGGGCATGAAGTGATCTTCCGCTTCAACTAGGACTCTAACTGGATATCCTTCATCCCTCACTCCAAGTATAATATAAACAGGGGAAACCCCGATTCGGTGAAGAATCGGAAGGACCGCTTCTTTTACTTAGCAGTTGGTTCCAAGTGGTGCATTCCAAACTAGTGGAATAAAGCCAATTGTGTCTATATTGGTGAGGGTCTGAAGGAGGGAGAACGAAGGGCTTTTAGGCTGGTGAAGCTAGTCGAGGCCAACGTCGCCAACTTAAGTAGCACCAGCGACTAGCTTTCCAAAGAAATGCTCACCAGAGTCAAGTGGGAGGCGAGGGCAAAAGGAAACAATGAGGAGGTCCCCAAAGCGCCTCTTCACAGCATCAAAAGAAGGTAGAAAGAGCCGATCGCATGTGACTCTCTCGAAGAGTTGGACGGTGAAGCCGAACCGTCTTCTCTGTTGTCCATCATGAAGGAGGTTAGGAAGATCGATGAAGCCTACACAAAGGTGTGCTAACCACCTGCTGGGAGATCTTCATGTTTGGCAGCTATCGATGGGTTGGATTCTACTGTCGCGGGTGTTGAACCTTCACTGGTCCTGGCTGTCGATGCCACTGTTCTAGCGCAGGGTTGCTTGGATAAGCTGGTCGGCCTCCTAGCTATGGTTGAGCAAGGGGCTCTGATCTTGGTTTCCTCATTGTTGAAGAAATATGTTTTCGTGTCTCCTGCCATTTTTGTTGAGGAGGTGGTGCAAGGATGTTGGGCCACGAAGGAGATGACTGCAAATGAGCCAAAGGCAATGAACATCCTCGGAACAAAACTTGCTAGAAGACCAAGCTTTCTAATCTAAAAGGGTGACAAAATAAGGTGATTCAAAAGTTTAGCAAATAACGGCACGTTTGGTTGTTGGAATGGAATAAGGTAGGAATAGAATAGTTATTCCCAGAGAATAGAATTAGATGTGAATAAAGTTGAAAATTGTTATTCCTATATTTGGTTGTTGGAATAGAATTAGTTGAAAATTTGTATTACAATGTTTGATTTGTAGAATTGTATGAGGAATAAGGTGAGAATTTATCGGAATAATGACGCTTTACTATTATAATAATAATAAAAGAATAATAATAATAAAAATAATAATAATAATAATAATAATATAAAAATAATAATAATAATAATAATAATAAAAGTAATAAAAATAAAATAATAATAATAATAAAATTAATAAAAATAAAATAAAAATAAAAAAAAATAATAATAATAAAATAATAACAATAATAATAACAATAATAAAATAATAATAATTTTATTATTATTATTAAAAATAAAAATAATAAAAATAAAAATAATAAATAATAATAATAATAATAAAAGTAATAAAAATAAAATAAAAATAAAAATAAAAAAATAATAATAAAATAATAACAATAATAATAACAATAATAAAATAATAATAATTTTATTATTATTATTAAAAATAAAAATAATAAAAATAAAAATAAAAATAATAATAATAATAAAAGTAATAAAAATAAAATAAAAATAAAAATAAAAAAAATAATAATAAAATAATAACAATAATAATAATAATAATAAAATAATAAAATAATAATAATAATAATAATAATAAATGTAATAAAAATAATAATAAAAAATAATAATAATAATAATAATAATAATAATAATAATAATAATAATAATAATAATAATAATAATAATAATAATAATAATAATAATAATAATAATAATAACAATAACAATAATAATAATAATAATAATAATAATAATAATAATAATAATAATAATAATAATAATAATAATAATAATAATAATAATAATAATAATAATAATAATAAGGGGACAAATTTGGGTTAATAAAATTATTGGGTGAATCTTTTTCCTCCCTAATAATAATAAAAAATACCTAATGCCACCAGGAATAGTTATTGAATCGGGAATAACTATTCCTTCGGGGAGTATTATTCCCAACTTAAATCTTGACAAACGGTGGAATAAGAATCCACCAGAATAGAGGAATAAATTTATTCCTCCAACCAAAATGGGGTAAATGAAAAAACAGTATAATAAGCATAGCATAATAAACATATAATAAATGAGTAATGAACAAATAAACAAAAGGCCAATGATATAACCTTCCTAACAAAGTAAAATTTATAAAAGTTGGTTTATATTCTATTGTTATAAATTAGAGTCATACTCTATTATTTAAACTTATGAATGAACTATTCATACATCACCCTATAAATCGGGATTTGTCCACTGTTATAACTAGTGAATGGACCATATACAATTTTATTTTATATTTTATGATATGTTATAATGTACATATTTTGTCAATTTTTTTATGAGAATTTATTTGAAAAAAAATATGTAAAATCTTTACAAAATATAAACATTTTTTAAAATATGAAAATCAAAGGGCATAACATAATATTTTGGTAAAGATTTTTTCAAAAGCTTGCAAGGGAAAAGGCATACAAAAAGGTATTCTTCTTCAACTTAAGGATTTTTTGTATCTTTTAATGATTATCATGAACATGAGCAAAGGACTTCAAAATCTAAAGAATCTATGAACCTTAGACTATGCATGCAAGCTAAACATTATAAGAGATAAGAATAAAGAGGCATAGAGAAAAGGCATAAATTTTAAATTATAAACCAACTTGAAAGAAAATTTTAAAATTTTAGCAAATAAGAGAAAAAGTACAAATAAAATCTATTTGCTTTAACTTATTTCTTAACATTACTTCAAAATTTTGCCTCAATTCCTTTTTTTTTTTTTTTTTGTTCTCCTTTTCTCATTTCTCCTATTATGTTTTTCTCTCTTCTCTTTCAAAAGCTCATAAAAGTGAGCTAAAAAGTGATGAAACCACTTATATACCGGAAGTAGTGCATGAGCATCAATTGTGTGCCCATCGGTTGTGAGGTAAACAATCGTAGTATACATGTGTCCTTCATGCATGATCTTAGGCGCATTTCTACTAGAACGAACACATGAGGACTCATTATGCATTTATTAGCATGACCTCTATGATTAAGCATGCATGAGCTCTAGTTCCTGTACTCCCTATGCATCCCTACACTATCTTTAAACACAAGCACTAGTTATACGCTCATCATATACCCCAAAATTGTTTTTGGCCCACAAGCACTCAACATGTACCCATTATTTGCTAGCTGAATTCCTTCAAATGCTAAGTGCTTTACCCAATTTTGAAAATATCTGTGAGGTCCTATATCGAATGGAGAGGGAATGAAGCGTGCTTTATAAGTCGTAAAGATCTTTTCCTTATAGACGCGTTTTGGGGGCCATGGGTCTGCCAAGAACAAAATCGTACGGATTGGGCCCAAAGTGGACAATATCCACAAGCGGGTGCTTGGGGACGTTACAAATAATATCAAATATAGGGCTCGGTTCGGTGTACCAGCGATGACGCTAGGCCCCCAAGAGGAGTGGACTGTGTAGAGTCCCACATCGGATGGAGAGGGGAACGAAACGTGTATTATAATGGCGTGGATACCTCTCCCTTGTGAACGTGTTTTGGGGGCCGTAGGCCTGCCAGGAATAAAACCGTGCGAGTTTGACTTAATGCGGACAATATTCATAAACGGGTACATGGGGACGTTACAATATCTCTACTAATTTGCTTTTTTTTTTTATTATACTTCAAATATAATTTTCAAATTATTACTTAGATTTTACAAGAAACCCATTGGGGAAAAGCTCAAATTCCAAGTCATGACAAAATTTTCCCAAGATTATTCATCAAAAGTCATTCTTTAAGCAATTGGTGGTTCTTCTGAATGTTTAAAGAGTTCAAGACTTAAATGATCAACATAAACTGCAAGAATATCAAATCTAGATTTTTTGACTTTTATTAGATATAAATCCCTCTTTGATTATATATTTAATGGGATGATTATACTACTCGTGTAGGATTTTTTCAGAATTAAATTATTTTATAGATTATCAAAATTATCACATTATTTTATTATTTTAAAATATAAAATTAATGATAAACCACATACCCAAAGTCATATTTAAAATTCTTTTATCAAAGAATATGAAATTGATTTATCCCATTCATTCTGATCTATTTACGTCAATGAGAGTTAATAGAATTTAGATATGGAGAGTTTGTGTGCAAATTTTTGAAAAGCTTTCTAAATTCAGAACAAACAGAAAGTTAATAAAATTTCTTCTAATTCAATTTTGAATAGTTATCATTTATGATGCAAAAGCAATATCACTTATCAACCTCAACAAAAGATAAAAATTCTCATTTATAAGGTAAAATTATGACTAGTTAAATAATTATAAAAATATCATTATTTTAGTAAATATTAAGCCGATTTTTAAAAAATATGTAATAAAATATAATAAAATTATAATATTTAATTATTTTAATTAATTATTAAAATATATTAGGTCATATGCGACAATTCTATCAATATGCACCCTCATTGCTACAACTCTTATAAAAGATCTCTTAATTTTAAGTTCATGCTTCATAACATAATTGAATTACATGATTCTATCATTTTTATTTATACATATTTTATGTACATGATTTGTCTTAAGGATTTGTCTTGAGGATCTATATAAACATACAGTGTATCCATAAACCATATATTCAATTTTTAACTATCAAACTTGTCAAAATTTGAAGTATGATTGCATCTATAATAAGAAAATATGTTTCTTCTTAATCAATATTAGTTTTCTTTGGTAGATCGAGTGTAACTGCCACCAAACCCCACCAATTTAAAGGCCAATAACCTAAAATGAAGAGGGTGCAAGAGTGAACAGTCATCTTACAATTAATAAAAAAAAATCTTTTTGATTTATGCCAATATCTTTAAATTCTATTGAATAAAAATCTATACAATTATCAGTCTATCACTCTTAAATAGGATTAACTCACAGGGTATAAACTATTACTAACAAAATTAACCCCTTTTGTGAAAATTGAATCCACCGGACATCGACCTCCGACTTTCTTGAATAGTATGTGGGGATCATCTTCAGTGGAAGAACGCCTTCGAGCTGATTGATGTACAGTTAGTTGCTCGGGATTTAACCAAATGCTTACTTCCATTGCCTTCATCATACTGTTGGTCAAGGTGACAAGCTTATCAGCAACAGTTGAGCAATGGCATGAAGTTTACTATTGCGGAAGATGTTGGGCATATCAACCGATCGGAAGTCTGCACTCTTGCACTGCTTGTAACCTTTTGGCCAATGTAAAATGATTTGGTTGAATACTAACAAATTCTTTGATAGTGGTCTCTGAATACCTAAGAATTACATTCTTGATTGAATATTAAAGGATCTACTTCTTCATTCTAGTTTTCTTTGTTTATAATACAAGTGAGTTTACTTTATTTATTCAAGAATGGCAATATCCTAGATATGGCAGGGTGCGATAAAAAAATTGAAAAGGTATCTGGGTAGCAGTGAAGCAAATCAAATCCACGACGGCATGGTGTATCTGCCATTGAAGGAATTGATACCGCTTATATGAGCAAATATGTCTGAGCAATCCAGCAAATATTCTTCCTCCTGCACAGTAACCTGTAATGGTAGAGAGTTGACGTTAAGAAGTGGCTCAGGAAGACACGCAGCTAAACGTGTCGTCCTTCAAATAAAGAATTACTTACATCATAATCTTCCTCTTCATGGTGGCCAACAATGTGAATAGGACTCTTCGCAGCGGAAGAATCAGCAGCAGCAGTATTTTTGGCAAACCTTCCTCGCACTCGACGTCGGTTATCTGCTAGGGTTTTGCGGCATTCGTACTGCACAGTTTGCTTCCATGTTGGTGATCAAGTTGCAGCTACTAAAAAGACAGAAAATTCGAGCAAGGGGGTCAGACACATAACCGTTATTTTCTTGCTGAAATTCCTCTCCCTTCGTTTCTTCAAGTAGCGATCGATCTTCTCTTTCCTTTCCTCAACAGAGAGTTTCTCAACTTTGAACTTAGAATCTTCCAAGCTAAAACTATCCGTTGTTGAAGGAGTAGAGCTAGACTCTTTCTTCTCGTTGCTGGGTGCCTTGAAAAATACAGAAGCGACAATGAGGAAGGAACTTTAGTCAATTTATTGAATCATGCTGAAGTTAAAATGCATAGAAATCAAGCAATTTTATAGTCACATTGGCATTTCGAATATGATCATACCGTCTAACTATTTGACGTATAAAATCCGTACCTGTATATTTCCAGGGTTTGGTAATAGAGGTTGTTGATCTGCACAGAAATTTGCAGAGTTATCTCCCCGATAGACGAACTGTTTTTTCTGCAACTCTTGTCCTGGTAAGATCGTCTTCCCAAACATCTCAGAACAGTACTGGGAAGCTAATGCAGGTTTTGGAAATCGAGATAGCTGATTTGCACAGAAAATTCGGGCTTTATCTCCATGATAGCCGAACTGTTTTTGATGCAACTCTCGTCCTGGTAGGATAGTCTTCCGAAACATCCCTAAACAGTCGGCAGCTAATGCTGGGTTCGAATTTGCAGGGAAGAAGGATCCCCTATGGCGATCAAGAAAAGAGCGTGGAGCGACAGGGGTGTTCAAATGCATGGGAGGAGGTATCGGAAATAAGTGATCTTCTTCAAAAACGGGTGGCAATGGCCGCCTCGTTGGAGGAAAAATAGTGTCAGCAGTGACCGGAGAGAATCCACCAACGGTCACCGGGGCTGGAAAAGAGAAATCAAGCTGATCTTGCTGGGTGGTTGTATCAGGAGAAAATGATCGGGAGGGAGAAAAGTCTATCCAAGATAAAATGTCATCGTAAATTTCATCCTGTGGGTCAAAATGGATGGAAATGTTGCTATTGTTGACAGTAGTGGTGGGAGTGTTAGAGATGGTGGCAGTTGTGATGGGGAGGCCACCAGATGTGGTGGCGGTGCTGTTAGTGTTAGATCTCTCATTGTAAGTTTCATCTTGGGGATCCAAGTTTATAAAAATGTCGCCATTGTAGGCGGTAATGGCAGGTGGGTTAGTGCTGGAGGTGGTGGTGGTAGTGCTGCTAGTGTTAGCTCTCTCATTACAAATTTCATCTCGGGTATCTAAATTTATAGAAATGTTGCTACTGTTGATCGTAATAGCTGGTCGGTTGGTGGCCGCTGCAGTTGTGATAGGGCTGACGCAGGCGGTGGTGGTGATGCTGCCTCTAGTGCTAGTTTTCTGATTATAAACATCCTCTTGGGGGTGGTCAAAATGCATAGACAGGTTGCTATTGTTGGGCATAACAGCGGCTGTTGTGATGGGGGTGATGGTGCAGGAGACGATGGTGGAAGTGGTAATGTTAGTGTTCTCATTCTGACAAGTTTGGAGCTTGCTTAAATCTAAAAGATCAATACTACTTCTGTCATCCATGGCTGAAGAGAAAGTAGGATTTGCAGTGTAAGGGTTTCGTCTTCGAAGCAACAATTAGAGATGGAAGCAAACTCCAAGTCATGTAAAGTCTCTGCAAATAAATCAGGGTAGGAAAACTCGAAAAACTGAGCACCCATGGGGCCAGAAATCTCATCCTGCAAATTTTCAGAAAGGCAGAGTTTTAAGAATAATAATCTGCTGAACTATATCGATGACCAGTAATCAAAATATGCACTCACAACGACTGAGTAACATCCATAACAAGGTGAAAGCATCGCCACCTTCTTTGTGGACAGACTGAAGCTACACCATTCCAAATTGTCATTCTTGAATTGAAACTTCTAACCCAAATGAATGTTTGAGGATGGAAGCTGGTAAGCATATACTGTTAGGTGTGATTCGAATCTGTTTAATATAATGGCTTTTTTGAAGACCGTATCAAAAAAATTTATGGTATGATTTGATATGAATTTTAAATTAACGTTAACAATGTCAGTACATGGACCGGCCTAAACGCCGGCGACCACAGCTTAACACTAATCTCTTCTGTAGGGGGTTCGAAAATTGGTAGGGATCTATTACCTTCGGCCCCATCATTTATACTAGATGTACAGGGCTTTGTACTTGTGTAGGTTTTTCAGAAATAAAAGAGCAGTCACCTCCTTCAGTAACTCAGATTGTGAAATTTCTCATTCTCTGCCCCTATTTTTTTTTCCTTTTGGAGATTTTTTAAGTAATTTGTTATTTTATTTTATACTTGTTTATGTTATTATCATGTTCTTTTTAAACAAGTTCTAAAATTTGATCTCTACTGCTAAGTATATCATCCAACGATTGATTCTACGTTGGAGGGCTTCAAGACGCAGCTGCATTGGAGCCCCCTGGTTGAAAAGCAAGAAGCGGAAAACATACTTCGATGCCAATTCTTTTTTTTTTTTTTTTGGTCCTAATAAATATTAAGCCGAGCTTGGAATAAAATAAATAAATAGATATATATATTTACATGAGTTTTACTGTCTAAGTAATTTATTTATATATAAATAATTATATGAATTAATGTTTTATATAAACAGTATACTTTTTAAGGTTTGAAGATAATGTTTGGATGATTGAAGAGGTCTCAATAAGATTTGGATGTTGTCTAATAATTTTTTTTTTTTTTGAACTTTTAAACGATTATTTTCGGACATATTTCATTTTATTTGGTATAGTGTAGACATATTTTATGATGGACAATTCACAGCTTTAAAAGCGTAATTTTTAACCCTATCCCTTAAATCTTAAAAAAAATATTATTATTTTTTATATCTAAAGATTATAAAGTTGGTTAAAAGTTGAATTCTAATAAATGTAAAGTAGAGAAATTTTTAACGTCTGAAATATTAATATTGATTATCGTCCCAAACAACCTTCTTAAAAGCCAGTTTAAGAAGAAAGAAAACAAACAGAAAAGTAAATGATTTATGAACACCGAAACAGCATTCAGACGAGTGATTCCTTGAGGTTGTTTTTATCTTTTTTTTTTTGTTTTTCACGGCAACAGATTTAAGTAGTCTCAGATAGAAGAAGAAGACAGAGAACGAATAAAGAGAATTACAATGGACGGTGGAGCTTGTTCCGGCGGATTGATTACGTCCTTTGACGACATGACTCCGTTTACGGAAGCCGGGGCGGCGACGTGATCAGTCCCAGCAAGAACACTCGCGATTGAACACAACATTTGGCTCTGCTATTTAATTAGTCAAATCAATGAATCAATGAAGCACTCCATGAAACTTGCGAGGGAGGACGACGAGGGAAGAACGGGGAAGGAGGAGGAATTCGAAATTCGAAGGAGAGGAATGCGTTGGCGGAGACAGCGAAGAAAAAGACGAAGCGGGGACTTGCGTTATATAGGGGAGAGGCTGTCCGTACGTCAGCCGTCATCCTGGCCCAGCCGCCGTGGCAAAATGCGAAAGCTTCGCTTGTCCTCTCATATTGGGGGGTGACTCCTTGGCATCGCCTGAGATTTGCTGGCTATTTGTGGCAAAATAATAATAATAATAACAAAAAACATTTTTTTCTTGTTATTTATTTGGCCACAAATAGCCGCGTTTTTAATTATAAGAAATAGCCGCATCAAAATCTCACAAGACATCTATTTTTTTTATTATTTATTAAAATATATATATTTATAATTATATTTTAAAATTTTATAAAATAATAATTTTATAATTATACATGTTAAAATACCATTATATAAATAAAATTATATTTTATAAATTTATAAAATAATAACTTATAATCATATATTGTTAAAATATTATTATGTAAAAAAATTATATTTTCTAAATTTATGAAATAATAATTTTATAATAACATCTTTTTAAAATATTATTATATTAATATAATCTAAAAAATTATTAAAAATATATTTTCTGATATATTATTATTTTATAAAAATATACAAATAAAAAACATAATAAATATAATTTTTAAAAAATAAAAAAGTTAAAAAAATGAAGAAAAAGAAAAGAGAGAACGGGGGCAGAACCCCTTGTCCATTAGATTTGATCCAGCGGGCAGGCCTGTGGCACAGCTCTTGTGTAGCGGAATAATAGTGCATTTTCAGACCCAATCAAATATATTAGGTTAATGGAAAAGGAATTCGATAGAAATAAAATAAGTATTATGAGAAATAGATATTACTAAAAACAAGGTGACACTATTTTACTGTTTAATTTGCATGATGAAAGATTTTATGCTTAACAAAAAGTAGAAATACTATTCTAATGGCAAGTGGGTTTGGTGGATGGCAACATGGAACCACCTTGGGGTAGCAAGTGGGCAGCCATTGTCTCGGCGATGGCTTGCATCGATGTTGGGTTGCCGGGCTGGAGTAATGGGATGGTCGCAAAGGTTTAGGAAAGTTACGGATAGGTATTGACATAACTCATTAAGCAAATATATAATTTAATAATTAATTAATTAATAGTTAAAATTTAACATAAAATCAGAATATAATTCTACAAATGACACTGATAGATAATTTCAATAATAAATAATAAGTATGAAATGTGAAAGTTATATCCTAAAGTGATTCCAAAATAACTTAATACTTGATCCCAAAAATCCAAAAGTGAGAAAAAAATATTCTTAAGTTAAAATCTAATTTGCATAAATATAAAATTAAGAGTATTTGGTATGTGGGCCATTAAAATACAATGCTTGACAAAAGCTATTCTAAATCATAATCGTACCAAAACATCCAAAATAAAATAATATTGTTCTTAAACTAATCTTTTAAAATGTTCTCTCAAAGTTTGAATTTCTACAAGTGTCATTTGATTCCGTTAATTTAAAAGGTTAGCAAAATAATATAAGAATATGCCTGATGCTTAATAAAATATATATAATTTATATATATGGATAGTCATAAATAAAATATATGAATTAATAATAATAATCAAAAGTTAAAATGTTGATAATGTTAAAATATTAATAAAATATATAAAAAATTTATGAAAATATTAAAACTAAGGAAGGATGGAGATCTTATTAATAAATGTTAAATATCAATGATCAAGTTATAATTTTTTTACATAGTCAAGGGCCATGCGCTACTACTCACGACTTTTGGATAGTCCAACAACATATTATTTCTTATATTAAGAATCAAACACACTTTTTTGACTTATAACTATTAGATTTGATTTTTAATTAGTACATAGTATACTAAAATATGTCTTAATATATTCATTTAATTTTGTATAATGGTCCTCATTTGATAATAATAAAAAACTTTGCATTAAAAAATAAATATATAATTTTTTTCTCAAATTCAAAAAAATAAATTATCATTATCAAAATTAAAATAGAATGTTTATCAATTATTTGTATAAAAGAGACATATATTGATAATTTTTTAATAATTTTAAAATTTTAAGATTATATGCTTAAATTGAGGAATAAGCCTTTAAAATATTATAAAATAATAGCAAAACTAACATGTATATAACATAATATAAAAAGAAGTGAAAAAAATATTATATGTATAAATATTTAAATAAAAAATGGTAGAAATTTTTTACTAAATTTAGCAATAAGGGAAAAAAATAAATTTAGATACGTTTTTATTCAATTAGATTGATCAAATATTTACTTAAAAATACTTAAATTTACTTTCTTACTCTTATTCTCTCTTTTCGTCTTCATCTTCTCTTAACGGGTCTAAATACTCTACGAACACCTGGCTCTATTCTTGGTTACTTCATAGGATCTTGGGCATTGGAGCCATTTCCATTTCTTTTTTTCCCGCTTATCAATCTCAAATGCTGGTTTGTGCACTCCAACCTTTTCACTTCGTTGGACTCCTCAGTAGCGATATAAGCATGGGTGATGGTCTTCACCTCAAAAAAGATCTTGGACTATTGCTGGATTAAGTGTTTGCAGAAGTCATCGGACTACACAGTTGCCATAAAGGAGTTTAGCTTCACCTTGTTGGTTAGTTTGGATATCCTTTAGGTCTCTACATTGAACTGGGAAGGAAGTGCTTCAGACTTTGATTGGGCCCTTGTCAGATGTGAATAAGGTGCCAAGACTACTTCTCTTCCCTTCAACTAAAGGCAAATTACGATAAGACGTTGTTGGCTAGCTCTTGAAATATTCTGATCGAATTTGATTGCAACTAATAAAACCAAATTTGAGCATTTTTCTTGAGGGTCAGTGGAAAGTAGAGACACATAGTTGCATCGTCAAAGCCCTGGAATCCCAACAGAGTGCGGAAGTGATCCAAATTGTCATCGGATCAGAACTTCCGTTGTAGGGTTCTAGGATCGGTATCTTGAATTTGCGAGAAAGTTGCCGCATTCAAATTTCTCTCATGAATGGTGACCTTCCTAGGTCGGGGGAGTGTCTACTAGTACTTTCTCTGAAGAGTTGCTACTCGATCTTTTGAATCCTCTCCACTTGAGAAGTGGAGCAATCCTCTTAACATTGAGAAAGGTCCTCAACTCCAAGTAATTCGAAGAGACGTGCTAGATTAGTTGTCTATAGGATTTCCCTGGCATGGTTGAAGGCCTCCAGTTGTCTCAAAAGCAACATGCGTTTCGATGCTTTGAGCTTTCATCTTGCGCTACAAGACTTAGTTGGCCTTCCAATTGCATCTGAGCCCTATCGCTCGTGACCTCTCGGGTCTCGAGGTTGTCAGACCATTAGATCATTTCCTTGGTGAGCTACCTCTTCCTCTGACATCTCCTTTGGATGCGAAAGTTTACGAGTTGGAGGAAGAAGCCCCAATTGTTGTTCTTTCATACGGGTACATATGGTTTGGAACAATTTCGATAATGTATCCACCTGGGCAGTCAGCGTCTCCATGTTTGTGGTTGGCCGATTGCCCCCATGACTACATACTATTGGGTCATCCCTATGGGAGACGACGTCTCTTATTGGTGTACTTATTTGAGCCATGATGTTTACCATGTTTGTTTTCTTTTATTGTATTGTTAGACTTTTTATTATTTTCACAAACGGTACTAATGATGCGTCTTTGGATTTGAATTTTAAACGAATTAGAGAGCCACCTTATTTGGGAGTCGACTAAAATGAGTCCAATTTTTGTTACTCTAAACCTAAATATTATATACCACAATTAACAAATAAGAAGTAAGAGATATATGAGACTCACTTTTTAATATATTATTCGACGTTCAAGTCAATAATCTTTTTAATTGATTAAGAAAGATAGGAGGAAAAGAATGTAAGAATATGAGTAAAATGTGGATTGAGTGTTTGATTGAGGATTGTGCTTTGATAGGTGCACTCGAAGGAGTTAGCAGCTTTGAGGTATTGTACTCATAGGAAGAGTGGTTTTTGTAGAGATGCATTCGTGTGTAATAGTGACTTTTCTTGTCCGAATTTTCCTCTAATCGGGGGTCCTCGTTTTTCTGTGGAGAAAAGGGTGTATTTATAGTGTGCGTGTTGATTTGGTTGTCCCCTGGCATTACGCGTTCTACTGTATTTAAGGGTATTACTTGTGTAACCATCGCAAATATTTATCAGATGGGCTGTTACTGTTTTTGATCGTTGAATTTGATATTGTAACCGTTGGAACAATCCATTGATTATCCATAGGTGCTATTTATTGTTGGACAATTTTGGATTGAACTGTTTTAGTTAGCCACCATACCGTCTGAGTTCAAGGGTTATCTGTTGGGTCGTCACTATTTGGGCCCTTCTTCATTCTACTGATTGGGTTTTGTGCTGGCACACATAATGCCATACTTATCATCCTCCATTTTTTAGTAACAATAATATTTCATTATATGTAAACATAAACTAATATTCAATAATAAAATAATATTTTATCTATATATATTTTACATCCATTTTCACATATTAAGAAATTATAAACACCCGTCATTTAAAAAAAAAATTTAAGGAGAAAGGATAAAGTAAAATAAAAATATATATAACTAAAAGGAAAATAAAAATAAAAATATATTTTTGATTTAAACAAAAATATTATTAGCAAATTAACTAAAGCATAACCTTTATGAAGCATCGAATTATTAATTACTAATCTCCATAAAAAAGTGTAGAGGAATTATTATTCAATTACTTTTAAAAAGTACAAAATTAAATTACTGACAAGTATCATACAATTAATTAATAATATCACAAAACTATTTGAAAATTAAAAAAAAAAGGATAAAAGTTAAGCATGAATTTTTTTTTCAGCTAGCAGTTGAACAGGATCAATGAAATAGAAAAAAAAATTGAATATTATATTTTTATAATATTAAAAAATAAAAAAATAAAAATAAAAATAGAGTGATTTAATTTTTTATTTTGGAGTATTTACCCAGGAAAATTAAGAACAAAATAAATAAATAAATAAATAAAGATTGAAGGATTGAAATTTTCTGGAATTTATCCCAAAAAGAAACCGCGGGGCAAACCTAAAACCCAGCACAGCAGCTCTGCCTCTGAAACAACGCAGCTGAGCAGGGGTTTGGTGATCCTGCTTCGCCCCATTCCGGGTTTGGGGATCCTGCTTCTCTCAGACCCTGGATAGAACAACAAAAAATCCAGCAAAACAAGTGGGGGGAGGCGAAATCGGCTGCAAGGAAGCGAATTTCCTCATGGAATGGGGGATCCTGCTTTAAAAAAAAATTTCCATTTGGGGGGCGAAACCCCTGCTTCGAGAAGCAGGAACCAGGCCCCATTTCCTCATCCTGAACAATTTCACAAAGTCCCGAAAAATCATTCAAAATACATCCAAACTCCAGCAATGATTTGACCAGGAATGGGTTTTCCCTCAAAAACCTCCATTTTCTCTCTGTTAATTCTCTTCTTCATTGTTCTTCAGTTCATTCGACCAGCCAGATCGGCTCAAGACTACACAACTTTGGTTTACAAAGGCTGTGCAAAGCAAGCTTTGTCAGATCCAACGGGGGTATACTCCCAAGCCCTCTCAGCCGTATTTAGCTCACTCGTTCAACAGTCTTTCGGAGCCAAATTCTTCAATACTACCTCAGCCGCCGGCCAAACAACAATCTCTGGCCTCTACCAATGTCGAGGAGACTTAAGCAGTGGTGATTGCTACAATTGTGTGAGCAAACTCCCATCACTAGCTGACCAATTATGTGGGAGAGTAATGGCGGCTAGGGTTCAGCTTCTTGGGTGCTATATTTTGTATGAGGTTTCTGGATTTGAGCAACTTTCAGGATTGCAGATGCTTTATAAGACTTGTAGTCCTACAAATGTTGCTGGGAGTGGGTTTGAGATGAGGAGAGACACTGCTTTTCTTGTGATGGAGAATGGGGTAGCAAGTAGTGGGAGTGGCTTTTTTGCCACTAGCTATGAGTCTGTTTATGCGTTGGGTCAGTGTGAGGGAGATCTGGGGACTGCTGATTGTGGGAATTGTGTGAAAACTGCTGCTCAAAGAGCTCAAGTTGAGTGTGGCAGCTCAATCTCTGGCCAAGTTTATCTCCATAGATGTTTCATCAGTTATAGCTACTACCCAAATGGGGTTCCAACCAGATCATCGCCTTATTCTTCCTCTTCAACTTCTTCAGGTAATTAGGGTTTGTAATATAGCAAATTGCAGCTTTTTGGGTTGGACAATAGTTTGCCTAATTTATCATTCTTATTCGTTTGCCATTAGATTGATGCTTTTTTTGTGCAATTTTCTCGTTTTTATGGGTGTGAGTATTGTTGATCTGGGTGGCTGTTGGCGTAGGCTCTGGACAAACTACTGGGAAGACTGTTGCCATCATTTTGGGGGGAACAGCTGGAGTTGGATTCCTAATTATTTGTGCACTCTTTCTTAGAGGATTGACGAAGAAACAGGATGATGAATGAAATTTGTCGATGATTTATTTTGTTGTTTTGAATTTTGTTCTGTTCTGAGTGGAAATTTTCAAGCCTTTGATTCTAAAAGCTGTGAATTTTGTTCTTCTGTGCAGATTTTTGAAGGAGGAAAGTAGATTAATTTTGAGCTGGGTATTGATTAAATTTTGTTTTCTTGTTATTATTTTTATTTTTTGCATGAAGTTGTATTTATTTTTGTTTTTATTTTTTGTGGGAAGTAGCCGGTTTGAATTATTCTGTTGAAATCCATCGTTCAATTTTGATACTCAGGAAAACCAACTGAAGAAGCATCAATATATGTAAATTTTATTAATGTTTGTAGTGTTGGGTGGATGAAAGAGAACTGTGCCCTTTTCTCACATAGTTGTCGTGTGATTGTTTTTTTTATATAATCAAATGCATATAAGTTTATGTCATATATATAAATATTGGGTATAAAATTAATGTAATAATCAGAATTAAGAAAAATTTTAATAAATAAAAGTTCAACATATTTTTTACTTGATTATAATTTAATTTTCTTTTCTTGAGCAGGGAATTTTTCTCCTTGAGCCCTTCTTTGTATCGGCAAATTATCTTCCATATTACCTCGGTTATTAATAAATTATCTGATAATATTTTTACGATATATCCCACTAATCCAGTACAGATGCTTTGTTTATGAATCCAATGAAATCATTTTGAATAATTAATAACAGTTTAAAATAATGTGATTTTTAAAATATTCATGGTTTGATTTCATTCCTTCTATCACAATTCTTTAGGCTTCAGAGTCAAATAATTATCATTTCTAGCCTTTTCTGGTTAGATATTATTGCAGCTTTGAGCCTAGATCATAGTAGCTTGGTCATTGGTCTGTACACCTGTTTTGTGATTTGCATTGGACACCATTATTATATCCAATCATCACCAGTCTAAGACTCACTCTTTCAGCACTGCACCCGACTTGCTCTAATATGTTAGGCATATTATTTGTTTGCAAACGAATATCCTATTATCCTTATCATATCGCTAATGTTGATATCTCATTCTAATTGTCATTAACTCACAGTTGGGTATTCAAGTTTTTCATGCAACCGACATCAAGGCTAGCTTAATGAAGTCAAGATATAATCAAGCAGGTGACCCAATTCTATCTTGGACTCTCATAAGTTGATTGTATGAGAAAAGATGGTGCCTCCTCATCACAATCTTGCTTGGATCCAAGCCACGTGTGATCCCAATGATCTCAGTAGTTTTACGTCTCATTATAGTAAAAAATTATTTAAAATTAAGAAACAATTAAAAAAAAAAGACTTATAGATCTATTAATCTTTAATTACCCCACAAGTACGATAGCTAGCCAATCAATGTAATCAAATTTGTTGTCTTTGGTTTGATTGACCATTCCCAATAGCGACGGTCCAGTGCCAGGGAGAGATTGACGACTGGCTGATTTCAATATAATCAGTCATAAAAATATAATAGCTTGTTCTGTATGTTTGCCATTAATGCAAGTAGCAATGTTTTCATGGATGTGTGAGTAGAGATAGAGAGAAGTGAAGAGTAAGGCTTGAATATTTAATGCTTAGTTATTATAGATTCATGGATGTGTAAGTCATTAGCCCCATTCAAATATATATATATATATATATATATAAAGGGAAGTAGAGTTAGGGAGCCCGTTTGGCTTTGTCCAAATCAATAGGGTAATTAAGGCTCATTAAATAGAGTGAGTCATTCGGCTCCCTCACGTAATGAGGGGGTCGGCTTGTCCCTTCCTCTTGGCTCATATGGAACCCTACACGTGAGAAAAGCGAAATGGGATGGACCACCTCTTCATCAAATATGAGGCCATTTTATGACCACGAGCTCGAAATGATATATATTTTGGATCAATAATGGCTTCTCTCACATCTATCATATGAGTAAGATCTAATAGGTGATATTTAAGCTTTAAAAATACTTATCTAAATGGTATTTTTAATAGACTTTTGATATTTATATTTTACATTTAATAAATACTAATATTAAAAAATTAAAAAAAAAAAAACATTGAGAGGATATTTATATGATAAAATATCACGGTCGGATGTAAATCTAATGGTAGATAAGGAAGTTGGCAGTGCTAGGCACATTGGGCGTCATAGTAGCTCTCGGGTCATATTTTCTTATTCACAGATTATGAATTAAAATATTTGGACATGAATAAATTCAAAATTAACTTCCACATTACTGCACAAATATTGTGGATGCGTGTACAATTTGCATAACAATAGGAAATCAAGCATAAACCAATTGTCCATTTTTAAACATTCTAAAGCAGGAAGGGAAGACGTTAAATAGATGGGCTACAGGCTTTTATTGAGAAATTGGCTAGTACATTAAATTAAGTTCCAAATAAAACACTCTAAAATACGTACATTAAATTAAGTTTCAGATGAAACACCCTAAAATACGTCTTTGGGCCTTATGGCATATTATTTTATGGTCTGATGTGTATGACCTGAGGTCATATCTAAAATGGACTATTAAATTAGTGCTATCAGTGGAAATAACAAGCAAAAAACCTTCTATAAAGTCACCCGCACGGTTAACCTCAAACACTAGTTTACAACCGACATGCGATGGACTACGTGGGCACGGACAGAAGCCCAATCAGCCAGTGTCCCAAGAGACAGCCAGGATGTTCCAGCCCCATGTTATAAAATGACAAATGGAGCTTTCCATGAAGTTCCAAACAAAGCTTGACTCTAGCACAAATGTGCATAAATATCCTTGGTATCTGCCCAGAATATTCTACATCCCATGCAAAAGGGTGGTGGATTCCAAACTAAAGGCCTTCACTTCAGTAATCCGACCCTGTTACTTTTCTCAAACACTGATGGAGCACCTATCAAACAACCTTGCCAACATTGGCCATGGCACTGATGAATAGAAATTTCGAAAGGGAGATTGAGTTGCTGACAAGTTGAGAGCTATTCAACCGGAAGAGGGAAATCTTGAGGGGTGCTGAGAAGAGGCTCTAGATGGAGCAAATGAACCAAACACTAAAACTCACTGTGCCAGAGTAATCAATGTCATGATTCCAAACTAGCCATAAAGTCAAGGCGCCCGCAATCGACCAAATTAGGCAAGAAACAATCAAGATCAAAGAAGATCCATCCTGAGCCCCAGATGTGGGATGGGTGGGACACCTGAGAATTCCAAATTAGCAGCCCAATCTGGGTTATTTCAATTGCCATCACTACTACAGCAGACCCAAATTAATCAACATTAGTCTCAAGGAGGGACAAACGAGTAGAATAAAGAAGGGGATGGGTCCCAAGAAAGGGTGGTGCTTAATAAGCAAAACTTGGAGTTAATCCACTTGTTCTTTCCCATGTTGTCTTCCTTTAAATTGGATACCCATTTGGCTAAGCAGATAGGTCAAGTTTAATTAAAAATTAAAAATTTTTGATACCAAACAGAGTGAATGTATGTTTAATAATATGTTGATATTTGCATTGATAAAGGATAATTGAAAATATAATGATAAAAGTCAAAAAATCACCCACCCTACAAATGGATTCACTTACTTTCGATAGCTAGTCTAGGGAATTATTCAACCAAAATATTGAGAATTGCCAACAGAAAAACTTACTGCCTCTTTAAAAAGACATAATCATTCAATTTTTAATTAAAATCACTTGACCTAAGGCAAAATTTTACCTTGATATATAAGGGTCAGCTTTGTGTGCTTCAAGCTTATAGGAAGACTAGAGTTGCTAGAAAAGCTGCACGAGTGCCACTTAGGCATGCCAATACTATCTCAAACATGTACGAGCACCCATAAGACGTCGATCGTTAACTTTTCTCCTACCCTTTGCTCGAGTGATTGCTCGCACCAAAGTCGAGTGAGTATCCAGATGACCGTTTATTGAGTGTGAAATTCACAATGGAGTAATATAAAATTTAACAAATTTTTTCTCATAAGCCTATGGGAAAACCCCCACCACTCCGACAACCATAATCTTTAATCCTTTGGAAACTTTTCTTCTACGGAGACTCCAACGACGGCCTTCGTAAATTCGAACGCCACGCCCTTACATTTCCAATGAAACATTGGGAGTATTATTACTCTCCTTTGGTGCGTTTACATTGGTAGGGTCCCTTTTTTACTCTCCTCCTCAACCTCCTTACACTACTTTGATCAAATTTTTTATTAGTCATCTTGACATTATTATTAACAATTAAAACCTTTGTCAATTATTTGCTTAATTGATTGTTTTCCCTTACTACAACTCAAAAATCTTTAATAGGCTTCTATTAGCCTATGCCACGGTCGCATAAAAGTCCTAGTGAGATTCCTTTGGTGAGCTTATTGTCAAATAATTCCTGGCCTATCGTCTTACTTTTCAATACCCTCGAATCGGGCAAATTTTTTATACCATTCTTGTGACATAAAATATTTTATGTTAAATTAATCGTATTTACGGTATAACTAAATAATGATGCCAAGAAATTTCTAAAATAACCTATATATCTTTTCTTTTCTTTTTGAATTTTTATCAAATGTGTACAAGTTGATATATATATCCATACATCTATACATATATATATCCATATATATATATATATATATTATGACAAATTTTAAATAAATAGAAGTTATAACATATTTTTCCTTGATCCTCATTTTCTATTTTCATCTTTTTGATAAGTAATTGATTCTCATCTTCATTACCCAGTTGACAACTTTACACATTTAGAAAAGTTACAACATAAAATTAATGTGTACTTTTCACACAGCTGTCAATCCACATCGTTTTCTCATATCGGGCAGAACTGCTGTGTCCATGAAGGCCCTTGCTGAGGTTTCATTGCAGCTTGTGGAACGCTGATCGTGTTTCCGCTCAAATTGTACCACATCCACGTTATTGGCCCGCATGATGCATAATCACTTCACTGCACCGATCTGTTCCCGCTGGAAAGGCAAATCACCTCTCTTCTTGTTTGCACTATTTAATACTTTTTTGCAGCAACAAGACTTATTTTGTGACGACCGGAATCCTAATTATCTAACACGGCTCGGATTGCTCATGGAAAAAAATTTTAAAATTTAAAATCATTAATTATCCATCAAAATTTTAATAATTTTCAAGTAAACAACTGTTAGCCGAGTAATTCATCATACAAATATTCAAATTTAAACTACTAAAACCATAGGTCACTACCCGGAAGAACTGCTAAACTTTTGTCTATAATACATTTGGTCTGTCTCTCACTAAAATTATAGCAATTAGTTTCTAAAATTCTCTCCAATGAAAAGTCCCACAGCAAAAGTAGCATTTATCACTAGTTTTATATGATTAACTCAAATTTGGATCCAATAAATATAAGGTTGAGCCAAATACTTGCAAATGGTTTCTAGTATTTTACAAACTTTTTTTTTTTTTGCATTTTTTTTTATATAGAAAGCATTTGAATTCTAGCAAAAGGGCGTTAATAGCTTGACTATTCCAATTTGATCAAAGCCGATCATCCTTATGTTGTCCCAATAAACAACTTAATAAAGGTAAATTGGATTGATATCAATTTTAATAATTTCAGTTGTTCAAATATTTGATATATAAAATTAAATAAAATATGATAAATAGATAATGAATAAACAAAGAGATAATTGATACCATATTTATACTAATTTTGCAATGTTATATTTAGTCCCTAAGCTATGCCTGAGAGTTTGAATCTACTAAATTAATCTTTCTCTCTATGATAAAAATTAAACCTTACAATATCAGTTAACACTCTGATCTTAAAAATGTTTTTTGGAGTAATACATTTACTCTTTTATACTTAGAGAAATATGATTATAAAATTTTTCTTTCAAAAAAAGAAATATAACTAAGTGAAGTGCAAATCTCTCTATTAAGATATAAAAATTTTATGATTGAGAGAAGACATACCTACCTCAAACAATATTTATTGATCTAACAAAATGGTGTATCTTTGAATTTGGGTTATTGTACGAATTAGAAAGTTATTTGATCTCCCCTGATTGGTTGAACTGAAACAGGTCGATTTTCATCCCCAAGAATCTATATCCCACACATCACAAAGAATAAACAAGAGATTAAATGATGGCGGGGCTCGCTACCCGATATATCTTTTGATGCTAAAGTTAAAAATTTTTCTTTACTGGAAAGAAAGATGGAGGAATGCGTAACGCATGGTTGTAAGCGTGAAAAAGGGAATTTGAGTGTGTTATGGAGGACTTGACTTCAAGAGGTGTACTCAGTTGAGAGCAACTTTTAAAGGATATGCTCTTTATGAAGAGTGGCTTTGAGATGGTTGCACTCATCAGAGGAGTGGCTTTGCTAGCTCTCAATGTGTGTTAATGCCTAAATGCAAGGATTGCTTGATTTGGGGGTTTCTCCTTTCTCATGGTGGAGAATGGGCATTTATAAAGTGAGGGCCGGTTTTGCCTTCCTTAGATTTTACGGTTGGTGACAACTGCCTGCGTAAATCCACTAAGCTGTTTCGATGATCACGGGAGACAGTTAAGGTAACCGCTATTGTCTAGGAATATTTGCCCCACTGTTAGAGCAATCATGGGGGCACTATAATGAAAATTACGTTTTGAAAAGATTTGCTGAACCACAACTTCCGTCTTGAGAGCGATGCACAATTGTGGGAGTATAATTATTGGGTCACATTATAGTAAGTGTTGCCTATCGTCATGCGCTAAGTTATGAAGACTATTAGCTGTTGAGTTGGAGGGATGACCGCTAGGATGGCATATCATATAGCCCTAATTGTCCTTTTTCTATTGGGCAGTGTCAAGTCGACCTGCTTGGGCCAACTGTATTGCCCTATGGATCCTAGGCTAGAGAAGCGTCCTGGTGGGCTTCTATCTCTTGGACCTTTTTTCCTCCAATGGCCTGAGTTCTTGGGCTGGCCCATACGTTATCGTTCCTATCACTAGCCCCCCATGTCGGCAAATTTGAATTTTTAACTTCTGATATGTTAATTAATGGGATGCTAGCTATAGGCCTACATGTGTATTCCTTCCCCAGGCAACCTGCTGATTCGCCATTTAGTTGGCCGGGATTTGATTTGATCTTCTGCGGATTACACTGGCGTGGGTAACCTCTCGCATTGATTACTAGCTGATCTTTTTCTCGGCTATAAAATGAAGGGCTCTCTACGCCTTACATTACAAATCGTCTTCACCAGCCAAGTGGTATGAGAGTTCAAAGTTGACATGGAGTCTACGCTGTCACAAGTCAAGATCGGAGAAAGTTCTTCTGCAATGTTCGAAGGCAAAATCCGAGGATGCACCCGAAGTCCGCCTTAGTTACCCTATTTTATGTGGGAAGCCGTCTTGATTTTTCTCTTTTACGTCTGTCCCAAAACCAAACCAACTATTTTTCGTGCAAAATCTTGAATTTTGGGTAGCGGCTCTCTGTTTCACTCCTCGATGCTAGGTGGTTCTCTTTGCAGGACTATTTCCAACTTTGGGAAGACAGAATGTGTCTTCTCTTGCCCGCCTGAAATGTGCTATTCTTATAGTTGGGATTTCATTCCAAGGATAAGAGTCTTTTTTATTTTTCTTCTTTTTTGCTCTCGACCACTTGAAGTGAGATGTGCTAAGTGTTGAGACTTTTCTTAGTAGTTGGGAGTTTTTTTTAGTACCTACCCTCCGGTTGGGTGGGCTTCCCTCGGGGAGCACCTTCCTTCCTTAGTTGTGTGTCCCTGGGTTGATTATAACCAGGTCGCTGTTCCATGTATTCTCATTTTCTTCTAATTCGTATGTCCGTTGTTGTAAACTTGTTATACGATATAAAAGGAATTAATGAATAGAAATTCCTGAGCATTATTTATTATCATTGTTGTCTATCTCTAATAATTTTGTATGATATGAATAGTTGAAGAGCTTGAATGTTTCTTTCTTTTATGTGGTTTCTAACAATCTGACAACTTGATTGTTTGACAATTCGACTGGGAACAATGTGACTAAAATGCTCGGCTAGGGCGTGAATCAATAGAATTTGTCTCGAGTCCATCAAGGTCGAGCCTTGTCAGCCTACCATCACCTCAAGAATGGGGTGTGTCAAGGTATCATCACTTGTGTAGCACTGTCGACTCACTGATTTGTGCCTCTAGGCTGTTAGCTGTTAGCAGACTGTGTAGGGAGTTGTTGCATAAGTCATCATAACCAGCCCAATGAATTGACGTGCCGTGACACTCTACAGTATAGGCACATGTTACAGTCATTATGGAGATGCGCCTCTTCAATATCCCCAAACAATGTCATTTTTAGGTCAGGGCTTTAGCTATTTAAACTCTGAGCTTTCGCAATTTCCTGCACTTCTTTTCTCCACTAGACCCATCAGCGGCTTTGTCAAAGTTTCTTCCCAATCTAAGATATCTCCAGTATAGGTAGCCTCCACTCTACCCCATTTTTTTTTGGAAGGGGTTAAGTCGGAAGGGTTTGATAAATAAAAGAACCGATCCTTCCAACCCTTTATTGAATTTGGGTTCCCCTCGCTAATTCGATAATGCCTGTGGGAATGAACGAAATCTAATCTACCTCCTGATTGAACCGAAAGATCGCTTTCACAGTTAGGGCATCCAAGAAATGTCCATGGTGGCAGAAGAAGACACAAAAGGAAACTAGATATTGGATAGCATTGAAGTGGAGGCAAGCAACTAGAATGTCTAGAGATACCAGGATCACATACAGTGCTTAACCTTAAGAGCCTGCACCTAACCCTCCAGCTGTTTTTGTTAAGGAGGATCTTAGCAATGATAGAGTGGCCGAGGCTCTTGTAGAGAATAATGCGGAGGCGATGGCAGTTGATGAGGTGCCTCACTCGGAGGCTCTAGTGCTCGAAGTTCTGAAGGTTTTGAATGTTCCTCCTTCACCTTTAAGCTTCGGGTGCCCCCCAATGATCATATAGTGCCTCTGTTGGGTTGGAGGACTCTGCCGAGGGCTCCACTAGGTCCTTCATCCCCGGAGGAGTATCTTTTCATTGAGGTATGAGTTGTGTAGCTTCTTGGTTCTGTACTTGTTGTCATCCTTGTCTGACCACTTGGTCTTTTTTCTTGTGGCCACAGGAGGTGTTACACTTGATGAAGACTTGTTTGCGCTAGTAGGAGGAGATGATACGCCAGTGGGATGCTATGGTGTGCCAGCGAGACGCTGAGATCTCTCACTTGACTCAGATGAGTGTCGATTCGGCTGTACTCAAAGAGATGGAGGGCCTAGTGAATGCTACCATTGTCAAAGCTCTACAGAATTAAGAGTAGGCTGCTAGCCTCGACCTCGAGCTGTCTGAGTCTTGAGCGATATCCCAAGAGCTCACGAAGAAAAAAAATCTCAGGCTCTGGATTAGATCGCCTCGCTCAAAGATGCACTTCAGGGGGATGAGCAGCAACTTGTTGATCTCCAGGGTGAGTGTGCTCGGCTTGAGGGTAAGTTGAGGACCCAGTTAGTCTAGAGGAAGCTGGCCGTGTACTGAATGACACAGTCTGGGACGACATTTGCCTTTGTAGACGGATCGCATCCTTAGTGGCTCCCAACTTTCCTATTGGTTACTTTGATTTGAGGAACATTGGAACTCAATGGCAATCCAACTTGGTGGATTTCTCGGAGAGAGGAGGGGAGCCTTCCCTATCTTTGGATAGTCATTTGTTCAAGCCCTAGGCATTAGCAGTATTTCATATCTTTTTGATAGACGGATGCTCCTTAATATATATTTTGATTCTTTAAAAAATCAGCTAGACTATTTTGATAATCATCACCAATGTTTCTTTATTTATGCTATGTTCTTTTATTCAATATTTCTTTATATGTTAGCTAAGCATTATTACTATTGTCATTGAGTTTGATTCTAACGTATTGGTCTGGGTGTGCTCGTTCCCACGAGAGGAAGTTGCAACACTTCAGCTTTTTGGGGTGATGCTCTTTCCTGTGGTAGGACGTCATGGCTTGTCTGTTGGTGAGCCTCATTGGAGCCGACTGGGTATGGTTGCCATAGTCTCTTGTCTTTGGCAAAATTGGGTCGTCCGTCCACACAAATAATCAATGCTTGACCTTGTTAATGGATGTCATCACTTTTGTACTTCTGGTCCTAGTCTGCCATCTATTGTTGACTGATGGTGTTCTCTCTTTCGAGTAGATGTTATCGTACTCATACTGGTAAAGTCCCCTAAGGTTTTTACAGGGTCTCTTCGTTCTAGAGGTCCAAATCTTCAGCCAACTATTCGGGAGCATTTTGGGTAACTTGAGATAAATATCATGTTTGGCTAATGATCTGGCCGCCTAGGACCTCCTCGACGCTGCATGCCATTGGAAACTTTACTTTCAGATACAGGATTGATGTCACTGCCACGAAGACTATTAGGCAGGGTTGACTAAAGATAGCGTTATAGATCAAGGATAGGTTGACCACCAGGAACGTGAGTATGTGAGATGCTGTCTTTGGGTATATTCCTAATATGACATCTAACTGAATGGCTCCCTAGATCGGGACAGGTTCATTTTCCAGAACATATAGGGGTCCCTTTGTTGATTTTATCTAATTTTTTTTATTAAAATTTAAAGTAGATATCGAGATATAATAAATTCTTTGAGATTTTATTATCAATAAAGATTTATTTCAATTGGTAATCAATTATACAATTTGAAACAAGTACGGATACAATCAGAGGGTCAGAATGGGGAGTTAATACATATGTAATATTGTTGTCACTAAAATTAATAACATCATTCTTAACTCTTACCATTGGCTCCTTACCGTTGGAAGCTTTTTTTTTTTTCCGGTGATTTGAGGCATTACTCTTGAGTTGTCTTTTGGCCACTATGTTGACTGTCCTGACTGCAACTCGGTTCCTCAGCTGCTACTACCACTCCAACTCATCTTCTTCTGCTCAGTTAGGGCCTATCCTGGGTCTCATAGGAATCTGGTGATGTGCTTTTTTTGGACAAGGGCCTCTATCTCTTTTTACAGTATCTGACAGTTCTTGGTGTTGTGACCCAATGATTGATGGTAGAAGTAATAGATAGACTGATCTTCTTCCTTCGGGATTTTGGGCTGTTTCAGTCACTTCAAGAAATTTTTGTCCTAAATTTGTATAAGGATCTTAGTCCAGGAGTCATTTAAAAAAGTCAGATTCAGTGGTCTGAACTCCCTTCAAATGCCTAGCTTCATCCTAGGCGGCTTCTTGAGATCTCAAGAGTTGGTGTTATCTTCGTTCCTCTTTCTCACATTTGTTGACTCCTGGGGGAGGTAGTATATGCACTCTGGTTGCTTTGCATTATTTTTTGTGACTATATATGCACAGGTGAGGGTCTCAACTTTTTAGAAGGTTTAGGGTTTCTGATGGATCAGGTGCTTCAAGAAGTTGCCTAATTATAAAGTTATTTCAAAGGCGTTTAATTTTATCTCATCAGTAAGCTTGGAAATCTTTTAGGCCTTGGCATTAAATCAGGCCAGGAAGTGTTTTAGGCTTTCGCTTGGCCCGTGTCAAATGCGAATAAGGTGTCAATATTGCATTTCTTTCCTTTGGCTGGAGGTGAACTATGACAGGAAGCTGTCGGTCAGTTCTTGAAACGTCCAGATTAGATTTTGCTATACGCAGTAGAATCAAATCAGAGCATCTCTCTTGAAGGTCAGAGGGAAGCATAGACATATGGCGGTGGCGTCTAGGCCTAGGAAGCCTAGCAGGGTATAAAAGTGATCGAGATGGTTCATCGAATCAAAACTCCCGTCATAGGATTTCAGGGTTGGCATCTTAAACCTGTGAGGGAGGTTACGTCCGGATGAGTGGTGACCTTCTCGGGTCAGCGGAGTGTCTATCCACGCTCCTTCTGAACACCTACTACTCGATCTTTCTCATTCTCTCCTCTATCTAAGAGGAGGATGTAATTCTATTGGCGTTAACAAAGGTCCTTAACTTTGAGTGGTTCGAAGAGATGTGTTGGATAGGGCGGTTAGGGGCCCTCCTTGGCCGGGTGTTGCATAAGGCTTCTTCTTAGACTGGGGGTCTCCAATCTTCACAGGAGCAGTGTGGATTTTGTCGCTCTAAACTTTCATCTTGCGCTAAGTGGCTCAGTCAGCCCTCCTACTGAGTCTGGGCTCTGTCGCTTGTGGCCCTCTGGACCTTAAGGTCGTCAGGCTATTGGGTCTTCTTGGTGGGGTATCTTTTCCTCTGATTTCTCCTCTTAGAAGCCGAAGTGTGGGAGATGGAGGGAGCCTCCAATTGTTGACCGTCCAGGCGAATGCATAAGGTCTAGAACAGTTTGGACGTGGTATCTATCTGTGTCACGAGTATCCGTACATCAAAGGCTGCCTGTTCGTCCCTAAGACTACCCATGAAGGGGTCGTTATCATGGGAGATGATAACTCTGGCCGGTGCAGTAGCTTGTACCATAGTGTTAGCCATGTTTACTTGTTTTGGTTGTGGGAAAGAGCTTTTTATTACAGGTTCCGATAGATAACGTTAATGATACATTTCCATATCCGAGTCGCCGTATAAATTAATGAGCCACTTAATCTCGTTCAATAGATTGAATTGAAGTGGATCCAGTTTTCATTTCTGAAAACTTGGATCTTACATACCATAAAAATAAACATGAGGTTAGAGGATGGTGGAACTCGCTCATTGGTATGTCTTTCGATATTTCAGTCAAAAATCTTTCTTTATTAGAGAGAAAGATAGATGAATGCATAACATACGGTTACAAATGTGAAAAGGAAAATTTGAGTGTGTTATGGAAGACTTGACTCTGAAAGGTGTGTTGAATTAAGAGTGGCTTTTGAAGAGTGCGCTCTTTATAAAGGGCTGTTTTTAAATAATTGCACTCATCGGATGAGTGACTTTACCGGCTCTTAGTGTGTGTTAGCGCCTGAGAGTCAAGAAAGTGCTTCTGAACGTTTGGATTGCTTGATTACTTGATTTGGGGTCTCCCCTTTCTCTTGGTAGAGAAGGTGTATTTAGAGAGTGAGGGCCAATTTCGCCATCCTTAGGCATTATGGTCGGTGATAGCTGCCTGCGTGAATACGTTGATCTATTTCGGTGCTCACCAGGGATAGTTATAGTAACCATTGTTATTTTGAAACATTCGTCTTGTCATGGGGACGCTATATGACAATTTCCTTCTGAGAGGATTTGGTGAGTTATAATTGCCTTCTTAAGAGTGTTGTATTATCATAGGGGCGCAATCATTGGGCTACATTATTGTAAGTGCTACCTGCCATTATACATTGAGTTGTGAAGACTGTTAGTTGTTAAATTGGAGAGACAACCACTAGGGCGGCACATCACGGAGCCCAAATTACTTGTTTTTTGCTAGGTAGTGCCGGGCCGAGCCACTTAGGCCAACCGCATTACCATCTGGATCCTAGGCTAAGGAAGCATCTTGCAGGGCTTTCATCTCCTGAGCATTTCTTCATCTAGTGGGCTGAATTCTTGGATTGGCCCATGGGTTGCCGTTTTCATCACTAGTTTTTTTTTTTAAATTGTATCAAATAGTTAACAAGTCTAAAAAAATATAAATCGTACATTTCTAAAAATTCTGTCAAGTATATTTTTATTTAAAATTTGAGTCGAAGCCAAATTGGGTTTTGATTAGGATTTAGAGTAATGTTAGTTTAAATTTCTAGTGCCTACCTAATCAAATTATCTAACTTTAAAGAATTATTATTTTCAAAACATAAATCTAAATTTCTTGTATGATATATTTAAGAAAACTTTGTGATGTATATTTTCTATAAAAAATATGTTTTATATTTTATGATAAATATAAAAATTCAAATTGAATTAATTACATAATATGTATAAATATCAACTTCATGATATTAGTTATATTCATACAAAGAAATGATTTTTACACAGAAATTATAAGTTTTAAATTTGAATATATATGATCTATTAAAATTACAATCAATTATAATATATTTGTAATTATTAAAATAAATAAAACAATCTTGAACTAACACTTTAATCCAATTTAAATGGCTACTAGTAATACTAACACAATTATTAACGATGGTAGTGCCGTCTAATCTCTTTGGATACTTATACAAATATATTCATATTGGGATTTATGAAATACTCTCATACAAAATTTCTTGTAAGTATTATTGTTCTCATCAAAGTGGAGTTTCGTTATTCATTGATAAACGGGATTCAGGCCTAATGATATCTAGAGAGGTTTATATGTTGAAGCACGAAATTAAAAATAATCGCAATTTCAATACAAGTACAGATTTATAAAACTCGAACATAAATTACTACCATTCACATAGACAGTGCAAATTAAAATACAAATATATAGAGAATGCACAATATAACAACAACGAGGAATTCTTAACTTCATATTTTTAAGAAAATTATTCAAACTAAAAACAAGCTAGACCGATAAATAAACGTATTAACCCTAGTCAACTAACTCTTGGCACATGACTATCTGAGGCCATGATTAGATCTATAATGGTCCATGTTAAGTCGGAAGAGATTGACGGTAGGTAGAAAAACAAGCTAACTAAATACGGACTTTATACAGACTTTACAAAAGGGAATGACCATGGAAGGAAACAATGTTCTCTGCCATCCGAACTCGGTGTCATATGTAAAGCTAGAAACTGTTGGAATTCGACCCAGATATACATATAACTCAGTACAGTAGAATAAAATTCAAATCCCCAATCAAACGTCAACCAACTAAACTCGTGAGTATAAGAAATATAATGATACACAATATTTTTAATGTGAAAAATTATTTTCAATTAAAAAAAATTACTAGATAAATTTTGAATAAATCTACTATAAAAGTGCCGATTACAAGTAACCCCATTTGAAATATTTGATACCTAATTTGATGTAGGAGAAGGGGGAAGGAGGGGAGGAGAAGTAGAAGGAAGTGGGAGAAAGGTGTTAGGGTAATTTTTATGATTGGCATATTCCGTGACCCTATGTGATCGTGTGTCGATGTCGGGTTGTGTTTTGTCGAAACAGATTTCCGTACCTATTCGTTTCAGCTTCCAGGAATACTACGTTTGCCGTGAGCTCGAGCCCAAAATCCAGAAGCCCTATGCTCGCTGTGTGCTCGCCGTGAGTTTGAGCCAAAAATTTAGAAGCCCTGTGCTGCTTTGTGCTTGCCACGAGCTCGAGCTTGAAATCCAGCAACCTCTCACTCGCTGCACGCCTACTCCCCACTCGAGCATGCTGAGGGTTTCATGTGAAACCTTATGTGCGCTCGAGTCCCGCTCAAGCGTCGCGGCAATGAGCAACTTTTGTAAATGTATTTTTTGAGCCATCTATAAATATACATATATAATCAGTTGTCTTAACTCTTGATTGATGGTTTTGGAGCTGTCCCACTTGATAGAAAATCATTTTCCACTCCATTAAACGTGTTCTAATTGAGAAAACCGATCTTTTCTTATTGTGCTTCATATGCTAGCAATTTTCTCACAACTTTCTCTTTATCAATCTATCACCTTTACCCTTCTACCTTTGTTGGTGACGTTGGTACATTGAAGAAGGGGATCCGATCGTGTGTAGCAATTCAAATGGCAAGAGAGGAAAGATTGATATGAAGACTGGAAGGCGTCAGGTTCCGTTACCGTGGGTAAATCTCAAGAGTTCCTTAGTATGGATTACAAGACGGGAGTAAGTCGGTTAGGTTAGCATGTCATTACCACCCGGTATGTAAGTTGATTTTCATAGTGCATTTTTTTTCTGGCCGTTGAAACCCGGAGGATTTTTCTCGATTACCATGGGTGTCGAGATTTTTTTTTATCATAAAAAATCAGGCCATTTATTATTATTTATGATCTTTTATATTTTGCATGCTTGTCATTATCGTTAGTATCTAGAAATAAATATTCTTTACATGTATTGAATATTTAATTTTTACTATTTTTGCTATTTTTACTGGGGTCAAAATTTGATTACAAAATTTAGGACAAAAAGTCCTTTTTCAATTGGTATCAAAGACTCACCCCGATCTACGACCCCGATCTAGATATATACTAGTCAATCTTTGTCGGTTCCTCCATTCTTTGATGGGAGTAACTATGCCTATTTGAAGGCCTAAATAAGAGCCTTTCTCAAATTAATGGATCAGTGTGTATGGGCTAGTACTCAAATTGGGTGGACTCTACCCAAGAGTGGTGATGAACCAAAAGTTCTGTCTTTGTTGTCAAAAGAAGAACTTGATGATTGTAATTTGAATAGTAAGGGGTTACATGCTATTTTTATGGCTGTATCTCCCAATGAGTTTAAACGTATTTTAATGTGCGAAACCTCTAAAGATGCGTGAGACGTTTTTGAAATCACTCATGAATGTACTAAATTGGTTAAAAATTCAAAATTACAAATGCTCACCACTCGATTCGAAGAAACGCGAATGAAAGATGACAAAATATTTGATGAATTCTATGAGCAATTAAATGATATTATAAATTTCACGTTTAATTTAGGAGAACAGATTACTAAAAATAGAATTATTAGAAAAGTTCTACGATATTTGCCTGAACGATTTAGACCAAAAGTTACTGTTATTGAAAAAAGTAAAGATTTAGATAAATTAAAAATAGAAGAATTTATAGGATCCCTTCAAACTTATGAGCACACACTACCATAGTCAAGAAAGAATAGATCAATTGCTCTAAAATCAAGTAGGGAAGAGAGAAACCGGGATTCCAATGAAGAATCGTGTAGTGATGACGATTTTCTCTTATTTGTTAAGAATTTTAAAAAATTTTTGAAGAAAAATAAATCTTCATCAAATAAACTTGATATGGATTTAAAACGTTCACCTAAATTTGAGAAGAGAGACCGACGTGAACTCAAGAACTTCAAATCAAAAAATACTCAAGGAGTTCAATGACATAAATGTAAAGGGTTTGGCCACTATTGGGTGGGTTGAATGCCCAAACCTTAAATACCAACAAGGTCAACTTTTTAAAGCTAATGTGACCTTAAACAATGATGAAGAAGAAGATGTTGAAAAATATTCTGAAGATGGCCCTGTCAAGTACGTGGCTTTTATGATCTCAATGTGTGACAATTCTATAGAAAATTTTAATTAATTTGATGACTATGAGGATGAGTTAGAAGCTGAATTTAATGGGTTTCAAAAAATATATGATAAACTGTTTAGAAAATATTTAAAAATAAAGAAATTAAATAGAACCTTAAACAGTAGAGTCATAGATTTGGAAAAAAAAAATTAGCTAAAAAATCTGAGTTAGATACTAAAGTTCAAGAAGTTGAGAATCTGAAAAACTCATTTACTAAACAAATTACAATTCTAGAATCTGAACTTGAAGCTATTAGAAATTATTTGAAGTAATTTTTAAATGGGTCTAAAAAATTAGATTATATGCTCGGGTTGAAAAAAATTAGTGAAAATAAATAGGGTTTGGAGTATGTTGAGAACATTCCCCAAAATGGCGTGAAACCTAAAATTATTTTCATTTCCGCAATAAAAATTTCACACCACAATGCTAGAATATCCAAAATCACTAAGCAAACTCCTCGGCGTATGAATAACAGATTTAATTCAAATTATTTGGTTGATCCATATAGCCAAAAAGTCATGAATAAACCCATCAAGTTTCTGCCAGCTTGTCATGCTTGTGAAAAGATTGGCCACATTCATCCCCGCTGCTACACCATGAATTTTCTATACAACTAAAGACTGGGGTTAAAAATGAATAAATTTGTTGATCACATTTAGAAATTAAATGAACAAGTAAAAAGGTTAAATGAGAAAGTAAATTCAATGTGACAAGTATGGGTTAAGAAAAGTGAGCTTCATTACCCCTTGGCTATTCGTGAAAAAAAGGGGGAGACCTATTTTACTTTGATAGGGGGAGATTAGGGGAGACGTGATTATTTATATTAGGGGGAGTCTTATTATTTTTGTGAGGGGAGTTCTTCTTAGATTTTCGTACTGCTTATATTTCATTCATTTTACTACTGCATGTTGATTGTCTTTGTCTAGTGTTACCGTTTTTATTATATCATATTATATTATGCCTTGTTGGTACTAACCCTAATTGACCAGGCAACTCAGTTACAATATTAACGCAGCAGTTATACTATCGACACAGCAGTGCTAGTGTAGATTTTTTTTATCTTTTATTGTATCATTTATACTTCTCACTAGTCATAGATTTTTATGTACATGGGTTCTATCTCGGTGGTGTCTGAACCCGTGCTTTACTTGTATTTTTTTACTTTATCCATTTTGTCACGGAATTATCAAAGGGGGAGATATTTAGTGTAATTTTTATGATTGGTATATTTCGTGACCCCATATGATCGTATGTCGATGTCGGGTTGTGTTTCGTCGAAACATATTTCTGTATCTATCCGTTCCAACTTTCAGGAATACTGTGCCTGCCGTGAGCTCGAGCCCAAAATCCAGAAGTCCTGTGCTTGCTGTATACTTGCCGCAAGCTCGAGTCCAAAATCTAGAAGCCCCGTGCTTGCTGTGTGCTCGCCACGAGCTCGAGCCTAAAATCCAGCAACCCCTCGTTCACTGCGCGCCTGCTCCCCACTCAAGCGCGCCGAGGGTTTCACATGAAACGTTATGTGCGCTCATCGCGTGCTTGAAGCCCGCTCAAGCGCCGCGACAATGGGCAACTTTTTTAAATGTATTTTTCGAGTCCTTTATAAATATACACTTATAATCAGTTGCCTTAACTCTTGATTGATATTTTTGAAGCCGTCCCACTTGAGAGAAAATTATTTTTCACTCCATTAAACGTGTTCTAATTGAGAAAACCGATCTTTTCTTATTGTACTTCATGTGATAGCGATTTTCTCATCACATTCTCTTTATCAATTTATCACCTTTACCCTTCTACATTCGTTGGTGACGTCGGTACGTTGAAGAAGGGAATCCGATCGTGTGTGGCAATTCAAGTAGCTAGAGAGGGAAGATTGACGTGAAGACCGAAAAACATCCGGTTCCGTTGTCGTGGGCAAATCCAAGGAGTTCCTTAGTAGGGATCATAAGACGGGAGTAAGTCAGTTAGGTTAATGCATCGTTATCACCCGGTTTATAAGTTAATTTTCATAGTGTATTTTTTCCCTGGCCGTTGAAACCCGGAAGGTTTTTCTCGATTACTGTGGGTATCGAATTTTTTCATCGTCACCAAAAATCGGGCATTTTATTATTATTTATGATCTTTTATATTTTGCATGCTTATTATTATCGTAAGTATCTAAAAATAAATATTCTTTACGTGTATTGAATATTTAATTTTTACTACTTTTACTATTTTTACCGGGGTCAAAACTTGATTGTAAAATTTAGGACAAAAATCCTTTTTCAAAAGGGAAAAACACAAGGAGGAGAGAGAAGAGAAGTAGAGATCAACAGAAAGAAAAGAGTCGCAATTATTTAATTTTTATTTAATTTTTTATTTATATATTTAATATTAGAGTTAGGATTCTCATATAGAGAACATCCATCCTAGATTAATTAAAAAATAAATATAATTTTTTAATTAATGATATCGTAAAATTAGAATATAATATGATATATTTTTTTAAGATAAAAATAAAATAAAATTTTATCAAATAAAAATTTTTAAATAAAATAAAATTTTTTCTAATAAAAAAAATTAAAATTTTAATATGTGAATTAGTAAACAGTGAATAAATAAAGAACAGAGGAAGTGTGTAAACAAATTATAATCTTTCACTTGTACTCGCAAAGAGGGGGCTGCTTTGCGCAAGGGAGTTATTATATTATTGATTTAATTATTCAGATATAATTTTAAAAAAAATTAAAAATATATGAAAATAAATTTTTTGATTATTTTTTATAATACAATTATTTTTATATTTTAACATTTAAAAAAAATTATGAAAAACTAATTTTATAAATTTTTATATAATGACCGTTAGATTATCTTAAATTTAGCTGTCCACATGTTAAAAATCCGGACTTCTGTCCACGTCCTTGCTCACATGTAGACCAGGCCTCGGGCCAATCTTATCAACTATAAACTCTCAAATTTTAAAAATTTTGAAGTTATCTATAAATTTTTATTTTATTATAATATGATGATTCTGATACCTTAATATTTTATAAATTAAAAAATTAAATTTGGGTCGTGGGATTACCTTCAATCTGTTGGGATTTGAATTACTTCCCTATGAAAATTATTATTGTATTTGCCGCATGGGTTTTTGTATGAGGTAATGTGGCTAGAGTGGTATACTTGGTTGGAGTGAAATAAAGGCCGGAGTGGTTACACTTAGTAGGAGTAGAAGAAAGGTTGGAGTGGTTACACTTGGTTGAAATGGAAGAAAAATCAAAGTGATTACACTTGGCTATAGTGGGAAAAATATCAGAATGGTTATACTTAGTTATAGTGAAAATCTTTTGAGTGGAATTTCCAAAGTGAAAATTTCGAAGTGGAATTCCAGAGAGGTTCATAAGGTCGGAGAGGATCACAAGGTCGAAGAGATGAAAACTTGCCGGAGTAATGCTGCTAGGATAAAGTTACAAGGTAGGTCAAATACTGAAGGCTGGGGACTCTAACTGATGATTGAAGATACTAATTAATGGACGAGGACACTAATTGATGGTTGAGAACTTGTCTGAAAAAGTTGATCATCTGTAAAGTTTGCGCAAACTACTTTGCAGAAAAGGGAGTTGACTTTTAGGGTTTGTAATTGATTTTGCAGAGGAGGTCAATTGTTCCCGACAGAAAGACGGTTTTACAGAGTAAGTGGCAGGTTTTATAGTGTACGCAATCGTCTTATAGAGTAGGTGATCGTCCGATACCTTATATATATATATATGTATATATATGTATACAGAGTGCGAGGGAGAGTGCGTAAAAATGAAGAAACACAGAAGAAACAAATGAGTTGTGATTTACTCTTATTTTCTATTTTTTCAAAATTTGTGTAATTAGAATCTTTGTAATCAAAATTTTTCGCAGTCAGTTTTTCATAGTGAGTTTTGTGTAATATCACCCCATTTTTATTTTATTTTTATTTTTCTAAGAAATAACTAAAAAAAACAGTAATAAATAGGGCGACACTGCTGGTTCGTGAAGCAACATCCCCAAACACAGCTCCTCACTCCTGACTTTCCATAAGGAGCGTGGGAGGGAAACAAGGTAGTTGAAGCACACATCATAAATGCATAAATCAAGAACGAAAAATTAAGACGCCAGCTCCATGCTGCAGGCTCAATGATAAAGAAACTCGTCTTCTTGATTTCTTCCGCTGAATCAATGTCTCAATAAATATCCTTATCTACCCACCTGCCATCATCATTTAATGCTTACTTAAATAAATAAGCTCTCTCTCTCGTCTCCCCGCTTCTGTCTCTAATTTGAAGTATGTGTAATGAACGTACGCTACCTAGATACTTATAATGGGGGATGCTGAAGCAATCCTTCGTTTCAGGGAGCCCATGCTGCTGCTCTTTGTAATTTTATTCTCAGCTTTACCTTTTTCCTCTGCCTTCTCGGTTGGATTCTACACATTTTCTTGCCCCACTGCTGAATTCATAGTAAGAGACACAGTTAGATCAGCCACTTCTGATGATCCAACCATCCCTGCCAAGCTGCTTCGGCTTCTCTTTCATGACTGCTTCGTTGACGTAAGTGCACTGTATAGTGTTTTTTTATGTGCGAACTAATAATTATGAACTGCTTTTGTTCAAGTCAGTGCACGGACTGTTTTGTTTAAAGGTGGAGATTTATTATTGCCTGTGTCAAGCAGGGTTGTGACGCATCAGTGTTACTGGAAGGAGATGGGACAGAGAGAGTTGACCCAGCAAACGCTTCTCTTGGAGGGTTTCGAGTCCTTGATTCGGCAAAGAGAGTGCTTGAGATGTTCTGCCCAGGCATTGTTTCTTGCGCTGATGTTCTTGCTCTTGCTGCTAGCCATGCTGTTGCATTGGTAACAGCCTTGTTCTCTTGCTTCAGGAATTTCTGCTATTTCCCGCATGCAAGTCCTTTGACCCTGAAGTGTGCGTCTTAACACAACCATAAGTTTAATTTGAGGTTAATGATTTAAACTAGAAAAACATTTCATCTGCAGTAAAGGAACAAGACTCAAACATTTCGATAACGAATAAAAATCCCAGAGTGAAAAAAATCTCAAGATAATGAAGAAGCCACCTCAAAGGGTTTTTTTAATATGGGCATGAAAACCATCTTACGACCCAAAATAACAACACTTAAGTCTCCCTAGCTGACTGACTCTTTGCATGTGATCCATACTGAAGAACTCTCTATTTGGACAAAAGGCTCGGTCAAACAGAATGCACATAAATACACACAGAGAGAAAAAGAAGCACACATAAGTTTTACGTGAAAAATTCTTTCTCAACTAATGAAAAAAATCATAGGATATAAAATCTACAACAAGTCTACTATGTGAAAATTGGTTACAGAAAATTTTTTGAGATAGAAGTATTCGCTACACACTCAGATGGACAAAGAAAAACTTTTCTAGAGTAAACAAGGAAACTCTCTTTCTTCTCACTCTTTGTATTTCTCTCTTATTCATTACTGGTAGTGCACTCATCTTTTTCTCTTTTCACACTCCTACACTTTACCGTTATGTGCTTTCCTTTGGACACTTGACTGCCTCTCTAATCCTTTTCTCCCACAGTTTTTGGTCTCTTGTGTTATATTCACAGCATGCCCATCATGCATATTTTAAAGATCCTGCCTGGAGACCATCTACTAATAGGTAGATTGCATGTGGACAAATATCTGCTACCAGTTTTGCAACCTACCATTAAATACTTTTTCATCAACTATGCAACTTGCCACTGCACATACGACACACACCCTGTAGGTCTGCAGCCTGCTCTGTAAAGCCAACTGCTTGTTACGTTAGTTGCCACGATGCTCTTGATCCTTACTGCCCTCAAGTCCATGGATTATCAACCGTTCTTTGTGCCGTTGATCATCATAGAGTTGTTGGGCATTCCTTGATGTCTCCGGGCAACAACGTCCTTGGGCCTTATTGTTCTCCTCGGCCGTTTTCCATACAACCGAAAGTGCCACCCGCCTTTCATTTTCCTTCCTGGGCATTTCATACCGGTAACACCACCGGTAAATTTTGCACCTTCCACTTTGCCACTCAACTTGACCGGCCATTTGCATATATGGGCCAAGTCCACTGGGCGCCTTCCCTTTTGCTCATTGGCCGTTCGCGCACCAACAGAACCTCACTCCCATTTGCCTCCTTTTGCCGGTCAGCATATTGACAGGCAAAATGCACCAAGGCTTCCATGCGCTTTCCATTTGCAACCTTGGCTGTCACCATCAGTATTTTGTCCATGCCTTTTGACACTTTTGTCCGATCAACACGTTGACCAATAAACCTTGCCTCAGAAGCTTCCGCACGCCAATCGGCCAATAATCCCCCTTGGATATTCTTTGGTCGGTCAACACGTTGATCAGTACTTTTGCACTACAGGCCTTCGCATGCCTTTCAGCCGGCAGCCTCCTTCAGCTGGTCAACCCTGTTGACCGGAATCCACAACCGGCCATTTGTCTTCCACTGGTCAACAAAGTTGACCGGCAAGCCTTCTCCGCATTTTCACTCCTACATAATTTGCTCTCCAGAAATCCACCGATGATATTCTCATTTGTTGAGTTACCCCACAAGGGAGTAACCAAACCCAACACTCTTCTCATTACTTCTCCCTAACCAAGGATCCAATCCTTTGGTGCCTCAATCTATATGTAAACCCTCCTTTGTCCTCAATGGAACTCTAGCTTTCGATGGTTTGGATGAAGAATAGTGTGGAGATTTCTTACAAACAGAAAATTTTGTTCAATATATGAGTCACTCTCTGATGTGTTTTCTCCCTGTTGGAAGATCTTAGCAAAATTCACTTCTATCTTTGCACACGTGCATCTCCTATCTTTTTTTTTCTCAACTTGTAGAAGAGTTCGGCCGATAAAGCCAGACCACGGGAAGCCTTAAGCTTTGGTGTCGTGCAAAGCTATTGGGTTTTGGTCACTCCTTTATAAATGTCTCAATAAAAAGAAGGTCATTAAAAAAATCGTATGAGGGTCGTGCAATGATCAGAATGTTCACGTGCACGGTGAGCGGCCAAGAGGCATGGCAGAATTGGTGCACTTGAGTCTCGCTCGAGCGCATATTAAGCTCCGATTTCAGATTGCTACAGATGTATCAACACTCGAGTCTCGTTTGAGTGGAGCTTGAGCGCCAACTGCAGAGTCATCTCTGCACGTGGCTCACTCAAGTGGCGCTCAAGCGCGGTTTGTGATTATAAAATCGTGCGAACATGATTTTAGGGTTAGTTTCAAAAATTTTGAAACTAGTCTCTACAAGGGGCACTACACCAAGAGAGAGGAGAGAAGAAGAGAGAAGAGGAAGATGTTCGACATCCAATTGAGATCCGATTTGAGTTCTGTTCTTTGCTAAGGTCAGCTACGTCATTCTGAATGTGATTTCTAAACACGTATTTTTATTTGGTTGCTTTTATTTCTTATTGTATTTATCTTGTAGATTATCGGATATATTGAAATGCGATTGTAATTGCTCATTCTTTACTAGGGTTTATAGTAAAGAGATTTTGAAAGGGGTTTTTGTAACTAATAATTTTATAGTGGATTATTTTAAAATTTGATCCGTAAATTTTTCTTTGGTTGAAAAGAGTTTTACATATTAAAAATTATTGTACATTGTTATATTTTTTTACTCATAATTTTAGTGGCTGACGGTTGATGGAGGATTTGGGTTTATTCTGCTACGTCGGGTTGTGTGTATTCGGGTCGGATCTCCAACAAGTGGTATCAGAATGAGGTTGTAAACTTTTGATTTGATGGTGTCGACTTCTAGGAGCTTGCCATTTTGTATTGAGCAATTTAATAGAAAAAATAGTTTCATGCTATAGTAAAAAAGGCTGATGAATATTTTGATTAGGGAAGAAATGGTAAAAATACTTTGGAGTAAGGAAGATAAGTTGGAAAATATGATAGAGGAGGAGTGGCAAGATAAGAGCGATCTTACTAATCATACAATCAAGTTGTATATTACGGATAATACTCTTCAAGAGGTCATTGGCTTTTTCGATCTAACGGAGATCTGGGCAAATCTTGAGAGTTGATATAAGTCTAAAGGAAAAAGAAGTTTTATGGCCTGCATTTGTAGGAAGGGGGAAGTTTCAAAAAGTATTTGAATGAGTTCAACTGGATTTTGATACAAATGTCGGTATTTGATGAAAAGATTGAGGAAGACAAAGCGTTAGTATTATTAGCTTCTTTACCGACTTTGTATGATCATATTGTTACGACGCTATTGTTCGGAAAGGATATGCTCAGCCTGAATAAGGTGGTCATTTTCTTACTTACAAATGAATCAAAGCGAAGGAGAAGTGCTGAGGTGTTGGAGGAGCCAAGACTTTTGGTATCTACTAGAGGTCAGGAACATAGGAGATCGAAAGATCAACGTAACAAGTTAGAGAGGAGCAACGGTCGGTCCTAGTTTTAGAATATGGAATCTTCTATTGTGGTAAAAAGGGCCACATAAAGTAGGACTACCTCAAGAGAAAGCAGGAGAAGGAGGACGGAGGCAAGCGTCATGAGAGGAAAGATCATAATGACGATGGTCGGCCATCTATCGCTTTATGTAGAGACCTTATGGTGGTCAACACAGGAAAAACACGGAGCTTTTTGAGTTAGAAGATGAATTGGATGATGGATAATGGCTCCTCACATCATACAATATCGAGAAAGTCCTTCATTAGCTATACGTTTAAGGATTATGAGGTATTGAAGATGAGTAACGATGGCTTATCGAGGATTATTGGTATCGAGAATGTTAGCTTGCGGACAAGCAACGGGATGAAACTCGTGTTGAAGGGCATGTGATATGCCCCGAATTTGGGGTTAAATGTGATTTCAATTGAAAAACTTGATGATAAAGGTTTCAGCATGATGTTCAAAAAAGGCTAGTGAAAACTTACCGAATGTGCCTCGATTGTGGTAAGGGAAAGTAGGTGATTAGGTCAGTATTTGATTAAGGCTTTGGTTACCATGGATAATGCTAAGGTGATCAATGGTGGCATCGGTCAAGGTAGCAGGAAGAAGAGGTCGAGGAAGAGTGTAAGGGGGAGTAATTCTACTGTCGAGGAGAAGCCAAAGGAGAGTGGGAAGAATTCAAATTCAGTAAAGTGAAAGAGGATATCATTTACGCTTATAGAGGCTGATATCAGGATCCTAATTGAAGGAAAGTTGCCAAAATGTTGGTAATGATGGCAGTCAATAAAGGCGAAGGTTCCCCCCCAAATTCGTGAGGGGAAGTTAGTTGGGTTTTGTCATTTTCTTGTGGGTGGCTCAACAAACTGATAAGTCATCATAATTCGGAGTGCTGCAAACTGATTGTAGCAAAGATTTGGAAACCAATTTGCCAGAGTGTCAAATGTCAAAGAGGGCAAAATGGCCAGTTTTATCAAAATGTCCGGTTGAGACAAAATGGCCGGTTGTAGTAAATTAAACGGTTGGGCAGAAATGGCTGGTTGCAGTGAATTTCTAGAATGCAAGGCAAGAATGGAATTTCAAAATTTAAGGCCAAAATGAATAGCCGAAGTGAAAAATGTCGGTTTGCAATTTTGGATTGGAATGACAGTTTAGCCGATTTGCTTTTACCGGTATGGAATGCCGGTATGGCTTGGTTGGAATGGTTGGAATTTTCGGAATGGATAAAATGGAATGGCCAGGAATGAAATTGGCGGTTTGAAATTTTTGGAATGGAAATTTCGAAATACAGTTGGTCGGTTTGAAATTTTAAGGTCCGAGGACTTTAAAGTAAAAATTTGAGAATTTTGGTCAATACTTGGGAACTATAGAAAGTTGGTCACCCACAACATCTATGCAATAAGTTTTTTCAGAAAAAGAAGTTGACTCTTAGAATTGGCACCTGATTGGTTGAGCAGGTCAATTCCTCCTGATAGAGTGACGATTAGTGGAGTTGGTGGGCAAAACTAGTGATAGGTTATAGAGTTGGTGGCAGGTTTTACATATACGCAACTTGTCTACTGGGCATAGAGATTGTTTACGGGTGAAAATTATATATATATGCATGCTGGGCATGCAAACGACATATGCGTAGAGTGCAGAGAGAAGTGAGAAGGAGAAAAACTTCTGAGAGATCAAGGAATAACCAGACTTTACTGTTATATTCTTACTCTCTGTTTTTTGTTTCCAGCTCTCAAAGGATTTTTGTAGCCAAAAAGGGTTTCTATAACCATTTTCAGTGATACTTATTTTGTAAACTAAGTATTTCGTGGTTTTTTCTTTTTATTTCAGAAAAGAGCTTTCCACATAAAAATTTGGTGTGTTGTTACTCTTTCTCTCATATTTCTCTATTATATTTGTGTTTGTGCTTATCATTTTTGTCCAACTCTGATTTGTCCGACTGGCAACTATTTGTTGGAGAAAAACATTGAAGGCACGGTGACCGAGTGGACAAAGCTCTCGGACAGCAATACAGAGCAGAGCTTTCGGACGGACAAGAAAAGTAACGATAGAAAAACGGGAGAGAACACACGAAATTTTAACGTGGAAAACCCTTCTTCAATCAAGGAAAAAACCACGAAAGAATACACTATAAAATGATTATTTACAAGTGTTAGTTACACAAGCTCAAACGAAAAAAAATAATCTCAAGTGTACAATCTCTCTCTAAAAGTGTTTCTCACTCTATCTTTACAACAAAACTTGCCCACAACTCTCTCAAGGCTCACTCCAAGGCTGCTCACAAAGACACGGCACAAGCACTCCAAATCATCTTGGCAGCACTCTTGCACTCACACACATAAGCAATGGCACACAAGCCTTGTATATATACACAATGGGCTAAGTGGACAGATGGCCACCCTATTGGCACTAGAGTGGCAGGACCATGCTGCCTAGGCCTGCCATAGCAGGCACACGCTCGGCGTGCCAGAGTAGTAGGCCTGACACCTGGGAAGTTGCAGCCGCCTCAACATTTAATTAGAGTAGGTGACCAACCCACCTATAAACGCGGTTGCAACAGGCCTATGAAGATAGAGTCAACGCTTACGCTCTCAGGGTCCTCGTCTATGTCCTCAGCAACCTCTCGGACATGATGCCTCCAATAAGCCCTCGTTCGCTTTAACAGGCTTCTCGGACCAATCATCAAAATCTTCGTCCATTTCTCCAATGGAGTCTACGGACAAAAGTGCCACTTGGGAGTGACCCCAATACTATTTTCCCTACAACAAGTCACTACATTTCATTTAGAAATTTGTATAAAGGAGATGCAAGCCTTGCGTGAAGGCTATCTGCCCCATGTGAGAAAAGAGCCATTAATAGAGCAGTACATTGGAACAAGGATATGAGTCAATGGAGCTACCGGGAGAATTTACTGCAAGCCTAGGGTAGTTCTTTGGGATGATTGCTGCCTATTGAGTGGTCTAGTGGAAGGTATAGAAGGCTGAAGAGAAAGAGGATCCCCACATGATTAACAATGGTCTCTCAAAATCACTTCAAACTTACGTGTATCGTGAACATCTTATATATCTAGAAAAATCTCTCAATGCTGGGATTAATATATTGTTAAATTTTGGATCATTTTTTTTATAAGTCTTATATCCAATGTATAGGTCATCTAGATGTTTGCTTAATTTTACAAGGATTAGGGTGGCACAGGAAATCAACACATGAAAATGTGTATGTGTGTGGAGAATAGGAGTCATAAGTATGTGGCGTTGGCTTGCGTTTGAGCCGGTGTTAAAATATTTGAATGCTACCGGAGGAAAAAAAGTTATGGAATGATTTTTAGGATAAGATCTAGAGTATCAATACACAGAGCACTGTTTGAAAAAAGATAAGAGAAAAAGGAAAAAAGGGTGATATTTTTGACATTCGATTGTAATCTAATCAGGGTTTTATTCTTTTTTAAGTTCGGGTATACTGTTCTAATTTTGATTATAAGACTATTATCAATTGATTTTTTTTTTTTTGTATTTTTTTTATGGGTTGTTTGGTGTGTTAAAATAATATTCAACCGGTTATTCAAACGGGTTGTTGTAAATGGCCATCGGAGGGGGTTATTTATAACTATACATTTTATAGTGAATTTGTTCAGAATTTATTATGTGATTGTATCCTTGATTGATAAAATTTTTTTACATAAAATATTAATATATAACTTGTATGCTTGGTTATGTATTATTATTCCTTGTGCTCATAAATGAGATTGGTGGTTAACAAATGTCGGGGGACTCTGAGTTTGTTCAAATCTGTCGATGGTATGTTCCAAATCGAACACATTATCCACTCGGTATGAATGGTTCATCAACTTAAAAAGTAATCATCACTGTCAGATATTTTGAAAAAGATTGTAGTAACACATTTCTATGGAAGAAATGGCAGAAATTGTCTTATCTTGAATATAATTACGGCATCAATAATATAAATAGGATACAACTTATTCCATGAGGCTGGAGGAACTCATCTTAGTTTAGCTTCTACCTGACAGATTTCAAGCTGCAGTCAAATAAATTTCTTCTGTGTGTATGTGTCTGGCACTGACCAACATTATAACTATAAATTCAATTACTGTGTAAGCAGACTGGAGGTCCAGAGGTTCGGATTGCAACAGGGAGGAGAGATGGAAGGGTTTCAGCAGCTTCCAATGTTAGACCAAACATTATTGATACGAGTTTTACATTGGATCAAATGGCCAGCCTTTTTATCTCCAAAGGCTTGTCATTAGATGACCTTGTTGTCCTCTCAGGTACATCATACACTCCCATTCAACTCTCCCAAGTATTTCATTCAAGTGTATATAGGTGGCGGCTAAAGGAAAGTGCATATCAAGACCCACCCCAATTGACTTAAGGGTTAGGGACTGCAAACTCTTACATAATATAAGGTATTATTACATATAATGTATATAGAGTGATTTTGATACTCTGTCAAATCCTACACATGGTAGGAGTTTAGTATGCCCGGCTGCCTTCTCTGTTGAGCTACTGTTTGTCTCGAGCAAGCATTGATCCCTCCTGATCAAAGTCTAAATAGAATAAAAAGGTTATAGCTTTGGCATTGTAGGGGCACACACCATAGGGTCGGCTCATTGCAGTTCTTTCAGTGACAGAATCCAAGTGGACTCAAAGGGCAAACTCACCTTCAATGCTCCATCATTAAACCATAGCTACGCAGCTCGCCTTGCAAAACTATGTGCAGCGGGAGCAGCCGCATCTGTCAAGAATGATCCAGAAACATCCTTCTTGTTTGACAATCAATACTACAAGAATTTGATGGCTCACGAGGGGCTCTTCCAATCTGACTCGGTCTTGTTCGACGATCAGCGGACGAGAACTTTGGTTGAGCTATTTGCCAATGATGAGGGTAGCTTCTTTGACAGATGGGGTGAGTCGTTTTTTAAGCTTTCTAGCATTGGAGTTAAGACCGGCGATGAGGGAGAGATTCGGCACTCTTGTTCGAGCACCAACGATTGAGTGGACGGGCGGCGGTCGAGTAGTATCATCCTCCAGTGTAAGTCTTGTGTTGTCAAATAAAAAAAAAAAAAAGGTTATTTGTCCTGTGCAAATTTATAATTTATCCATAATTTTTCAAAAAAAAAAAAAACATTATTTTTGTAGTTTTTATTCTAAAATTTTAATTTTATTTACATGCTTAATATTATATGAAAAATAATGTGTGTATGTAAAAAAAAAAAAAAAAAAATCATGACCAAAACACAACAGGATATTAAAATGATTCCACTATTCTGATATTAAAATCATGTCAAAAATAATTTTCACCTATTTTTTGATTTGATCAAGTCCGAATAACCTCAAAAATATGTCCGGAATACGTTGATCACATTTCACAAATTAGTAGTCCAAATAATTATTTTAAACTCAACATCTAAATTATTCTTCAGAAAAATATAATATTACAGTAGCAACCCGAAAATTCAGTAATGGATCGATCACATTTAGATTCATCTTGGATGTAAATTAAATTCATTTAACATTAGAGGCTCTAATTGGGTTATAAATATTGTTATGAGGCATGCTCTTCCAAACAAATTGAAGATGATGTACCCCCAAAGCATGATACCTGTGGTACCAAAATGATCGCCGCCGAGCAAAGTTGACATATCTTTCCGGCCGAGTGTTGGAGGAGTTGGACAGAGCTAAGCGTTGGCGTAAAAGATCGGTCGGACAGAATGACACACAATGAAGGGAAAGAGGAAGAAGAAGCACACGCACGTTTTACGTGGAAACCCTTATGAACCAATGAAAAACCACAGGAGTAGAGTCGACAGCAAATCCACTATGTGAAAAATAGGTTACAAACCTCCAAGATAGAGTATCCGCTACACACCCGAGAATAACAAAGAAAAAAAAACTCTCCGAAGTAAACGGGAAACTCCACTCTTTTACTCTCTATTTTTCTTTCTTCTTCTTCTCACTGGTGGTGCACTCCTCTCTTGTTCATTCACTCTTGGATTTTCCCTCCTTACACTTTACCGTGCTCAGAGGCTCTCCCATTCTCACACTCCTGCATGCCCATCATGCGTATATATGATGGTTTGCCCGAAAACCTTCAACCAATAGGCAGATTGAGTGTGGTCAAATGCCTACCACCTACTTTGCAACCTGCCAACAGCTTTATCCACTAACTCTACAACCTGCCACCTGCACAGTTGGCGCACGCGCAGCAGGTCTGCCACCTGCTCTGCTGTCAGCAACTTGTTGACAGCTGTCCATGACGTCTTCAGTCGTTGCTGCAGTCAAGTCCCTTGGCCGTCTGTGCCCATTGGCTCTCACAAGAGTCTTCCGGCGTTCCTTGGTCGATTTCATACCAGTAATACCAACTGGTAAATTCTTCCTTCCCATCTGGTTAACATGTTGACCGGCAACCCAAAGGCACTCCAGTATTTTCTACTCCGAAAATACTATCAGGAAATCCTCTCCCGATTTCCTTTCTAGCCTTAGCCGGTCAACCTTCTGTTGATCAGATCCACAGCCATCCGGTCAACCTCACGTTAACCGTCCCTTGTTACCCGTCTGTCATCCAGCAGTGCTCCTGCAGCCTTCAGATGGTCAATCTCCTGTTGACCTGATTCAGCTGGCCATCCGCCGGTCAATCACTATTGACTGTTTTTGCCTTCCAACCGGTCAACATACGTTGAATGACTAATACACTCCGATGACAAACTAGCTTGTTGAAATCACCCACAAGGAGTGACCATATTCCAACATTAAGAGCACAAAAAGAACGTCGCCCTATCAATACCATTCAGTGTAAAAACATAATTTTACATTTTAAGCATGTCCTTTCATTTTATTTATTAATGGTAATTATTGGCCCAAAAGGAAGAAATTCAAATCAGATTTACTTCACATTCCCTTCCTTTTCTATCATTTTCCACCAGTAATTTTATAACCAAACAAATAAAATGTAATCTATTTTCTTTTATTTCCCTCCATTTTTTTTTCTCCATTTCACTCCAACAACACAAATAACATGCTTCTTTTGCAGTTTCTATCACTTACGTTAACCATATTTTCACTTCCCATAGGTGCTTAACATATTAACTGAACTTCTATGAAATCCGGGTTTTCTCCGCCATTACAAAAACATAATGTGATTTCATAGGGATGGAATTTTAAACATGCTTTAATGTATCCCAAACAACAGCAAGATCCTTTCAGAAATCAAATCAAATAATTTGTAAGCAGCTGTAAGATCGTATGTGACAAGTTAAACAAATTGTCTCAAATGAGTACCTTGGGTCACTACTGAAAGCTATGGCCTCAGCTAAAAATGGATCATTCTTTGGGTGTCATGGCACAGATTAATTCATGGGCTGCACAAGTTCCTGAGATCATCTTCTTTGGCGTACCAGCTTGGTATTGTCCTTGAGGCATAGGGATAAAGGTCCTTGTAGGAATTCCGTATGGTCCCTTCAGCCACACCAGTGGCAAGTGAAATATCTGAACCGGTAAAGCTTCAATACTTTTCATCACTGAAAATGCAGAAATAAAAAAAGGAAGCAGTATTACTTCTCCACTTACCTTTCAGAAGTTTCTTTTCATCTGATAGTTGGGCGATCATGTAAATGATAGCTGCCGCTATTGAAATTGGACTCCTCCTGAAACATGCAGTCGTCATGATTATTATAAAGAAGCTTTTCAGCTGCTGTGTTCCTTATGTCCTTTGACTATGGCAGTGAAACACAACACTAATAGTGCCTTTACATGAGGATATCAAGGAATATTGCCATATTACAAGTGTAATCCCTCTCTCTCTCTCTTGATGCAGGGAGGGTGGGGCAGGGGAGCACTAACATCGTTCAGCGATTTTCTGCAGCCATTCAGGACCATAGATGAAAATATCATCATTGATATCGATGGCGGTTGTGTTCATATCAAACATAACGGACGATACCTATCGAAACTAGATCTGTTAGAATAAAAAAAATTCTTGAAAATCATAAGCTATCAAGCTGTATCGGCTAATACATTAAGTAAATCGGCCGAAAATATCACTAATACAGCAATATATTGTAATGTTGTCATGATATTGGAAAAGTGCAGCATCGAGGAGCCCAATAGCGATACATATCAGCCGATATTATCACATCTATACCCAAGACACTGTACCATGTGCAAAATTGTCATCAAAAGGCATACCAACAGCCAGCAGAGAACCCTACGAAGGATGACAGGGCAATTTGTTGATAGAACCAATATGCTCTATCCAATTTTTAAACAAATTAATCATGCATTGGCCTTATGTAAAAGACAATCTAAAAAGTCATTACAACGACATACGACACCATCTTTGACTGACAATGCTTTTCAACATACAGTAAGAGAAAGAGATGGGTGTATGGGGTCAAGCAAATACTACCTTATATCAAGTTCTTCTGATTTCTGAACAGCTTCTTGAGCAGCTTTCATTGCTTGGTTGGTCATGCCCAAATGCGAACAGAATCGCCTCTACAATCATAAGTGTAAGTGTTAAAAAAAAAAACTTCAAGGGGTTCTAGAAAATTGCAATGAAGAACAAAGGCCAGATCAAGGGAAGTGATTCTGAAGATTCTAAGAGCTTACAGAATTAAAAAGAAATAGTATTATATATAGGTGTTCATCGTTAGGAAAAGACCACCGGAAAGGATATATTATCTATTTTTCATTTGGAAAATGATGTCCATGCATTCAATACTTCCCTTTACAGTACACGTTTCTGTTTTCAGATGATGTGTAAAAACTGCATATCCTATTGTACTAAAAATCCTTGATCTGCCAGTTCAAAAAACCAAGAAAATTGGTCTAGCAAAAGAGGTGGAGAAAGAACTACTACTCTAGCAAACTCACCAAGAAGTCTCCCGCATGAATAGTTCCCATTTCCATGGATTGACCCATCTCTACCTCTAGTTGCTTCACAATATACTCTTTTGCACGGCCAATTTCTTTCTTTGTAGCTCCATTAGCAACCGAACATATCTCTAGTTGAAATACAGGTGTAAGCAAATAGACAGAAACTACTCAATTAATTTTAAAAGAGAAATGTTATGAGACACCATCAAATGTCATCTTCCATCTGTACTTGTGTGGTCTCGCTAGCGTGGATGTATGGGACGCCACATCACCCGAGATAACCAAGGTGGTCCACCTAACGCCATCCATATGGAAAACCTAGGGCATCAAGCATACCTTTTACAGTTCGAGGCTTGTCTTCTTGTCGACAAGCAATATAGAGGCAAGCAGCCAAAATTGCATCTTGATTTCTTCCTCTAAGTGGCTTTTGATCTTCAACCTTCTTATAGATTTCATTGGCTCGATCCTTGAGAGTAAAATTTCACATCAAAAGGGAAGAAAGCAGCAGCCATAGAAGAATAAGTAGTTGCAGATTTAAATGAAAATGCTTCTCTATGATGCTAAAGCTAAAACTGAAATATCTCAAAAATCGAAAACATTAGCCGAGTACTGATGTTTCATAGTATGGAAAGTGAAGACATGAAGCACGTAAAAAATTATAGAAAATGAAATTCATAATAGAGTTTAAGATATTCTAGTGGGAATTTGACTTCCAAAGGCAATTGCAGCAACTATGTCAGGAGTATAGGTGTTTGGTGCTGCATCAAATAATATTTTTGCAAAAAACGATCTGCTTCTAGATCAGCTGATTATCCCCTGTTCACTGTCTGCTGGTAAGTTATTTGTAAGCACCAGCTCCTCAGTACACCTGACACTAGGTGAGCCGTCAGCTTGCCATTAGGAGCTATTTCCCACTTCTTATTTGGATGAGCAAAGTGAGCAAGTCAAAAGAACAATCCATTGAATGCGACTAACTATCTCATATCCACTGCTCAAGTGAAAGTAAGAATGCTTGGCAACATGCCTCTTATATGGTAGGAAAACTGTCTCTTTCTCTGACCATAAAAGGATCTGGCCATCGGGACTGATCTTGGATGTGTGTACAATATTCAACAATAACTAATTTAAAAAAAAAAATTTATGTAGCATTTATCTACCTTTTGTAAGAAAGGATATATCTACCTTTTACAACAGATATTGATTTATGTGGACCAACCACCAAATTGAAGGATTCAATTGGATAACTAGCCAAGGGCATATTAAGTATTCTGCACAATATATGTTTCCTAGGTTTTCTCTGCAAATGTTGCTGGTGCAGTTTTGGCTCATTTTTCGGTTAATTAGGCCTCTGGTCTCGCATGATTTACATATTACCTACTTCAAGTATTGCATATTTATCAAGCTTTCAATTCAACTTGGTACAATTGAATAACTAGCCAAGGGCATATTAAGTACTCCGCAAAATATATGTTTCTTAAGTTTTCTCTACAAATGTTGCTGGTGCAGTTTTAGCTCATTGTTCGGTTAATTAGGCCTCTGGTCTTGCATGATTTACATATCACCTACTTCAAGTATGGCATATTTATTAAGCTTTCAATTCAACTTGGTACCTTCTCTACAACTTGACATGATAAACTCAACAATAAAATGCTGCCACTTTCTGTCTTCCACAATCTCTTCTCCGAGAATCCCACTCCAATGATCATGAAGCACGCCAACACACTTAACATATAGCTGCTATTAACCATTTGCATTGCCTTTGAAACAGGTTTTGATTGCATCGTCTCTAAAAAGCTTTCTAAAAAGATATTTTGGGATTCTCCATAAGTCACACTGTGTTTTTAACAAGTGTCATTCAAACCCTTTTAAAAACACCCCCGATGTGTTTTGCTGGAAGGTACAAATTATAAGTTCTACCGAAAATATTATTAGAATAAAAACAAAACTCCCTAACATTTTGATATATTCAGTTCAAATGATGGTAAGTAATTGGCAAACCTTGATCGTTGCAACAAGGCCCAACCTGCAATAAGAAGTTGGTGGAGCGCAGCATCAGTTACTCTAGTGATCTAATTGCTTACTCTTAAAAAGGCAGGACACATGTTAAAGGGAAAAAAAGACAGGAATCACACAAGAATACCTCCCATAAGAAAATGTGAGAACAAGTAGATATACAAATCGTGTCCTATCCCTCCCTTTTTTCCAGTTCTCATTTCCTTTTCTTCCTGAATCAGGAACGACAATCAAACAAACTCTTTAAACCTTCCCCTGAAGGTTAGCATAGCAGAACTGTGCATGGATATAGCTGGATATAGCTCAACAACACATTAGCAAGCTGGATATAGCTCAGCTATAATGGAAATGCAGTAAGATGCCTAAAAAACTGCACAACCAGTTAAAGCTATCTATGCTTGAGACGCTCATATGTTACGAGCTAAGAAACATGGACACCCTCTTGACACACCCCGATACGTGTTGGACTTGCTCTAACACGTGTCTAAACTTTTTAGGTTGTTTTAAAATTCTGACATATTCGAACACATTTTGGATACTTGGGACACGCTTTAGACACTTTTTTTCTAAAGTATTTGCTTATATTTTGTATTTTTTGACAATTATAAAGTGTAAAATGATAAAGTTAAAATATAGATGGTGACCGAAATATTAAAAAAATTTACTATATTAAATTTTATCTTAACTTGTTAAATTGCAATATTATTATTGTTATAATATAATTATTTTGTTAAAGATATTAGAGTATAACTCATTTATATTATTTCAATTCCGTACTTTTCTACAATTATTTTGGATAAAGAAACAAAAAATATATATATATTTATTACTAACTTAGCATAAAATAGTATCATTCATCAATAAAAAAAGATAATAAATTATTATCTTAGTTAATGTATCTCAAGGATATCATGTCCTCGTCCAAAGAAATAGCTTGGCTTGTCGATGTAGTATCCATATTTTTGTTTGTGTCCGTGCTTATTAGGTTACGAGATAGCAAATGACTAACGTTCTACAGATGTTGTCTTCTTCCGCTGATATGATCATAATTAGAAATCATGATTCTTCCAGTTTACTTTTAACAACTGATTCGATATATTCATTACTCAAACAGATTATGCCATAGAATGTTGTTGCTTCATGTTTAGCAAATGTTGCAGAATTGTTATACCTAGCCCAAAGGTTACGCCATAAGATTCATTCTATTGGGGTTTGACTCGGATACATACAACCCGGCATAACGGAACAAAACCCAAAACCCCCGTCAAATATCAGCCACAAAACTCATAAGTACAAGGAATACAATAATACACAATATTTTTATTCAACTTATCAATCATATATACAACATTAGAGTCAAGATCCTTACATATAGAACCTCCATCTAATAATTTCCTAACTAACGATTTTAAAATAATCTCATATGTCATATTATTTCCTAAACTTAGGAAATAATATGACATACTTTCTTAAGATAAAATCTCACTAAATAAAATCACACTTTTCTAAGATAAAATCTTACCAAATGAAATATCTTAAATAAAATCAAAATCAAATAAAATCTTTCTTAATCAAAGAAAATCAAATCTTTTTTAATTTAAAAAATCCATGATGTCCGCATCAATTACATTGTAATCTACGCACGAATGTTGTGCGACCTTCAGATAACTATCCGTTTATTGTGCCACCCACAAAGAAGTGATCAAAACCCTACAAACTTTCTATAACGACCTTATGGGGGACCCTTCTCCTTAACTAGCAATCGTCATCACTTACCCTTTGACAACTTTCCCTCTAATAAGATCTCGGCGTCGGCTTCCGTAAGCTTAAATGATACCCTTTTCTGCTCCACCGAACCTGGAGTATTACCACTCCCTTTCAGCTTCTCCTTTGCGGCAGAATCACTCTTCCTTAAATTCCTCCTCAGCCTCCACTTCCCGCCACCCTGACCAATGATTTTGTTTGTCACCTTGGCGTTATCCTTGGCAACTAAGCCTTCATTAAATATCGGCTGATTGCTTGCTTTTCCTTACCACAACCGAAGCACCTTTGATGAGCTTTTATTGACTTTTTTGGAATGCCGTGCAACAGTCTTCTTCATCAAACTTCCAAATTAAAATCACATTCAACTGCAAATCCAGGGCATGTCGTACGCCCTTCAACAAGAGCTTCATCTCTTTACTTGCCCACAAGCCAACATTTCCAATACCAACAACCCTTAGCGAACCATTATTACCCATCTTTAATACTCTGTAATTTCCGAGTGTATAGATGGTGAAGAGGGACTTCCCTAATGTCATATGGTGTTAGGAACCGCTATCCATCACCCAATTCGTCTCCTGGTTTGGAAATCTCCATGCCTTTCCCACATGGATAATTAGAAGGTCTCTGTAGTGATAGAGACCCAATCATTTTCATCATGATCCTTCTTCTTTTGATGCTTGTCTCTGCCCTCCTTCTCCCACTTCTTCTTGGGGCAATCCCACTTCATATGGCCCTTTTTACCACAATAGAAGTACTCCATATTTTGAATGTTGGACCGACCATTGCTTCTCTCCATTTGACCGCCCTGTCCCTTGATCTCCCATCTCCCCAACCGCTAGTCGATATCAAGAGCCTTGACTCCTTCACCTTGATTCATTCATAAGTAAGAAGATGATAACCTCATCCAGACTAAGAGTATCTTTCCTAAATAATAATGTTGTAATAATATGATCGTATGAGGCCAACAAAGAAGCCAGCAACATCAACACCTTATCTTCTTCATTGATCTTCCCATCAAGTATTGACAATTGCATCAAAATCCAATTGAACTCATCCAAATACTTCTCAAAACTTTTCCCTACCGACAAATGAAGACTATAGAATTTCTTTTTCACATGCAATCTCGTTGTCAAGGACTTAAATTTATACCGACTTTTAAGTTTCACCCAAATCTCCACGGGATCCGACAAGTTAATGACTTTTTGAAAAGGTTATCCACGCGATACAACTTGATCGTATAATTAGCAATATCCCTCATATCTTGCCACTCCTCATCCTTCATCTTCTCCGACTCATTCTCCTTACTCGAAATGCTTTTACCATTTCCTTAACTGTCAAAATATTTCTCACCATTTCTTATCAAAGAATGAAACTATTTTGCCCATTGAATCGCTCAACATAGAATGACAAGCTCCTCGACGTTGATACTATCAAATCATAGGTTTATAACCTCTCTCTAATACCACTTATTGGGGTTCAACTTGGATATACATAGCCCATCGTCAAATGTCAGTTACCGAACTTGTGAGCACAGGGAATACAATAATATATAACATTTTTATTCAATTTATTAATCATATATACAATATTAGAGTAAGGATCTTTATACATATTTCCTAATTAATAGTATTTCAACCTTAGAAAATAATATGACATACTTTCTTAAGCTAAAATCTCACCACATAAAATCACACTTTCTTAAAATAAAATCTCACTAAATAAAATTTCTTAAATAAAATCAAAATAAAAAAATATATTTTCTAATTAAAGAAAATTAAATCTCTTTTAATTTAAAAAGTCCATAATGTCTACATCAATTACACCGTAATTCTCATATGAATATCATGCGATCTTCCGATAAATATCTGTTTATTGTGATATCTACAAGAAAAGTGAATAAAACCCAACACGTTTAACCTCATATTTTCATACCATTATGAGTAGACAATGAAAAAATTAGGGTCTCAGCCAACTATACTTGTCGCAAATGGTAAAATCCACAAGATCTATCAGTTCAGATCTAGGACCTTCAATGTTCCCATTTTCTCGGTAACGACAAGTCATGTAATAAACGACCTCGATAAAATCAACGATAATTTTCGGCGACTTTAGGTCATATTCAACCGGCAAACCACATGCAAGAGATTTAGCCACCAAAAATTGAATACAGACGCGTCAGAAATTCCAAATTTATCAGGTTTCCATGTGAGAGAAAGAGAGAGAAGCCATCACCTATCGGCCATGATAGCAATGGTCTTAAAGGCCTGAATTAGGGAGCGGTCAGGATTGGAGCCGCGGTTCTGCCAACGGCCCAAAGAGGTAGTTAGGAAGTCCCCAGTGGCCCCGTTCGGCTTGGAGATGACAGTGGATAGGCCACCGTCAGCAAGCAAGGGGTTGGAAGGGCCGCCAACACGGACGGGATCGTTATCACCGGTCTCATTAGCGAAGGTCCTCCATTCGGAGGTCTCGTCGATGGAGTGAGACTCCAAGACGAGGCCGCACTCTAAGCAAACAGTGTCCCCAGCGGCGTGGTCGACCACAACTTCCGTGCTTGTCTTGCAGTCCGGACAAAACGACTCCGCCATTGTTACTGCGTGAGCGTGTCACCACCGTCCATAGGAACTGTCTCCGTCGCGCGCGCGCTCTGTCTCTCTCTCCCTCTCTCTCTCTCTCTCTAGAAGTTAATGTGTCAGTTTTTTCCATAGGAAGAAAACAGAAGCAAAAGTCAAAAATATTAAATGGGGCAGTTACGGGACAGGAACCGCATCGCATTCCGTTTTATCCACTTGACTTTTGAGGTTTTATATTATACAGCCATTTGTAGGCAACGGTTTAGTCTGAGGGCACAATTGTCATTTTCTCATCTTCCAATCTCTTGCAATGTCGCACGTCAGATGATGACCAAATAATTTTAATCAAAAGATTATCATTTTGAATTGTTTGACCAAATAATTTATATGGACTTCAATTTTTGTGCACAAATACAATGTAATTCGCATGTTTTGAACTGAGGCATAGAGGGAGACTATAAGGGAGATTCGTATAATTTTTATATATCTAAAATTATTAACTCTTGAATGCTTATTGATATTTTCATAAATAGATTGTTGGAATGATAGATTAATGTAATTAAGTCTTTTACTTAGGTAATTTTTTGTTTTTCCTTTTCCTTATATTTAGTTAACCTTAAATTCTAATGCTTCTCAGGGTCTAAATTGTTATACAAATTAATTGGTCAAATTGATTACTCGATTGATTCGAATAACAGTGAATCCAATATTTACGATGGCGAATTATAATCTTACGCATTATAATAAAACAAATAAGAAGTAAAAGGTATATAGGATTTACTTTTTAATATATCCTTTAATATTCAAGTCAGTGACCTTTTTTAAAAAGACAAAAAAATATGAAAAAAAATGAATGCTTGAAAAAGGAAGAGAATAAGTGTGAGTTGAGAGGAAGTGGCTCCTTAGAATGTACCCTTCATTTAAGTGTCTTTTTTAGATCTTCTTTTGGGTTCCCTCTTGATTTAGGAAGAGTTAAATTTATAATTGGATTATTAACCAACCAATCAGCCCCCGAAACCACTGCCTGTCCTTGAAGGCATTGTATGGCAGCAGGTATAGGGTATTATTTTTATAGTGTAATTGCACTTTAGATTAATGAGAAAACTGTCTGATTATTAATGTGTGAATTGCTTCAATAATTTTTAAATCGGATCATTTATTGGTACATTATCATCTCTCGATTAACGATAGCTATTCATTGGGATTGAAAATTCTATGTAATACCTTACAGAGCCGTTATTCGATTGACACATTCAATTTAATGCTCCCATATTTGGGCGGTTGACTTTTAGGCCCTACTTCAATTTTAGGCTAGGCTAGCTTATTTTGGGCCTGTATCCAACAAATCATATATTAGCCTTAGCCATTTTATATTTGAAAAATAAAGAATGGCACTCTATTTAGAATAGATTTTTTTTCTTGTATTATTTTAAATATTTTAATTGATATATACCTAAAATTTAGATTTGAATAAAAATTTTTAAAATAGATTTTTGATTTTTTTAAATTAAAATTATGTACATCAAAAATCAAAATAAAAATTTAATGTTTCATGGCTGACTCCATGGTCATCTTTTCATGTTTAAGTTAATAAACGAATCTAAATGAGAAGTCGGACAAAGACAGAGAGAGTAGAGACGGTACTCATTTGTTAGCATTCATTAAGAAAGGAGATAGAAATATATTTCATAATATTATTAAAATGGAAGATTTTAATAATGTGATTAAATTAAAATTTGATCATTTACTGAAAATTACTAAAGGTAATAAATAACTTAGAATAATTATATAAAAAGTAAATCTATATATAATGAGAATAATTATTAGTAAAAATAATAAAGTAGTAAGATCCATCTTTCATTAGAATATGGGCAGATTCTAGATATCTAAGTGAACTAGATCAAAATGTACGGAAGCTAAAAAGTTAGAGAGTTATTTGTTTGTCTAAATTATATGACATACTGTCAAATAAGTTAAAAGTAACTTGGTCTAAGCAACCATTGAAGACTAAAGTCTGAACACGAGGTAAAGAGGGGTTGATAAGTCAATTGTGCTAGAGATTGGAGGAGATAATACTAACAAGTAAGTAAGTAGAGCTTGAATGTGGAATATGTAAAAATATAAACTCAAAAATGTGTCTAGTTTTATATCCCATCCCAACAAGTTGGCTCATCTTTTGATATTCTATATCACAACTTTGTTGAGAAAAGGTTTGGCAAAAAACTTCATTTAACAAGTTGACCAACATATATAAGATTAAAAAATAAGTTTAAAACATGATAAATATCTAAAATATAAGGGTCGTATATGAAAATATAGCCAATATAATTAACAGGCATATGAGAACTGTCAACAATATAGATAAAATAGAGGTTAGCTAAAAACGTCTTATGAAACTTAAACGATACATTAAATATTATGTGTTTATAATAGGAAAAGTTGATAAACTAGGAGAAAGATGTGCCTGAAGAGATGAATAGTGTAATGGAAGTATAAGATAGAGCTTGGTTAATGATTACCTTCAAATTAGCTATAGTAAGAGGCGATGGTATATGGTAGAATCTGTTAAAGTTGTAGAGGTGGTGACAGCCATGGGTTTTTAGAGGATCCTATCCTTTTTAGCATCTCTAGCATTTTTAGCCATCAATTTAAGCCAGTTGAAGATATTGTGTCATTTTTTGTTCACAGTCATTACATTTGTTACAAAAATGAACTAATGCAGAGGAAATATAAGCCACAATCAAAACAATAGAGTTATGTGATATAGTAACTATGACTATATTAATGGAAGAAATATTATGAGTCTTTAGTTAAGTCTTTTTAAAAAATTAAGTTCTATAAGAGTAACTTCAAATACAGGTAGTGGAGAGCGATTTGTAAGCCGTGAATTTGGCTTTGTTCTCTTTGAGACAATTGATTAGTTTAAACACATTTTCCACTCTGTATATCTAATTCTCTACCATGATGGGGTCAACCTCCCTTGAAAACTCTGAGACATGCTCATTGGTGAAGCAATCAAAGGAGGTCAAACCATACCGTTGGTCAACCATCCTTCTCTTTAGCGTTAAATCATTGGATTAATACTGTCACTCATATGACCGATCATCACAAGGCAATTTTCCTAATGATTTGAACCGATCCTCTACTTCTAAATCTTATGTTTCTTACCATATTGTTACCTATTATACAAAAATATTCAAACATTTAGTTTCTCGTATTCAAAGAAGACTTTTTTCCTTAAAACTCACTCTTGATACCATTGACTGTCCTGAATCCAAATCAAAAGTAGTAATAATATTAGTTGACAATAATTAAAACCCATAAAATAAATCCCCAACCAAAAATCACCTAAATACGATACTCCAAACTTGGGTTGGACCTAACAAAATATCAAATAATACAATCAATAATAAGAATAACATCAACTATCATGGGATCTCTCTAAATTAATTGCCCAGATATCAAAGACTTGTCATAACCTACTCTAAAATACATTAAAAAAATGATAATTCGAATAATACAAAAACATACTACAGACCCAACATAAATAAAAAATGCCATAATCCAGTTATCAAAATTGATGCATCCTTGGTTTTCGAGTTATTATACGGATTAGAGAGTCACTTAATCTTCCGTTACGGGTAAAATTGGAGTGGGTCCGATCTCCGTCGCTACTAATCTGAAATCTACGTACCATAAATTATAAAAAAGATGTTAGAAAATTGATAAAACTCACTCTCCAATTTATCCTCCAACGCTCAAATCAGAAATCTTTCTTAATAAATAAAAAATTGTAATGAGGATATAAGAAAATACGTAGATGCATGTGATCGAGGATTGAGTGTGAATGAGCCCGATTGAGAGGTGGTTTAGAGGTGTGCTCGACTAATGGATAACTTAGAGGTGCGCTTGATTAAATGTTGACTTAGAGTTGTGTTCGACTGAGAGGCAGATTAGATGTGCGCTTAATTGAGAGGCGACTTTGAGGTGTACTTTACGGAGGAGCAGTTTTAAGGTGCGCCAGACTAAGTGGCAGTTTAAAGGTATACCCGATTGAGTGGTGATTTTGATGTATGTTTGACTAGGGGCGGTTTAGATGTGCGCCTGATTGAGAGACAGTTTAGAGGTGCGCCCTACTGAGGAGAGGTTTTGAGGTCCCCCCGACTGAGAGTTGGCTCTTGGATGGAAGGTACTTGGATGGATAGTGTAACATTTGTATAGCAGGCTTCTTGAATGGATGACATAGCCTTTGGAAGGAATGAAGGCCTCCTGGAAAGAGGGCAGCTCCTAGATGAAGGGTGCTTGGATGCACGGCATGATATTTGGATGACAGGCCTCTTGGATGAACGGCATGACCCTTGGAAGGGAAAATACCCCTATAAGGAGGGCTACTCCTGAAAGAAGGGCGCTTGGATGGACAATATGACATCTGAATGGCGGGTCTCTTAGATGGACGGCATGGCCGGTGAAAGGGGGAAGGCCCCCTATAAAGAGGGCTATTCTTGGAAGGAGAGCATCTAGATGGACGACATGACATTTGGATGGGAGGCCTTTTGGATGGATGACATGGCTCCTAAAAGGAGGGAAGCCCCCCTGTAAGGCAGGCTGCTCCTAGAAGAAATACGCTTGGATGGACGACATGATGTATGGATGGCAGGTCTCATAGATGGATGGCACTTCGATGGATGGTATGGCATTTGGATAGCATGCCTTTTGAATGAACGACATGACCCCTAGATGGAGGACACCTGGAAGGAGGGCTCTTGAATATGAAACTCCCTCGATGGAGGGCCTCTAAATGGAGGGAGCCTAGAAGGAGGGCGCTATAAGAGGGCTCCTTAGATGAAAGACTTTTTAAAAGAAGGGCTTCTGAATGGGGGGCTCCTTAGACAAAGAACCCCTGGATGGAGGGCACTTAGAGTAAGGACTCCTGGATGGAAGGCTTCTTGAATGGAGGATTTTTTGAAACAAGGGAGGGCCACTCCTAGGGATGAGGATAGGGCCCTTCCCAGGGAGATGCCTCCTCCCTAAAAGGGAGAAGAAGATATGATTTCTCTTTTGGAGGGAGGAGGATGGCACTCTTGAGATGGAGGCCTAAATTCCAAGGATGGAGCCTCTGCAATGGTTACAGATTGGCTAAGCCATCCAGGGCTTTTGGTAGCCTACTACAGTAATCGACTTTATAATGTGGTCCGTAGAAGAGCCCCTGTTATTTAGATGATATGAGACCTTTGGTCTGAACTTTTATAAATCTGCTAGGTTAGAGCTTTTGAATTGCGTTGTAGCTCATCCTAAACTATATTTGCTAGGCCAGTGTTGGCTGGACCACAAGCTGCGCTAGGACTCGCCTAAGTTAAGCGGTTTTTTTATTTTTTTTTGTGGGTTTCGAGTTGGGTCAGCCCAAATTTTACCAAATCCATCAGAAACAATCCAAAACATACCTCTATCAGAATATAATATCCTAACACTAATCTATCAATTGCTCTCCTGATACCAAAATATATCAAATATGAATACAACCAAATTACAAATCTAATAATTAGAAAATATAAATAAAATATATATCAACATTCTTGTTTGAGCACCCTACAACTTATCTATAGCTCTTTAATTTGGAAGGATTAGAAATAATAAAATTATGAGTCAAATGCTTAGTAAATATCAATATATACATATATAACAAAATAACATATCTATTATCAAAGCAAAAAACAAAATCAATAAAATATGTACAAAATTTTGTATGAGCTGAAAATCCAAACATGATAATATAACAAATCAATAAATGTTCAAATATAGCATCGTACGCAAAGTGTCTAATATCAAAAGCAAATGTTAAATAATCTAAATATATGAAGTTAATCAAAATCCAATATTATAAACTTGAATAGTGTCTAAAATTTGCAAGTCTAATAATCAAATATCTCGAATATTAAATCAAATGTAGATAAAAATATAAAAATCTAAAATATATATAAATCAGAGAATTATAGTCCAAAAGATTAATTTTGAGAAAAGATTACACGTATTTAAGATAACTTTAAATCATATAAATACTATTTAGATCTATAACTGAGCCATCTATACATTCATCTCTATAAATAGGGTCAAATTTTACTTTTTTACCACCTGAGGATGATAAATACAATCCCCAAGTCTATTTAAATATTTAAGGACGTTTGAATATATTAATTTCGTTCAATTTCTTATTATGATTGTCAAAAAAATATCAAATCGGGGGGACTCTATAATAAATATCTAAAATTTTTTATTTTTGACAAAAAAATATAAAATTTTCACTTTGGAGAAGGACAAATATAAAATTTTTTACCTTATATAAAATATAAATAATAAATAAATAATAAAATAGAGTTTGTTCTGAAATACATATATTAAATATCACATGTAAGGCCTAAATAAAAGTTTTTATGACTTTTTTTTGTAAATATTTTTGATGTGTCTCTAGTTTCCGACTGTGGTATGGATTAGAAAGCCTTTCAATCTCCCGTTACGGGTTGACCTGGATCGGGTCCGATCTCCATCGTTGTTAACATAGAACCTGTATACCACAAATTACAAATAAGATATTAGAGGATAGCGAGAAATTATCCCACCATAAAATTTTGACGCTCAAGTTTGATATCTTCTACAATAAATGAAGGAATGCACGTTTAGAGAGAACGTGACAGGAGTATAGGGATGAGAGGAGTGCGAGTGGAATGTATTTGGAGGGCCAGACTCCAAGAGTCGCACTGTAATGGGTGGCTAACTAACTCCATCGTGAGGTGATGGAGGCTCGAGCGAGGAGAGCTGGCTCTTACTCCTCGATAAGGAAGGGTGAAGGATCGCACACTTGATCTTTGGTCACCGTTTCTACTTGATATTCTGCCCTCCCTCTTCTTCCCCTTAGATGGAGAAGGTATTTACAAGCTCCCTCTTGGAGGCATTAGGAGTCGGGGATCTTGATAAGCGATTTGTCCTGATTCATCGATCACCGTCTGTTGGTGATGGCTAGTTGTGTCAGTTGTCATTTTGTGGGGGTAATGAGACCGTCATCGGATGCGAATCACACCTGGTCTGTTGCCTGCACAAGGATTAGCTGAATTGTTTGAGAGGAAGGCATGCGCTGTAGTTCGCAACACTGACATTTCCCTCATTGGTTGGCATCTTCTGAGCTGATTTCCACTGCCTGTAATTGCCTTGGCAGTCTGTGATGGCGGACTGATTAGCTACTAACTTGATGTGTCACGTGGACTGCGCGCTAAAATCTTTTGGGCTTCATAGGGGGTTTGGGCCTTACTGCTCGATTGGGCCTCGTCGCTCTTGGCCCAGTCTCGAGTTGGACCCAACAATTTTTACATACAAATATAATATTTTAAAATATTTATTTGTTTTTATAAAATAAATAAAATTTTTAAATATTTACAAAATTAAAACAAAACCACAAAATATTTAGCGAAACTACATGCATACACATATTTAAAACGAGGTAAGTAAAAATGATATGTACATATAATAAAATTACTAAATATTAGCAAAATTAGAAAGAAAAAGAAAAAGATCAAAAATAAGGCTTAAAGATATTTTCTTTAACTTTTAATATGAAAGATCTAATCAAAAGATATTTTAAATTTGCCCTTCTTCTCTTTTTTTCTCTTCCTTATTTTTTCTCTCTCCTATTCTTCTTTTTTTTCCTCAAAAATGGCTAAAAATAGTGTGCAAATCTTTATATAAGTAAATAGGCACACGAGCGCCTATCTGGTGTGCATCAAGTATCGCGTCCAATCCTAATTCTATGCACATGAACCATAGAGGTGCACTTCTGGAATCCTTCAATTTGGTCAAATCATGCTCAAGCACTCTAAAGACGCTTTTCAAGCATACACAATTTAGACAAATTGCATGTGAGGCGCATTAGGCATGCCTCAAATGCTCGGCCTGCTTCCAACATTGAATTTTTTTCCAAATTTTTTTTTATACAAATCCAATATAAATTGATAATATCAAATTAAATTAAGTTGAATTAAACATTATACGTTTCAAAATTCAGGAAAGAAACTATGAATGGAAAGAACAGATGTATTGATAAATCAAAATTATATTTTATAGTGAGTTCCTTAAAATTTTTCAAGATGCTTGTAACATTCTTCTAATATGCTTTTATATGTTTTTATGAGTTTAGATTTTGTTTCTGTAACAAAATGTAAAAGTTTACTGTTAGTGAAATAAATAGATGTTTATTGGGCCAGGCATTATAATTGGTTCCATCTAAAATTATTTTAATAGGACAAATAATATCATTTATGAAAGACCAATAAGAAAGTAATAATACTAATTGGATAGTGATAACTTATACCGAACATTGGGTTGGAGAGCTATCTATCGTTGGAAAAAGGTGCCCAAAACATGTCAGTCACTGAAAGGTTGTCAAAAAGGTTATTGGAGGATTTAGGAAGTCACCAAAAGGTTGCCCAAATGTCACCAAAAAAGTTGCTAGCAGTTGGTGATGGCAGTGTTCCGAGGCCGGTGGCCGTGGGTGGTGGTCGGCGGAAATGTATGGCCGGCGGTGATGGGCCAAGGTCCAGGAAAAAGCAAAGTGGGCGGATAATTCTGAGTGGCCTGCGAAGGAAATAAAGAGCCTAGCAATTGAAGTGCCAAAACGATGGGTTTCATTAGAGGAAAGAATGGGACGCTGCGTTTAGTTATGAAGCAGTAATCAATTAATTCTCTTGGTAGCGTTTTGTCACTTAACTCCACTTAAACGACGCGTTTTAGCTCCCAGTGGCCTCTCTTGTGTATTGAAGTGGTCCATTTTGGTTCATCTTCTTTACCAATAATTTGTTAGAGCAACGACTTTCTTCATGCCAACGGTGAGAGGCAATTTGTAACAATGTCGAACCACAAGGATTGTAAACGATGATAGGATTTAGATGGGTGACATATTTAAATAGATTTGATAAATTTGGCTCTAATATTATGAAAAAATATAAAAAGGAAGATAAAAATGGATTTCTATATTTTTATGTGTATACAAAATATATAATGGAACATCCTTTTATAGAAGAATAAGGTAACCTAAATTAAAAAAAATATATATATATATAATAATAATAATAATAATTATATAAATAATTTAAATTAGAAGATATCAACCATCTAATTTATTAATAATATTATATGTATTCTAATATATAGAAATAGCCTAATTAGAAGATAGTGATCTGCTATTTTAGAAAGGATATAATATTCTTAACAAGGATATTGTATTCTTAATACTTCTCAATTGCATATTAATTAGCATAACTGCTGTATAATTGCATATTATTATCACTAAGCTTCCTGATTAGAGACTCCCCAAGCAAAAAGAAAGAGGCTTCTTCTATTATTCCTTCTGGGCAATACATCTAATCTTCAGTTCTTCTCATTGCTGATGTTGCCTCAATTACTGAGTCTTCTAGACTATTGTACACGCATTTGGGTTTTCATCACTGAACATCGAGATGTTCCCACTGTTGTAACGGCTTCCATTCTGATAGTCCCCGTCGTAATATTGGTCCATCCTATTGTAAGATGTGTATCGTAGTGGTGCCGGGGCGTACTCATATTCCGTGATATAGGGTGATGGTCGGTACATGTTGTAGCCATGAGTCACGTAGACAGGTTCTGGTCGGTCATGTCTGAAATTGGGATGCGGCTGACTGCTCCAATGCCTGCCATAGCCTGCACTATAGGCAGGACCATAAGCAGGGCCATAGGCGTATCTGTTGCCGTAGTCGAGTGGGCGATGGTGTACAACGTGGACCTCCTCTCTGTCTTTAGGGCCCAAAGGGTGTGGGGGTTGGCTGGATTTTGTGTCCGAAGTTGCTGCCACAGGTGATGGATTTGCAGGTGGTCGTGGTTGATCTTTTGGTGGCTCTGCTTGCGGTGGATGTGCTTCTGCTGGTGGAGCTTCTGCGGAAGGACTCCCAGCATCTGGCTGTGGTGGCAGTGGCGGCGGCGGTGGCGGTGGAGGCTGCTGCGGTGGTGCCCCGGCATTTGGTGCAGGTTCTGGTGCTAGTGCAGGTGGGTCCGTAGCCTCCGAATGGGAACAAATGGTGACAATTTTTCTTGTCTTCGTTATGGCTTTAACAATTTTTTCAAGTTCTGTCCACCCGATTATTGTTATCTTTTGTTGGGGAAAGTCAATGTAGAAATTATAAATTCCTGCAGTCAGCAGGATAACTGTTACGTTGTGGAATGATGATGATAGATACGCGTGATCAAGTAAAGGAATAGAGGGTTAGAGACGCTCGGGTTACCATTAATGCCGTTTAAAGCCTTCTTCATCTTCTGCACGCACCCATTACAGTCCATGCGGACCTGTATCTCTGTCACCTTGGGCTTCTGCGTTTTATTTATAAGCAGCAACAACAACAATAAAAAGAAAACAAATCCTCAGACAAAGTTATCGAAAATAAAAGGAAGTCCTCAGACAAAGCTATCGAAAAAATGTTTGTCGAGCTTAAAAAGTGGAATGCTAGTCGAAGCCTTTGGAATGTGTAACATAATGTTCAGAGGTGTACCTCTATTTCGAGAACCATTTGAGAGGAAATGGGGAAGCTAGGAGATGTCGGATGCGGACGCCGTGCGATGGAGAAGTGGAAATGGCGAATCAATTGAGGAGGGGAATATTTGGAGGGAAGAAGACGTGGGACATGCAGGGAATCATCTTTTTGAGAGAAAGAAGAGTTGAATTTTGCTGCTTGAAATAGCTTTTTAGGAGCACAATTTCCATACCAAAGAACTGTGAAGAAGAGGTAATGGCTTCCAGAAAGGCAAATGGAATATCTCGCTTGCTTTTTGGATGGACAGGTTTCAACGACGATCTGAAACCGGCCGGCGTCAAAAAATATGAAAGCTACTTTTAGACGGCTGAAGGATATCCTATCTTTAGGAATCCCTTCGTCACAAGAAAAGAACGTTCACACTGGAACGAATTTTGGTACTTAATAATGGAACGAGGGGGCATCCTTCTCCCCCGTGGAGAAGGACTGTTCTTCTCCTCATCTGAACCGTCGGATGTAAAATTCGACGGTTACGTATTTTGGATAATTAAATTTAAAATCGAACGGCCCACGTTATATTATCCATTCAAAATATGTGGGCCGTCAAATTTTACATCCGACGGTTCAAATAAGGAGAAGGACGGTCCTTCTCCACAAGGGAGAAGGATGCCCCCTGAATCCCTTAATAATGCACACGTTAAAAAAAAAAAAAAATCGACATGCATCGAAGATGATACAGTAGGCAAGTAAGGATGATGTGATTAGGTTAATGATCATGAGTTTGTTCAACCCTATTTTTGTTATCTATTACTTACTTTATATTTGATCTTGGTCAAATTTTTTCTTGTGTGTAGATTTATTTTAAATAAAAGAGATGGGAAGAATGTAATATTAAAAAAAAAAAAAACAAAATTTCCCCATAAAATGCTAGAAATCTGGATTAGGGGAATGAAGCGATTAAATGCAGCCTTTCACTTTTACGTGCAAAAGATGATGTGGTTAGATTGGAGACAAAGGGCCCTGCGCTGCACTGACACGGTACAGGGCCTGCACCGCACGATCCTTGATTATTTAGATCAAATTTAATGACCGTAAGTTTTCTTTTCAAAAAAAATCAAAAAAAAAAAAAATAAAACGATCTACGGTTATTAGATTTGATCCAAACGGTTGAGGACCTACGGCAAGGCTCCTTAGCCAGGTTATATTGATTCTAAATTTGTTCTTGATAGGCACCTGGACAAATATTCAACCTTAAAACCCAGATTGAATAAGTTCTGAATCCTAAATATTACATATACATACCACAACGAATAAAGGAGATAAAGGAGGTTATAGAAGTTTCCGAGAAGGACATCTCGCATGCTCAACTTAGAATCATGCAACAACCATATGGAAAGTGTAAATAACCTTAGAGTAATTGAATCTATTGAAGACACAAGTTACTATATGATAGATGAATAGCAAAATTGGTAAATGGAGCAATAGATCAACTTTAAGAATATGACATTACATGGAATTATGAGGCTAATGGGACAATCCTAGAAAGTCTCCGAAGATGCCAATAATAGACTCAGTAGACTGAGATGAGCCCATAGACGTCATTACAATGAAAGTGACGGTGGCTTATTACATTTTCTCCTTAAAGTAATAATAATAATTTCTCAATAAAAATTCAAATCTTGTTAGAGTAATAGTATTGTCATACCTAGGAACAATCATTTATTCTTAATAGCTTCTCATGAATCAATTGTAGTGTTTGTCTCTTTGGAACAATATATCTTTCCCACTTAGAATCCTTTTATAGAAGAAAAAGCAAAGCTCCTTGAAAAATATTAGGGGTTCCCTAATCTCAAAATATTTAAGCCCTTTTAAATCGTATAAATAGAATATACTAAAATATATGGTATACGTAAATTACATTTTGATTTAGATATAAATCGAATTAACATGCATAGCAAATTATAGTACCAAAATAAATATAAATAAGAAAAAAATAACACGCAGGTTTTTTATAATGAAAGAAATCTTGATAACCAACAAATATCGAGTAAAATTTTTTAAATTTTTACGGCCAATGAAAGTAATGTACTAAGAAATTATAATATTGATGGTATAGACATACTAAATTTTAGTATACTTATTCCCAACCGGTAACGTCCTATCAAGGAGCTCATTGGATTTACTTCTTGCAGTGAAATTAAATACCTTCCCGTCTTCTTGTCAATCGTGCTTTACTTGCTATGAAATTTTCACACACTATTCGATATTAGCATTCATGCCACCAATGTTCAAATGAAGGCTTATAGATTGGAACTAATATACAATATGATAAAAAAATAAGTTTGGTGATAAAATCTTGACAATTTATTATAAGAGTAAAGCAATAATTTTTTCAAATAGTGGCCAGTTACTTTTATCGATGAGAGATTTTGAGATAGCAGTCGTTTTTCACTATTTTCTTGTCATTGTAATTATTTATAAGTGAGATATTTATAGATAAGGTTATAAATTAGGTCAAAAATATATGATTGTTAAGAAAATAGCACTCCAATTAGTGAGAGGTCTACACCCCAGCATACCTCAGATGTAGACAATTTGAATAACTAACGCTTATGTGTAGCTTGGACATATTTTAGGTGTAGACATTCTGAATAGAAGGCGCTGATACATGGCACGAGCTCATATCAAGGGTAAACATTCTAGAAAAATGATGCATATGTGCTTATCAGATGTAAGTCAAATATGAATACTAAGAGAGAGTGCATTTGTAAACAACAGACATGTACCCGACATTAGTCTTTATCAATACTTGAAAAATTTTCAAAATATCTATTTTACCAAATTATAAAATATGTCAATATAAAATATTCTTAACTCTCCTTAAAAGAAATTGCTAGAAAAAGATTAAGTAAATCACGTTATCATACAATTAGATTATTTTCTTCCATGTGCCAAGGTCTTTGTTGACCAGGTCCCCTGGCCAATTTGTTGTGATGGCTACCATGTTGCTTCGCCTTTCCCCACGCCATTGATCTCACGTAACAGTGGGGAGGTGTGTCTGCAAACCCTGTGACTTTTCAATGTCTAAGGCATTATTACACTTTTTCCAAACGACTCATTTGCTTCTTTTGCATGATACGTCTCGGTTGCTTCTGTATTCTTTGATGCTCTTTGAGTACCATTTGGGACCCCAGGTATTCTGGCACGTTTGTAATCCCATCTGTATTGGAATTTCTTGACCAACCTATGATCTCACAAAACCTTAATTTTTCAGATTCTATCAATTTTGATCTCTAATAAGTTATTAAAACATATTTCATAAATAATCTTGATAGAATTATGTATTTTTTGTATTTTGATTTAATATAATCATGGTACTAAATAATGATAGGATATAGTAATTATTAGGTACAAGTATGCCTCAAACCCAAACCACAAAAGTTATTGACTCGAAGAGCCTTCTCAGCTCTCTATGATGACTATTAATATTATCTAGGAATGGAAGTCAGGCCAAAGGGCAATGTGAGATCATATTAACAACAAGAAAACACGTCAGTATCTGATTGCAGATATTTATTATTGATCCTTTAGAAGCTAATGGAAGAATTTAGACCCTATTTGCCTAATACTCTAAAAAGGCGCTTGGCAACATTAAAAAGAGGATTGAGCAAGGATATGTGATGCAACCAAATAGTTGTGTCAGGAAGAAATCCCTACACAGGTGCAGCTTTTCCTTCTTCCAAGATATATAACCAATTAGCTATCAACCCTCCCTTAATGACTACTTTTTGCCTCTAACCTATATATACTTCATTGGCCCCCATTTATGAGGATCCACCACAAGAAAAGAAAAAGTCCCAAGACTCTCACTCTGATCCTCTTGATCTCTCCCTCTCTGGAAAGAAGCAACTAGAAAAGCAAAATAACTCAATCTCCAAATAATCACAAAAGTCCAACTTGGACATCCTGGAAGGGTGTTCACTTAGTCCCTAAAGCTTTGAGCTCACTTTGGCATGGCCTAGGCAATTTGACCACCTCAAATGAAAGGAAGAGCTACAGATATTCAAGGATCCTAAGGGTAACAAAATAATCTATCATACTACAGTTAATATTGAATATTCCTCAGCATAAATGCCACCGAAGACTTGATTCCCAAATTATCCTTCGTATCCTGCCAAGCTGACCTCAGTGCTAGACCTCTCATATATACTTTCCCAATGACATGAGTTCCATGATAAAGTTTAAGGATTTAATAATCTATTTTTTAATTACCTTTTCCAACTATATACTAATTTAGGTATCGGATGAAATGACTTGGGAAAAAAAGTCTTGACTCTTTAACTTACTGTTTGTAGTATATAGGATTGGGGTCATTGTATTCAGTCTTGGATTTTACCTTGGATGATCATCAATCCCTAGTGGTGGAAGGAGCAATCTCAATGGGAACAACAGAATTCCACCCCTTCCTCTTGGCAAGAATGCGTGGCTAGGTAGTCCTAAGTATCTCCACAACCAACTGGCGCATCTCCACATCAATGAGCAATCCCTCAGTCAACGGGAAAGGTCATCACCTTCAAATCCTCTGGAAACAATTGGATCAGATCCAACTCCTGACAGACTCTCACTTGGGCCGCGGAATTGGGATGACCACAAAACACTGAGTTCATCAATAGCATCCCAAAAGGAAGATGCCAACCCTCGGGATTCTTTAGGAATAACTTATCTTTCTAGCCCTTGATTGAGCTAGTTGTTAGGTCTGATCACTCCTTTGTGAGTAACCCAATAAACTGGTTCGTCGGCAATGGATTTCAGGAGAGCAGTTGATGTCGTGGAAATCCAAAAGGAAAACCTGCCAAGGCAAAATGCTGGTTAACAGAGTTGACCGGCTAATGGAGGCAATGGGCCGGTTGAAGGAACTCAAATGGATGAAGGCAATAGGTCGGTCAACAAGGAGGTTGACCGGCTGAAGGAGCGTCAAGAGAAAAACGGTCAAGGTGGCCAAAGAGAGATGCACGGATTTGCTAATGAGTGAATTAACCGGTCAACTTTTTGACTTGCCAAAGGAGGCAAGCAGCAAAGAAGGTGGGCAGAAGTTTCCTGTCAAAGTGGCAAATGGCCGGTCAATTTGTTGATTGGCCATGGAGCCAAGGAAGCCAGAAAAGCCATAGAATAAGAAAGTAGACAACTGAAGAGTAAGGAAGCTCTTGGTAAAAAATGCTAGTCAACATGTTGACCGGCATTGGTGGCAAAAGGTCGGTCAACACATTGACCGGCCAATGTTGCAAAGAGAAAGACACGTGGTTTTGCTTAAGGCAAATTTAGCTGGTCAAGGCGTTGATCGGCCAAGGACCACAATAGGCGAACAAATGGCCAGGGTGCGCGGCTGATGGTACATGGATAGCCAAAGAGCCAATGGACGCGCAGACAGAGCATGCAAATAGATCGCGCAGACGGCCAATGGGCTGAAGGAAAGACACGGTATTTACCGATATGTGTCACCGGTATGGAATTGCTCGCGAATATGGCTGAGTGCACAGTAATGTCCGGAGACATGGGTTATGCACAGTACGACTGGGGATATGGGATGTCCGAGGTCACTGTCATTGCCTGGAGACCAAGGAACGCCAGAGGACTCTTGTAATGGTCAATGGCACAGATGGTCCAGGGATTTGACTACAACAACAACCGAGGATATCATGGACAGCTGGCAGCAAGTTGTGGACAATTGGCTCTACAGAGCAGGTGACAGACCTGCAGTGTGTGCGCCGTCCGTGCAGGTGTCAGGTTGTAGAGTTAGTGGGTAAGATTGGTGGCAGGTTATTGGTGGTAGACGTTTGTCCACACGCACCTGCCTATTGATAAATGGTCTCCGGGCAGATCATTATATATATGCATGCTGGGTATGCTGTGTAATGTGGGTGAAGACACCAAGGATGTGGGTTGCACCGGGCTGATGTGGGAGATAACACTAGGGGCGCTGTGTGTTGGGGGGTGAAAAGACGGTTGCCGTTTCACCAACACTTGTAAAATATCTGTGAGTAGAGAACACTATAGTGAGATGAATGAGAGAAAAAAAACAGTGAGATAAAATGGAGGGAGAGTTTCCTTACTCTAGAGAGGTTTTTATTGTTCTCAATTCTCAAGGGGTTTGTGTAGCCATGGTGGGTTGCTGTATTCTATCTCGAGATTTTTGTAACCATATTTTACATAATGGATTTATTGGTAGATTTTATATCCTGTGATTTTTTTCTTAGTTGAGAATGGGTTTTCATGTAAAAAAATATTGTGCATCTTTTCGTTCATTGTTCCTACTAAGTGATGGCTAACAATGACGAGGGTGTTGGGGTCACTCCCGAGTAGCTTTTGTCCGCGGACTCCATTGGAGAATGGACGAGGACTTTGTTTGAGGCGTCATGACCGAGAGGACTTGGACGAAGGATTCCATCCACGCGTGCGTTGACTTATTCTCTCATTAATGATCTACGACAGCAATAAATGCGGACGGAGTTCTTATTGCGGCTGATTGGAAGTTGGTGGCGGCCCAACTTCCAAAGCGTTGCGGGCACGCCGGCGTGCACTGGCAGCAACATGCCTGCCACCCCGGGGCGCTAGGGTGGTGGGTAGCCTCCTAAGTAGTGAATATATATATATTTATTTACATGTATATATATATGTGTAGAGATCATTTAATGTGTGTGTGAGAGGTTGGTGAGTTGTGGTGTGTGCCTTTGTGAGCAACCACTTTGTGAAATTTGGGAGAGAAAACACTTAGTGAGGAAAAGTTGTACACTTGAGATTGTTTTTCTTTAGTTTAAGCTTGTGTAGCTAACACTTGTAAATAATCCTTTTATAGTGTATTCTTTCGTGGTTTTTCTCTTGCTTACAGAAGGGTTTTCCACGTTAAAATCGTGTGTTCCCTCTCATATTTTTCTCTACCTCTCTCGCCCGTCCGAGAGCCTTTGCTCTCTGTTTCTGTCCGAGCGTTGTGTCCGCTCGCCTTCCGAGCGTTGTGTCCGCTCGCCTTCCGCGCGTTTTGCTCCAACAAGTGGTATCAGAGACAGGTTGTTTGCATGGTGATCTTTGCTTGTTATCAGAAATGGAGTTTGGCAGCAAGATGGTCTGTTTGAACGGTTCAAACTTTGACATCTGGCAGAGCAAAATGTCTGACATGCTTTTCGTCAAGTCTATGCACGATCCGATCTTCGCCTCAGAAAAACCGTCGACAAAAACGGACGAGGTCTGGGCATTGGAGCACAAACAGGTGTGCGGGTTCATTAGGCAGTTTGTGGACGAAAATGTGTACAACCATGTTCGTAGAGAGACAAATGCCAAAGCCCTTTGGGAGAAGCTGGAGAAGCTCTTTGCCTCCAAATCTGGTAACAATAAAATTTACCATTTGATGCGGTTGGTCCATATTCGGTACAAGGACGGATCTTCTGTTGCCGACCACTTAAACGAGTTTGAGGGATGCGTGGACCGGCTCAACAGTATGGGCATTAAGTTCGAGGACGAAGTGCTGGGACTTTGGCTCCTAGCAACCCTCCCGGACTCATGGGAAACCATGAGGGTCACGATCGCCAACACAGCTCCGAACAGTGTGGTGACACTGGAGATGGTGAAGGGAGCTGTGCTGAACGAGGAAGTACGACGGCTTTCTCAGGGTACGTCTACCTCTCAGCAGCCCGAGGTCCTTGTCACGGAATCAAGGGGAAGAAGCCGAGGACGTGGCCCAAAGTCTGAAGACAAAGGGCGGAGTAAGTCACGTTCTCGGTACCAAGATATGGAGTGCGACCATTGTGGCAAGAAGGGCCACATCAAAAAGTTCTGCTATAAATGGAAGCGTGAGAACGCTGGGAAGCAAAAGGGTGAAAAGAGACGAGGCGAGGAAGAGTCCTCGGTCTCTGTTGTGACAGGAGAGGATCTCCTCTTAACCTGTGAGTCTGAGGACTTGATGGCTGTGGCAGAACAGTCCTCGGATTGGGTAGTGGACTCTGGCGCTTCAGTCCATGTTACCTCCAGGAGAGAACTGTTCTCCACTTATGCTCATTGTGCCCCTGGAGTACTGAGAATGGGCAATAAGCAGACGTCCGAGTTCATCGGACGTGGAGATATCACGTTGGTGATGAATACTGGAGCTCGGCTGACTTTGAAGGACGTCAAGCACGCCCACGACATCGGTGAACATCATCTCGGTTAGGCATTGGATGATGAAGGTTCCGCGGCGTCTACGTGATTTGACGGCAGTATCAAAATGACCAAGGGCTCCATGGTCATTGCCCGATGAACTAAGGCATCTGGCCTTTATATTTTGAAAGCTCAGGCTGAAGTGGCTGAGGTGAATGCCACGAGGAGTGCGGAGTCCTCGGATCTTTGGCACAAGAGGCTCGGACACATGAGTGAGCGTGGTATGGGTCACTTGGCCAGGAAGGGTCTCATCCCTGAGGTGGATGGAGACATGCCTAGGACGTGCCCTCACTGCATGGCGGGGAAACAAAGAAGAGTCTCCTTCTCCGGAGACGTAACTTCCAAGAAGTCTGAGATCTTGGAGCTTGTACACATGGACGTGTGTGGCCCTCTCCCGGAGAAGTCTTTTGGAGGTGCACAGTACTTTGTGACCTTCATAGACGACTGCTCGAGGAAGGCGTGGGTGTTCCTTTGAAGACCAAGAGACAGTCGCGGAAACTTTTCATGAGTTCCACGTCCTTGTTGAGCGGGAAACCGGGAGAGACTAAAGCGTGGGAGGAGCGACAACGGTGGCGAGTACATTGGACGGTTTGATGCCTATTGCAGAGCTCATGGCATCAAACATCAGAAGACTCCACCAAAGACGCCACAGTTGAACGGAGTGGCCGAGAGGATGAACCGCACCCTCATGGAAAGGGTTAGGTGCATGCTATCTGAGGCAAGGCTGCGAGGATCTTTTGGGCCGAGGCCTTGAGGACGGCCGCCCATGTTATTAACCGCTCGCCCAGTAAGCCTCTGCACGGGGGAAGTTCCGAGCTGATTTGGACCGGAAAAGAACCAAAGATATCTGATCATCTACGGACTTTTGGCTGCAAGGCCTTTGTCCATGTTCCGAGAGATGAGAGGACCAAACTGGAGCCAAAGACACTACAATGTGTCTTTCTGGGCTATGGTGAGGAAGAATTTGGGTACAGGTTTTATGACCCAAAAACAAAGAAGCTGGTTCGCTCCCGCGACGTGGTCTTCGTTGAGGACGAGACCATTGAGGACCTTGAGAAAGATGTGAAGTCTCTTTCCAGTACCTCCCGGACAGACAAAGTTGAGATTGAAAGCTGTCCGTCTGTGCCTCTTGTATCCGAAGTCCTCGGATCAAGAGTAATCGCCAACCGAGATCGAGGCTAGTACGGCGCCTCGGGATCGGAGTTGAAGATGTGGTACCTCGGCGGGGTGAGGTAGCCCAAGTGAGACGGTCGTCGTCAGTGAGACGTCCGTCCGTCCGCCTTCTCCGGCCCAGTGAGTTTGTCCTCCTCACGTCTTTGCCGGAGAACCAGAGGACCGAAGAGGCCATGGCGGTCTTTGAGAAGGATAAATGGTTTGAAGCCATGGAGGAAGAAATGACTTCCCTTCATGAGAACCATACGTTTCAGTTGGCGGAATTGCCTAAGGGGAAGAAAGCTCTGAAGAACAAATGGGTCTTCCGTCTGAAGGCAACCGAGGACCCGAGCGCTCCAAGACACAAGGCACGACTTGTGGTCAAAGGTTTTGGTCAACGAAAGGGTGTTGATTTTGATGAGATTTTTGCGCCCGTTGTGAAGATGTCCTCGGTCCGTTTAGTGCTTTCGGGCAAATTTTGCGTTGAACACGGAGATTGAGCAACCTGGATGTCCGGACAGCTTTTCTCCATGGAGATCTAGAGGAAGAGATCTACATGGAGCAATCAGACGGTTTTGAAGTCAAAGGAAAGGAGGGACTTGTTTGTCGTTTGAAGAAGAGCTTGTATGGGCTGAAACAAGCTCCAGAGGCAGTGTACCGGAAGTTCGAAATCAGTATGGTCAAGCAAGGTTACCATAAGACCTCCTCGGACCACTTTGTGTCTTTGTGCGAAGTTCTCGGACAACGATTTCGTCATCCTTCTCCTTTATGTGGACGACATTTGGTTGTCGGACGGAGAATAGTGCTCGGATTATGGAGTCAAGAAGCAATCGGGACCAGTCTTTCACCATGAAAGACCTCGGTCTGCGAAATGCATTCCTGGGAATCGTGATTTTCGCGACCGAGAGGGCAAGAAGCTTTAGGCCGTCCCTGGGGAGGGTTATATTGAAAAGGTACTTCAAAGATTCAATATGGAAGGGTCCAAGCCCTGTCAAACACCCCACCGGCCAACCATTTCAGACCGAGTAGCGGCAGTGTCCGTCCTCGGACACCGAGAAGGCGCGCATGAGTAAGGTTCCTTACTCCTCGGCCGCCGCGATCTTATGTGACGCGGCCGTGTACGCGCGGCGGACATTGCTCATGCGGTTGGGCCTTGTGAGCGGATTTCTCTCAAACCAGGGGATGGAGTATCGTCTGCGGTGAAGTGGATCTTCGAGATATTTACGCAGGACCTCCAAGGTGGGTTTGATGTTCGAGAAGAGAAGCCTCGATTAATTGCGTACACGGACGCTTGAGATATGTAGGGACGTTGATTCTAGGAAATCAACGTCCAGGATACTTGGTAAAATTTACGGGGAGGAGGTCTCTGGCGGTCAAGTTACGAAGTGCGTCGCTCTCTCGACCACAGAAGCAGAGTTCGTTGCCGTGACCGAAGCCTGCAAGGAAATGCTATGGATGAAGAGGTTCGTCCAAGAATTGGGTCTAAGGCAAGAGGCGTACGAGATCCTTTGTGATAGTCAGAGTGCCATTCACTTGTGTAAGAACTCCTCATTCCATTCTCGGTCAAAGCACATTGACGTGCGATATCATTGGGTGAGAGATGTTTTTGATGATGGGCAACTATCAATTGGAAAGGTCCGCTCGGACGATAATGGGTCAGATATGTTGACAAAGACTTTGCCAAAGGGAAAGTTAGAAACTTGTTGTGACATTGCTGGTCTAACTGACTTTACTCCCACTCGGTCGTGAGGGGAAGTTTGTTGGGGTCACTCCCGAGTAGCTTTTGTCCGCGGACTCCATTGGAGAATGGACGAGGACTTTGTTTGAGGCGTCATGACCGAGAGGACTTGGACGAAGGACTCCATCCACGCGTGCGTTGACTTATTCTCTCATTAATGATCTACGGCAGCAATAAATGCGCGAAGTGCCATTGCGGTACTGATTGGAAGTTGGTGGCGGCCACAACTTTCAAGACGTTGCAGGCCCTGCCGGCGTGCGCTAGGGTGGCTGGGTAGCCTCCTAGGCTGGTGAATATATATATATTTATTTACATGTATATATATATGTGTAGAGATCATTTAATGTGTGTGTGAGAGGTTGGTGAGTTGTGGTGTGTGCCTTTGTGAGCAACCACTTTGTGAAATTTGGGAGAGAAAACACTTAGTGAGGAAAAGTTGTACACTTGAGATTGTTTTTCTTTAGTTTGAGCTTGTGTAGCTAACACTTGTAAACAATCCTTTTATAGTGTATTCTTTCGTGGTTTTTCTCTTGCTTACAGAAGGGTTTTCCACGTTAAAATCGTGTGTTCCCTCTCATATTTTTCTCTACCTCTCTCGCCCGTCCGAGAGCCTTTGCTCTCTGTTTCTGTCCGAGCGTTGTGTCCGCTCGGCCTTCCGCGCGTTTTGCTCCAACAGAGGGTTCGGATATTTCGCTTCTATTGGATCGGGTGGATCTGAATTGTTCGAACCCCAACATTAGTGTTGCAAGCACCAAACCCTGCGCTTGGCCGTAGGCTTAGATAAATCTGACCAATCTTTCCCTTTGAAATGCGAAATACTCCACTAAAATTAATAGGAGTCAAAAGCACCCCATGCAGCTGGAAGAAGACGCAGCGGGAAACTAGCTATCTCACTATGTTGGGACAAAAATCACACCAATGGGATGTTTATGATGTTCAACATCTCCATCACCACCGAACAAAAAGGGAAACTAACCCCATTTTTAAGAGCTATTTCACAAACGGTAACAAAACCCTTTAGTGGGTCACGAGCATGATGCTCAGGTTTGAGAAATATGATCCTATACTCATTAGGAATCTCATATGTTTTGCGGAGAAAAGACATAGTCTATCATGTAATCAATGGTTTTATCAATAAAATAATGGATGTTGTTGAAGAACCAACAGTGACGTTGGTAGAGAAAGTAGCCTCCATTGGTAAAACATTGAGAAAGTTCGAAGAAACAATCTCAAATAATGAATAAGACTTCATATGATTAATGAAGATGATATGAACCCCAAACAAGTGCACAAGCACCCATTTATAGCGAGGCATGGAGGCAGAAGAAGCATTAGGTGCACCCAGAAGTCACATTAAAATTCAAAAAGGCCCAAAAGTTGAGAAGTTGCAGGAAGTGAGGAGACAAAGTAACTATGCCTGCAATCAAGGGTCTTGTCAGGCCATGTTAAAAGAAGGGACCGTCACAGTTCTCCATTAGAACAGCTCCTTGAATTTGGGCTTAGTCGTAGAAGCTGAGGTTTACTATTGGCACCAGTGTGCTTCGGATATAAAAGTCATCAACCCAAAGATCTTCCTTGAATCTCCATGCTCACTATCGACCCAATCTGGGAATAGAAGTCATGTTGAATGGCAAGAGGAGAGCAAGTCAACCGTAGAAAATATGTCAAATTTAACCACGGGTATCAACTACTTGTTTCCTAAAAGTCAATAGAAAGATTCATAAACTATTTGCTTGACACATTAAAAAAATATTTGGTAACTATAAAAGATATATAATAAGATAGAACAACAACGTTTAAATGAAATTTCAACACAGGTGAAACTACTCCTCAATCCAAAATACACAACTAATCAACTACTAACCCTTCCTTAACAGCTTCTTTTGCCTCTAGCCACTAAATATCTCAATAACCCTTATTTATAAAAATCCAAAACATGAAAAGAAAAAAGGCCTTTGACTCTCTCACTTTAATCCTCTGATCTCTCCCTCTCTAGAAAGGAGCAAATAGAAACCAAAACAACTCAATCTTCCAATAATCACTGAAGTCTCACTTGGACTTCCCTGAATGGTGTTCACGTAGCCCCCAAAGTCTCAGGCCCACTCTGGCTTAGCCTAGCATTTGGCATCCTCAAATAGGGAGGGCTGCAAAGATTAGAGGATCCAAATGGTAACAATATAGTTTGTCATATCACAGTTAAGACTGAATATTCCTCAACTTAAAGGTCACCATGGAATTGACTCCTAAAGGCCGCTTTATCTTTGAGTGTTCGATCCTCTGACAATTGCTTGCATAAAGACAATAGTCCCGTATAAAATTTGATAATTTTTTTTATTTTATTATTTTTTGAGCATATACCGACTTAGGTATTAAAATAAATAATTTAAAAAAAAACTTAAACATTTAAATTTTATAGTTTGCAGTGTGTACAATAAGAGTTACTACACGTAAATTTAGATCCTACATTGGATAATCCAGGTATGTATCAGTTACATTATTTATATTTTAAAAATAAAAAAATAAGCCTAAAGTTTTTAGCATGATGTTGTCAATTGCAACCTTTAATTTTCAGGCATAAAGTTACACAGTTGATAGAGCATGAGATGCAAAGAAGTGTTTGCCATCCTATGATTATGACATGAACGGTGAGTGCCGTGTCGTGCTTTGTGTTACGTTGCGTCTCTCAATTCATTAGACTAAAATTTAGCTGTGAGAATTTTAAAATAAAAAATAAAGATAATTTTTTATTTTTTAAATTATTTATATTTATTGAATATTTAATTTAATATTGATAAAAACAAGAAAAAAGTATTTAAATTTTTTTTAATAAATATATATATTTCATCCTCAAAAACTTTTTAATTTAACTAATAAAAATGGTCTTTTCATTTGAGATAATTAAAAAAATTGATGTCATGTTTATCGCACCACATCAATTGAAAAATACTTTGTTTATAATCTACGTATATCCTTTTATGCAACTTTTTAAATAAAAATTAAATTCATATTAATTTAATTTAAGAAATTTCTAAAACTCTGATTTTTTTTTTCTTTTGTAAAAATAGCAAAAGTAATAGAAAGCTTATATCTTAAAATTATGATAAAAAATATATATTTTTCTATTTTATCTTTTATACTGTTGCAGAAATTTTTTTAAATTAGATAAATGTAAGTTTAATTTTTAATTAAAAAAAAAAAAAAACAGAGCTATAGATGAGCTGTGTGGTAATTATTAATGTAGCACGGCTCAAATCAATTAACATCGTTGGTTATCCAAGCACCAACTATTATTTTATATACCTTTTTGCATTAAGCAAATGTTCAAGTATTTATGTATGATTTTTTAAAAATAATTTTCTTTTTCAATTTAGGATATGGGACAATTCATAGTAATTGGTGATGATCCATTGTTGGGATTCCTCAAAAATTAAAAAAAAAAAACACACACACACACACATGATTGGCACAATGAAAATATACTACTGAATCTCCTCTTAATCGTCAGCCACTAAACACCTTAAGAAAATAATGAACCAAATAACACAATCAAGTATGTATAAATTGTATAATAATATTTAACATAGAAAAATTTTTAAAATTAAGAAAAAAAAAATTAAGGAACATTTTAAATAAATCAACAATAAAATAGTGATAGATTATAAATATAACCACATTCAGTATGCCTTCACTATAATCTAAGTGAATAATGGTTGAACCCAACACCAAACATATCTTACAACTCATAAGAGAGGATTACACCAAGGAATTAAGCAACCAAAATAGAAGTACATTCTTAAAAAAAATTAGAATAATATATGAAAATTCGGTAAAGAATGAAACTTGAATAGGATTCTAATCGAATACCAAAACCCATCATCTTCTATTTTTTCTCTAATATGTTTTTGTACGGCATCATTGTGTTGAAAATGATCTCTTTTCTGTATCCTAAAATTACACGGGGCTTTTTATGATAGACTTGGCATTCAAATGCCAATATAAAATTGAATTGGCACAAGAGCACCTTTGGGTGCGCACATGCATCACCTATTTTGTTTACCCATACATAAGTGTTGCTTATTCTGTTCATTGGTCCAATTTTTGTACAAATGAACCCCACGTGAACCTTGCTTGCCAACCCCACTTGAGTGTGCCTCATGCAAATATTATGCTTCCTCTTAATGATATATTTATTGGATATAAAACTTATAAGAAAATGACTCAAAAATTAATAATTTTTTCTCACAACTTTATAGGGACCCCTATACTTTCTAGTGATAATCAGCTCTTGTCCTCTAGCAAACCTATAGTATTGCCACTCTCATTTGGTTTCTTCTACATGTTACCGTCGCTTCCCCTTATACTTGTCATCGGCTTCCTCTCACTACATTGACCAAACAATCTATTTGTCACCTTGACTTTTTCCTTGGTAATTGAAACATCCATTAATTACCAACTTGATTGTTTACTTTTCCTTATTACAATTGATGCTTCTTTGGTGAGCTTCTATTAGCTATTGCTAAACACTGTATAAAATTCCTCATCATTAAACTTCTTGGTTAAAACCAAATTCAATTAGAAGTCCAAAGTATGTTGCATGCTCATCAACATGAACTTTGTCCTATTGTTTCTTCACAAGCTAATATCCTTGACGCTCACTACCCTTGAAGAGCTATCATTACTTATTTTTAATACCACATAGTATCTAAATATATAGGAGATGAATAGAGATTTTCTCAATGTCATATGGTATGAGAAACTGTTATCTTTTATCAAACTCATCTCATAACTCGTGAAACTCCTTATCTTCATGATACAGACAATTCGAAGGTTTTCATTAATTGTAATAGAGGCTTGATCATTTATGTTATTATCTTTCTTTTATTGTTGCTCACCACCCCCTTCTTCTACTTCTTTTTGAAGCAAAATCATATCTTGTGGACCTTTTTACCACATTAGAAGCACTCAATATCCTTAACGTTGGATCAGTTGTTACTCCTATCTGACTTGTGCTCTCGGTCCCTCAATCTCCTTCACCCCTAATTGCTAATGGACAAAAGCACTTAGTGTTATCAAAAACTCATCACTTTCTTTTAGCTAGGACTTGTTTATAAGTAAAGAAGTAATAATATATTCAATGTCAATTATATCTTTCTCGAATAGTAGCATTGTACCAATATAATCATATGAGAATGGTGACAAAGCCAGCAATACCAACACTTTATTTTTATCCTTGGTCTTTTCATTAAGTATAGACATTTACATTAAGACCCAATTAAATATGTCTAAATGCTTTTCAAAGCCTTTTCCTTTGGACAAATAAAGGCCACAAAATTACTTTTTTTCATACAGCCTCAATGTTAGGACCTAGATTTGTACCAGTCTCCCAACTTCATCTAGATTCTTGAAGCTTTTTCCTTTGGACAAATGAAGGCTACAAAATTACTTTTTTCCATACAGCCTCAATGTTAGGACCTAGATTTGTACCAGTCTCCCAACTTCATCTAGATTCTTGAAGCTTTTTCCTTTGGACAAATGAAGGCCACAAAATTACTTTTTTTCATACAATCTCAATGTTAGGACCTAGAATTGTACTGGTTTCTCAACTTTATATAGATCTCTATTAGATCTAACAAACCGATAACTTATTAAAAAAATATAATTTAGAAGATATAATTTAATTGTATAATTAGTTGGATCACTTATTTCTTACCTCTCATCATCCTTCATCTTTTTTGATTTGTCCTCATTTTATAGTGCTTTAACCGTTTCTTTTTGGGTTAAAATATTTTTTACTTTTTTACTAAATAATGAAATTATTTTTCCGTTAACTTACACAATGTGAAATGGCAAACCCTTTGACGAAAATACTATCAAATTGTAAATTTCACAACTTGAAAAAAATATACTCTAATACCATTTGTTAGAATTCTAAAATAAAAATACACACACACAACTAGTGTAATGGAAATAAACCTCTAAATCCCTTATAAATTGTCAACTCACAAATATCATGAAAGTATAAGAAAATAAATCACGCAATCAAATATGTATAAGTTGTATGATAATTTTTAACGTAAAAAATTCTTCTCATGCAATAGAAAAATTATGGGACACATTTTAAATAAATTTAGTATAAAATACTAACTAGTTATAAATATAACTTTCTTTAAGATCATTTTATTATAACCCAAATGAATTATGGTCGAACCTAATTTTCAATATACCTTATAACCTATAATAGAATAATACACTTAAAAAATAAGCATTCGGTGTAAAAATATATCCTAAAAATAAATTAGAGCAATATATTTAAATTTGGTAAAAAATAAAATCTGAATCAAACTTCAACAAGATGCCGAAACTTTTCCTCCTCTCTATTATCTTTATTTTCTTACTTTTTGCAGTGCCCTTTTGTTAAAATGATCTCTATTTTGTAACCTAAAATTGCATAGCGCCTTTTATAATAGAACCGGTATTCAAATACGAAAATGCAAAAACTTAATTGGCACACAAGCGCCCTCTGGCATGCATGTGCAGTACCCATTTGTTTTACCTATGCGTGAGTGCCTCTCGGCTACTCTCGGTTATGCATGAGTGTTGTGTATTCTTTAAATTAGTCTACTTTTTAAATGAATGAACCTTACACAAATCTCATGCAAATTTTCAATTAACGCCGTCACTTGAGTGACTGTTCAGTAAATATCTTGAAACCTTTGCCTTCCAACTCCACTCGAGCATACCTCATGTGAATATCATGCATTTTGAAGATAACCTGTCAAGTGGATATAGAACTTATAAGAGAGTGATCTAAAATTTAAAATCCATTTGACTAGTGAGAAAAGACTTTTGCTAAGACAACTAAGTTGGTAATTAATTACAAGTGCTATATGAGAATGCTTTGAGGAGAGTCTTAAAAACGAAAAAACACATTAAAAGCCTGTTGAAAAGTATTGAAACTACTACCGTATGAGGGTTATTTGAGAATAAATTTCTTAGAAAGTGTTGTAAAATGACAAAAAGTAAAATTTCTTCAACTGAATAAAGTTAAAAAAAAAAATTCTTCACTTTTTAGTTTCTCCATATTGTAAAAGTTCAGCCTTAGTATTATAACTACTATTGAGCACAAGATTAAAAAAAGCAAAACTTCTCTAGCTATTCCAATGGATAACTTAGCTTGGAGAAGTTAATAAAGAGCTGTTGAGTTATGATATCAAGTTGTTTCCATTTGAGGTGTTGCCCACTTCGGAGAAATGTGTGGAACGAATTGGGTTGCTAACTCCATCACATATGGTTTTGTCATTAAAAAGAGTCATAAAGGAGAAGGAAGCCCTTCTATGTGCAATGAGAATGTCATATTTTCACTTGACCAATTTGGGATATTCATTCCCACGATATAGACCCCAACAAAGAGATGATCATATTGCTATATTAGGAGTATTGGTACAGATTTCTATAAATGGTGTTACTGTTGAATTTTGAAATCATGCCCTTTACCATTTAAGGTATATTGTTTTTGCTTTGAGAGAAGTTGTAGGACACCTCCGATTGCAATGCCAATCCCGCATGATTAAATCAATAAAAAAGTACCTCGAGAAAAAATAAAATATTCTTAGTAGGTCAGATTTTCACTCAATCAATAATTAATCAATATACAACTACAACAAGATGTGTGTGCTTGAAAAGGAAAAAATAATTAGACTTGAGGCACTTGAACAAGTTTGAAAAGAACTACTATTTTGTTCAATATAAAATATGTTTGATATAAAACTCATTTTAGTTTCTTCCGTTGGTAAAATTATACCATTACGTTTAGTTCTATTAACAGCCGTCTCATACATTGTGTAATTGTAGTGTAAATATATCCAGTGATGAGGTAAAATAAATGTGAATAGCAGGAAATACCATGAAAAGACTTAATGGTTACCTCATTTAGTAGTAGTTAGTGAAACTAGTCATAACTATTGCCATTAGTAGTAGTTACTGGGTTTTGGATAACTCTATTATAACTTCCTTGTAAGTTTCATAAGAATCTCATACCTACTTCCTTATAACTCTCACACTCACTAATCATATCCATGTTCGATTCTTGTACAAGCATGAAAGTTTGCTCGATTTTTTCATAAGAATTCACTTGAGTGAAAGCCTTTTTACTAATACAGTTAAACCATGTCCAATGTATACCCGAAGGAACCACATGAGCAATTGGGACAGCATCCATATCTTATGCAGCCCAAGTGGGTGCATATACATAGATTGTACAAAACAGTCATATTTGATGCATACTTGAAGGGCACACGAGTATAGGTAGTTTAGTATAGATATGGATGATATGCACATATGTTAAGATTGTTTCATATCTGTTTTTCTCTTTGGCTTCTAACATTATGTTTACTATTCAAACACCAGATTTGTTTTTAAGAGAATTTGCTTTATTTTATAACAATTTTTTAGTATTAATTATTATTTAAAACACATTTAGGCCAAATTGAGAGATAACAGGAGAAGTGGAGGAGATCTTCCAAATTCTTATGCATTCAATCAATTTTCGATCCGGTTTGGATGGGATGGGTCTCTGGATAGGATACCAAGTCTCCGTTGAATTAAGATGTGCACCCCTTTGCCGTTTGGGCTGATTGACCGGTTTGTTCTCTTTTCTGGAGTGGATGCCTCTTTAGCAGGACTGGAAGGCATGTTGGGTTGTTTGGATGGTTTTTTTCTACTGCTTTGACCTGGCTTGGTTGATGGCCTTCGGAGTATTCATCTCTATTTTTCCTTTGTTAGTTATTTTACTTTATTTTGGTTTCTTGAAATGTTTTCATGGTGATCGGAGAATACTCTAATGTTTTGTTCTACATCCAAGTTGACAAAATACTTGAAGATAGAATATTGGTCATATACTTTATTCTTTTCATTTATAAAATTTAATTACTTACAAAAAAAAATCAATCAAGTTTTGATCTTCATAATCCTATTTAATTTGTACTAGTTGATGTTTAGAACATTTTTGCTAGAAGTTATCTTTTAGGGATTTTATTATTATCCATTATTTGATTTATCTAAATTTATAGGAAATTTGAATAAAGTTTTGGCCGTTTATTATAACCAAACTAACATTATAATAAATAAAATTTTTACATGATTTATCTTTTCGTTGAAAAAAATTTTCACGTGAAATTCATATGTTTATTTTATTGCAAGATCTTTCTTGTGATTGTGTGTTATTGCCTCACCTCTTTATGAATTTAAACAAAAAGTTATTAGTCAATCCTAGTAGAAATTTATTCTTAACTTTATATGACAAGGCTTGAGTGGACATATCCCAAAGAGTAATATTAAAGCTTTTTTTGTTAATTATGTTCATTTGAATTGATGGGGGTTTAAATAACATGATTTGCTTAGATGGTACAAACTCTAACATTTTAAGGAGTGCGATGAAAGATTTGTTATTTGTGAAAGTATAACATTTTCAAATGTTTATAACTCAAAGGCCTAAATTCAAACGTAAAGAGGAATAAGCTTTTAAATATGAACAAGTTTGGGAGAGTATTAGGCAATTTGCTTATGATAGTGTTTATAATCATATTCATAGTGAAAGGCATACACAAATATTGTGGGACATGCTCGAAGTATTTTATAGTATGAAGTCGAGCAACAATAGGTTGTATTATTTGATCAAATAGATGTAGTTGAATTACATAGAATAATGCACTATTATCAATCATTTAAATGATCTCCAATGATGCATGGATCAATTATCCACCATTGGCTTGAAGTTTGATGCTTAGTTTTTTGACTTGTAGTTGTTGACTATTTTACCAAACTCTTGAAATATTCTTCAAATCTCTATTACTAACTCTACTCTAAATGGTATTTTGATATTAGACATCGTTAATGATATCATTTCAAATGAAGAAATTAAGAGAAAGTTCCAAGGTTCTTTGTCTTGACACCCAAAGCATTGGTTTCCAAAACTTGAGTAGTGAGGGGTAGCCCACTAATACTAGAGATAAGAGTCAAACTAACTCAAGATCATGATAAAAAAATAATTATGTTTCATTATTGTGGCAAGAAGGAAGACACTATGTAGAGTTGATTCAAGTGAAAGCAAGACCAAGAAGGTAGTGAATGAGAAAAGAATAAGAATTATTAGAGTAATAATCGGGTCTCATTTGCTACCTTTAATGATTTTCTCATTGTTAATTATAAGATAATGGCTAACCTCATATTTCATAAGATAAGTTGGCTAATGGATGGTGAATCCTCACTCCACATAACATCAAAAAAGTGTTTTTTTTTTCACATTTAACACGATTGCAAATTACATAATACTAAAAATGGGTGATTAATGGCTCATCAAAAGTTGTTGGGTATCGGAGATGTGTACTTGTGAACAACCAATGGGACAAGATTCAGGTTGAAAGGTGTGCAGTACGCATCAGATGTTTGGTTGAATATTATCAATGGATTGCTAATATGAGTATTATTTGGGATATGTGGTGTTTTAATGAACAACCATGACGGGATGACAAACTCTGGAAGACGAGTTCCAAGCATCCTCTGTGCTTGGGGATCTATGAGTGCCTTTCAAAGAGCGGATCGCATAGGGGCAGGAGTGCCTCTCTTGTTAAATTGGATTGATCATGTGGCGCAGCACTAGTCTCCTCTCTTGTCGGGGATTCAGTTGTTTATAGACCTGTCAATTACTTTCCGGAGAATCAGATTAGCCCTTTATGCATTTGCTTTCTGTTTCCGATATCACGTTGATTTTCTGTCACAATATAATGCATGGGATCCATTCTTCCTCAATCACGTAATGTGCCACATTATGAGATGGATGTAAGAGATCCTATAGCTATTGTCGTGCTTGGCTGGCTTTCGTGGTTAGGTTTCAAAGTTACTGTGCTAATCTTCCCCTTCCGGGTAAGGATGTCGAAGTTATACCCTCTCCTCTGTCAGAGATGTCTTGGTGTAGCCTATGAGAGCATTGCAAGAAAGCAGTGCGGGTGTTATCATGATGCCTATCTATTAAATGACATGTCCAATTCATATAGTGCCAAAATGAAGGTTTTCTGTATGTGGATGAAGTGCTTTTATTTGGAAGTTAGAGCTCTTTAAATAACTCATTTCAGCATCTCCAAATAAATAGTCGATCAAGTTTGACGGTCGGTTAAAAGCATTCTGGAAAACAAGTCTATGAATTACTACATCATGCTCTTTTCCACCGTCCTGGGTCCATCACCTAGCTGGGCCCGGAGATTGGCAAGGGACAAGCATACCACAGTGGAACTAAATGAGAGAAAGAACAACAAAAACACAGTAAGCATGAATATACCAAATGTTCCACAAAGCCTACATTACAATATCAATTACATGTATACAACATTATTGCTCCTAAAATTTGTCAACAAAACGTCCCAGGTCGCCTCTTTATTGAGTAGCTCTGTCTATTTCACCTCCCACAATGTCCCTAAGGATGCCCATTCACCATCTCAAAAATGTATGACTCATAAAATATCAAGAATAGCTGACAACAGCAATCCCTGGACAAACTCACACCTCTGAGCCTTCTCTTCACGGTCCCTGTCCGATAGCAGCAGTTTCTCATCACTGTCAAAATTAATCATCATCAAATTTAGCTGAAGATAGATGCTCATCAGCACTCTTATAACGTATATATATCGGATTCAGATAGGGAAAAGCACAGAAGGAAACAAAAAGGGAATACAATGCACAGGACGTCGATAGCAGCTTCTATATATTCTAATATGCATCAGGCCAAAACAGAAGTTAAAAATGATATTTAAATGGTGTTCCACATCTATAAAACAAGCTAAACAAATAAGAACAATCTATGACAAAAGGAAGTTGCTCCATGTATTGCCAATTGGTTTTGGCATGGACAGAGGATGGGCCACCAACTAACATGAATGAGATCACCGCTTTAAATACAAAGCGCGGCAGCAGCTTTTGCCACTACTCTAAGATGGAAAAAAGTGATGCAGTAAAAGCACAATCTTTAAGTCCAAATAAAAAACCTAGCCACAGTATGCAGTCTTCAGAAGACCGTCCTCCCAGAACACTGTGGATTGGTCATGCTTCCATGAAAAAAAAAAAAACCAAAGAAAGCTATGAACCTTCATAACTGGAATAATGGGCCAGGAAATCAGAACCAGCCAACTTAAATGGCATGCATGACAGTATATCATTCATTTTTATACCACCTTAAATGCTGAAAGTTCTGCCTGACATGAGAGAGAAGTGACTTCAAAAAAAACCGTAGTGACTTCCACAAATTTTTTTTTTTTTTTCAATTCAACTGCCCACAAATCAAAAAGGTTTAACGGAAGGGAGCATTCATGCATGTTAAAATTACAGGGAATCATGGAACTTCAATGCTAAAGACTAGCACCTACAAGAAGTATCTTTCTAACAAGTTTGGATCGATTCCGAAAAACATTTTGTTTTTTGCTAGAAAAATCAGTCAAGTCCAGAAGAATATAATTAGGTCAACAATGATGTACCTTTCTACATTATTGTCATCAGCAGATTCCTTAATCGACCTCACTTCCGTCAAAGAATGGGGTTCATCAATTCCAGATTTTTCTGCAATGGGTGAACTGTATATAAATGATGAGACAAGAGGATCAGGGCCTGTGCTGGACAAAGAAAGTACATGAGAAGACCGCTCCAAAAGCTGATTCGCATCCTGCAATTCCTTTCTCAATATAGAGAACAATGAGCTAGATCCACCCCTACGGAATTTTCTCTTTCGCCGCACGTAATGTTTCAGTCAAGGAAATACCATGAATTCTTGATGATTAACATATGACAAAATCATCAAAAACACCAATGTCCACAGTTGTATATTGCACTACACAATGTGTCTTTAAATCTTATTGATGGCTTTAGTCAACTTGAAATCACGAATAAAACGCATGAAACATTAGACTCCATATCTATCCTAATAGAATGCTATATCAAAACCAAGAAATCAATACAAAACAGGTAAACAATCCCAACACAAAATGATCTAGATGAGAGTTTGGCTTATAAGAGCAAAAGAGAGTACAGAAAAAGCACATTGGATGCTACCAAGAACATGAATGTAAGCCAAGGAGTTCTAGTGAGGATAAAACATACCAATGAGTAGACATGAAGGCATGTAGCTTTCCCAAGCAAACACCAATGACAGACCAAGACAACACAAAGGAACCTACTAACTAACCAATATAGTACTTGCTAATTAAACACATGGATTTATTATTCTTTGACTAGAAGGATGTTGCTACACATTCAAGTATAGTCCAGCAGAGCATTTCAAGAATTCTTGGAGAAAAACAACCCAGACTTTTATACAATATACACCACAAGACACAAACCGGGCATATTTGGGGTCAACTACACATGTCAGATCTCTATCACCATGTTAAAGAGAGAAAAAGAAGATGCACTGAATCAACAGATAAGAGAAACCACAAAAAAGATATACAACAAAGGATATCTTCAAAATATTTCCATGCTGCACTGTAACATGATCAACCATATCCATTCCAACCCTCTTTGCACAAATTGGGCATACCTGCATAGAGCACCATGTGAATACAATGGATTTAGGTTACTATGCAGCCTCCAGTAACACCATAGATTTTAGACAATGATTGAAAAAATCATGCAATTATGTTGATCACTTTAGCAACAACTCCCTTGAATAAAGAATCACCTTCCCTTCGTAGCCTTTCTCCCTCTTCCTGATGAAAACAAACACAACATAGGGATAAATAGAAAACAGGGAAGGGTCACAGAACGTTGAAAATTTTCTCGATATCAAGTACCGACTTCCTTCCATGGCATGCCATGCAACAAAAGTTAATACATACAATTTCCATACTAATAACAAACAACACATCTAATAAGTTGTTCTTCTAAGATAGGCTTCCAATAACTCCAAAGCAACACATATATCGTTCCAAACATAAAGCCACTTACAACATGCCAGGTGGGAATTGCAGCATCTGGCATGTATAGCCTCAATACTAAGAGTGAAGCACACAATAATAGCACACAAACTCATTTACATTGCCGAATATATCTGACCAAAGAAATTCAAAAAATCATAGCAAATTCAAAGTGCCTTTTTAATCCTCACAATAAGGCAAATTACACACACTCTCAATCAAAAAATATTTCCAGGAGCAACCAGTCGATGTAACCAAATAAAGAATCGATTTTTCTAACCAGTGTTATGAAACACTTATCAATCAAGATGATATTTAGGGAATATAAACACAAACTTATTACCAAATCCAAATTTCATCTGCCATCAATACTTGATTTGTTAAAATAAGAACAATAATTTATTAAAGTGGAGGGTGCATAAATTTTGAGTTGCACATTTTTGCACCCAAGCACCATAAGAACATCACATAACTTACGAGATTAAACCAATTAGAGCCAAAACCAAAATTTACACACACACACGGCAGGAATTAATGCTTTGTTTTCGTTGTGTAGATGAAAACTAAAGAGGCTGAAGAAGAAAATTAAAATACTTACCCCATCATTCACTTCCACTTGATGCTCTTCATCAAAATGGCAAAAAAGCTCAAAGATATCAAACTCCTTTGCACAGAATGGGCATAGAAACTCCTGCTCAGAATCATCATCCACGTCCACATCGCCTCTTCCCAAATAAAACTCTTCTTTTACACAAAATTAAACCCGCCACCGGCAAAAAGAAATCATAAGTCACAAGTATTAAAAACCTAATGATCTGAAATTTCAAAACGCCGATGTATTAACAGTCAAACAAACCAGGACATCTTCCACATTTCGAATCGGAAAACCACGGTAAACGAAAAGGATTAGAAACAAACCCGATCGAGAAGGTTGGTAGCGCCTTGAAGAAGTTGGGAGACGCGTAACCCTTGGATCACCGCAGTCCATCTGATCTCAAGATTTCAGTATATTCTACTCGACATCAAAGTTGCACAGAAACTCATCAAAAAACGAAGTGACTTGTGCGATTGATTTCGCAAAAGGTCCAATGTCAGAAAACCCTGGAAATATGGAAACTATTTCGAGGAAGGAAACAACCAAGAAATGAAAGGGAGGATAAAGGAAGCAGAGACGCTACCGACATAGGCGGTGGCATGGGGGAGACACAATATGTACGGACACCGTGGTGGTTTGGAAAATGGACATGGACTTGAAAAGATTTTCGTCGACTGCCATCCTTGTGCAACTTGTTTACCCAAAGCCTAAGACATTTATTCCGCTGCCATTGAGACGTAAGACAAGCTAAAAGTATAATTTCTTTACATAACAAATGGCAAGATGGTCAATGTCTTTAAATTTTAAATTTATTTTTCATAAAAAAATTATATTATTTTTAGTTTTTCAGATGTAATAAATTAACGCCGCAAATATTCATCTGCAGATGATTTTATTATTATAATTATTATTTCTTTATTAAGGCCAGCCTGAAAAATACATTGATTCTAGTTAGAAAGAGGCTATTGGCCTCTTTGGTTGAAGTCCATAGATTCCGTAGAAAAAAAAAAAAGATGATGAATTTAAAGGGTTTTTTTTTTTTTTTTTTAAAAAAAAGGGATTTAAAGGTCTTTTTTATAAATAATAATAATAATAATAATAAGATATCCTTTACATTTATTTTAAATTGTATACTGAACTCATGTTTTGAATTATATTATCAATTATTTTCATATATATTTATGCTGGTTAAGAACCAGTCTCAGCTGATCACACTGTAAAATATCAAAAATTCATCCTTTTCTATTTTCTATGTAGAAATTTAACCCTGTCATTCTTATTTTAAATTGTTATCTTGATTTGAAGCTAATTATATATCGAGTAAAACTTTAGGCTAAATTAATCACATTTTTTGTAAAAATTTATAATATTCTGAATTTTTCTCTTGTTTTGAAAAGGCATCCCAAACTTAACATTTCATTCATTTTATTCTCAAATCATATTTTAGCATTAATTCAATATAGTGCAAAGTTTTAGATGAAAGTAGTAACTATTTTTCTGATAAATAATTTGTAGATTAAAACAAGACTGAAGAATCTACGTGGACAAAGATCACTGTTATTGAGTCATGGCATATGTAGAGTGTTAGGATTTGACCCACTTATTTAAACCGTGAGAAATTAATTAACAACGTATAATAATTAAGTAATAATCACAAATAATGAATAATATCAAATTTTTACGTAAAAAATTTTCTTTAGAATGAGGAAAAAAACAACGGGACGATTCATTCGAAATATATATATTATGTAATAAGTTCAATTACATAAATTACCAAATACAATAATGTAACACTTTATCACAAATAAACCCAAACAGTAAAGAATATAAGATAAAAAAATTAAATTGGTAAAATAGCTTTCTCAACTTCAAGACAAGACATCCAAAGCCGGTAGAGATTGAAACATATTCGAAATTTGATCAAATGCTTGAACCTTCGTATTCTCCCTTTTCTCTCTCTTTCTCTTCTTTTTCTCTCAAAGTCAGCACTCTAAATCTCATAATTACAAGTGGCTAACTCTAAAAAAACGTCAATGCATTTTTATACAGTAAAAAGGCGCTTGAGCACCCATCGAGCTCGTCTTGGGCTCAAGCACCATTGAGATCAGTGTTTCGGGCGTGCCTCGAGAACGTGCCTACTATTTTTGGTGCCTCGGATGCACCTTGAACTCATGCCTACTACTTTTAGTGCCTCGGGGGTGCCCCTTAGGCATCATGTAAGCCACCGAATGACACATCAAATATGTATGGGCCCCACGAGAGTAGCCCATAACACAATAATTTTTTCTCACAACCATGTGGGAACAATCATTATCCCAACAATAGTTCAACAAATTTTAAGCTTTTCCCTTTGTAATACTTTGATCATCATGTCCGATCCATTCTACTTGATTCTAACCTTATCAAATGTCAATAATTTCAAGTAAATGACATTCCGCACTAAATAATATTTCACATCAATGTGTTTTGAGTTAGAATAAAATGATAAGTTTTTACAAAGGTGAATCGCGCTTTGATTATCACAAAGCATCACATATCATTCTTACTAGAAGTCGAGTTCCCGGATGATTTCTTTGTCCACAATATCTCCTTGTCTCTGTTACAGTAATGAATTTCCTTCGATGGTCAAGAGAGTAACACACTTTTATAACTTTGATTGTCAAAAAATAATTCCTCCCGCAAACATAACTAGATACTCTGAGGTAGATTTTTAAGAGTCGACATTGCTCAGTATGTCTGTATCAGTATACCCAACCAGAAGTAACTTATCGCTTCTAAAATACAAGTATAGTTTGAAAGTTCCTTAGAAATACCTCAATATACATTTCACAGCGGACCAATACTCCTTTTCGGGATTTTATAGAAACCGGTTAACCATTTCAACAATATGAGTAATATCTGATCTTGCACACAATATAGCATACATCAAATTATCCACAGCCGAAGAGTAGGGAATGCCTCTTATACTTGCCTTATCGTTATCCATAGAGGGGTATTGCTGGTTGCTCAGTTTAAAATGATTGGCCAATAGAATACTCACCGATTTAGTCTTCTCCATATTAAAACGTTAAAATACCTTCTCAACATAACTCTTCCAAGACATCTATAACTTTCTTGTTTTATGGTCATGAAATATTCTTATATCCAGAATTTACTTCGCTAGCCCCAAATTCTTCATAGTAAAGGATTTTTCAAATTTTTGTTTCAATTAGATGATCCAGGAGATATTTCGCTCAACAATGAGTATATCATCTACATAAAGTAGGAGAATAATAAAATCGTTAATGACAAATCCTTATACCCAGAATTTACTTCTACAGTCCCAGATCCTTCATATCAAAGGATTTTTTCAAGGTGCTGTTTTAATTCGGTGCTCCGGGAGGTATTTTGCTCAACAATGAGCATATCATTCATATAGAATAGGAGAATAATAAAATTATTTTCTAAATCTTTTGAATGAAGATACAATGGTCCAAACTGATTTTTCGATTGCCTTGACTTTCCATAACAGATTCGAACTTCTTATACCTCTATCTCAAGGCTTGTTTTAACCCATATAGGTTTTTCTTTAACCAACACACTAAACGTTCCTTCCCCTCAACATATAATCCCTCTAGTTTCTCTATGTAAATCTTCTCCTCAATGTCACCATGAAGAAACATTATCCGCAAATCCAAATATTTAACTTTTAAATCAAGAACCATGGTCAATCCAAGCATCATCCTTATTAATGACATCTTTACAATCAGGGCAAAATCTCCTCGAAGTCAATGCCCTTTCACTGATTAAAGCACTTCACAACCAACATTGCCTTATTCCTTAATTGTGGGCTATTCTCATCAGTATTTAAACAAAAATTCACTTGTTTTTCAAGGCTCGTTTGTCCTTAGGCAACTTAGTCAGCTCAAATGTGTGGTTATCTTACAACAACTTCATTTCATCTTATATAACCTCCATCCACTTTGATTTGTACTCATTCTCCATAAATTTATCAAAACTTTTGCGCTCACTTCCATCGATAAGTGACAATACTCATCATACGATAGATAAACAAAGGGCCTTCAATCACTCATGGATCGTTAGAGTGCAATGGTTTTGACAAGTTCAACAACATCACAAGGAACAACATCTTCCTCATCTCCATCATCCTCTCCATCGAGCATTGGATTCCCACGGTCTTCTTCTCCTTCAGCGTTGTCTTGATCACCATCTTCGTTATGAATAGGTATCAGTATCAAGGACTCAAGACTCATATCACAAAGCCGGCTATTGTCATTGTTGGAAACAACCTTCTCCGCTTTGCCAATATCTTTAATTGTCTCATCCTTGACGAACACTATATTTCTTGATCGAACAAGTTTCTTTTCTATCGAATCATAAAATCGATATCCCAACTCATCTTTCTCATAGTCGAGAAAGATACATTATCTTATCTTTGATTCAAGGTTGGATTTCTTATCCTTAGGAATGTGAACAAAGAACTTGCATTAAACACGTGGAAGTGATCATAGGACACATTTTTTTGGACCACATCTTCTCTGGTACTTCTCCATTCAATAGACTGCTTAGTGATAGGTTGATAACATAAGCCACGACATTCAAAACTTCTCCTAAAATGAAATGGAAAACTTTGCCTCTAAAAGCACACAATGAGCTCTCTCAATCAGTGTCCTACTTATTTGTTCAGCCATACCATTTAACAGTGGTATTTTCGGTAGAATCCTTTGGCATTGAATTTCATGGATCCGATAATATGTGTCAAATGCTCCAATATCTTTCCCACCATTATCGTTTTGGATGCACTTCAACTTCTTCTCTATTTATCTATCCACCAAAGTATGAAATTGTTTAAAAATGTCAAGGACTTGATCCTTCAACTTCAATAGATACATTCACAACTTTCTTAAACAATTATTAATAAATGTGATAAAGTAAAGTGTTTTTCCAAGTGACTTCACCTTGAGAGAACCATATATGTCTGTGTGAACTAACATAAGAAAATCAACTTTTCTCATGGACAAATTTTCATGGAATAAAACTAACTGTTCATTTTCTGCCATGCAATGAGAGCAAGTCTTCAACTTCGCTTCCTTCACACCCGAAGGAAGTCCTCTTTGCTAAACAATTCATCCTTTTTTCGCTAATGTGGCATAACTATCGGTTCCACAAACTAGAAGACTCTTTACTTCTCGCAACATACATGTCTCCAGCTGAAATTGAGGCTTGCAGCACATATAAGTTCGAAACTTTTTTTTTCTCTGGGTAATTATTAGAGATCCTCTAGTCAATTTCTATACCCCTTCACAAATTCATTATTGAGCTTACTCGCTAAAATGAGATTCAATCAAATATCTAAGATGTATCGTACATCACTCAACAGCAACTTAGTACCATTGTTAGTGATTAGACACACATCACCATAGCCGATAATTTGAGATGTGCTTACATTGTACATCTTCAACAATTCAAAACTTTTGTGAGTATAAGACGTGAAGAATTTCTTTCATAACGTGACGTGAAGTAAAACACCACAATCAACTACCTATTTGGTTTCGTGATTCGTCAAATTGATCATCTCATCTTCTTTCCATACCAATGATAGGTCGGTCTTGGTAACAATTGAAGCGCTCTCCTCATTTTAGAATTTATCAGCTTTCTTTTCATTTCCATCAACGTTCTTACACTTTTACTTGTAATAGTATTTCTTGATGTACTCTTTTTTTTTGTAGTGATGGCACTCAAAATTTTAATACCCTGATTGGGCCTTACTTCTGCCCTTCTTGCCAAATTTAGGGTCACACCTTTTATTTCTTCCCCATAACTCAAAGACTAGTACTTCAGAATGCGAAGAAAAAAAATCTTATGATCAATGTCTCATCTCCTCATTCAATACAACTCCCTTAATTATTTTCAAAGTCACTATACCATTTGGAGCAGTATTGGCGATGATGATTCGTATCACCTCCCTTCAGTCCAATAAGGTAGTCCACAACCACAAGCCCAATAATTCATTAGTAGACATGATGTCCATACCACTTAATTGGTCCACATATCCCTAAAACTCTTTCAAGTAATTGGCTATCAACATGCCCTCCTTGTACATCACTTGCATCAATTTTATCAAGTAGTACAATTTATTATTGTCGATTTTTGAATTATGGAGCGCCTCAAGCTTCTACCACAATATTTTTGCATTTGTTTTATTTTGTATGTGATTATACAAGTTGTCGTGAATAAATTATCAAATATAGCTACAAACTAATTCATGTTCAAAATCACATTCCTCCTTGGATTTTGACTTGAGTTTTTGAGTACTAAGCACCAGAAGATACATTATTTTCACAAATAATAAATTCTTCATCTTATTCTTCCAAATATCATAGTTTGTACCATTTAAACAAAACCATTTTGTTTCCGGCTTTCATCGATTAATAACTATGTCTTTGATACAACTTGTTGGGATCCGACCCACTTATTTGAACAGTGAAAAATTAATCAATAATATATAATAATCAAGTAATAATTATAAATAATAAAAAATATTCAATTTTTACATAAAAAACTTTAGAATGAGGGAGAAAATTCACATGATGATTTGTCCAAAATTTATCTATTATATAATAGCTTAGGTTATACAAACCACCAAATATAATGATACAATACCTTATCACAAATAAACTCGAATAGTAGAGAATATAAGATAAAATAGAAAAAATAAAACCGATAGAACGTTCTTCTCAATTTCAAGAATAACGCACCTAAGGTCGATGGGAGACGAAATACAATTCGATACTTGCTTCGATACTTGAACATTTCTCTTTTCTATTCTCTCTTTTTCTCTTCTTTTTTTTTTTTCTCAAAGTCGGTGCTTTAGGTTTTAGAATTGCAAGTGGTTAACTCTAAAAATGCGTCAATGCGTTTTTATCCTATAAACCGGCGCTCGAGCGCCTGCCAAGTAAACCTCAAGGATGGGTGTCACTAGGATCGGCACTCCGGGTGCCCCTCGGCCAAGCCTTAAGTGTGCACCTTCTATTTTCAAGGCATTGGGCACCCCTCAAGTGCGCACCTTTTTCTTTCGGCATCTCGGGTGCGCCTCAAGCCCGTGCCACTCTGAAATTGGCGCTCATGCTTGTATCGGGTGCCGATCGTGCATCAGTCTATAATCTTTCTAGATTAGTATAAAACACATGCATCCTCGTGCAAGCCACCAAATAATATGTCAAATGGTTATGGGGTTTACACGGGAATAATCCATGGCTTAATATAAAAAACAAACAAATAAAATAAGCTTGCTTAGATATACCCAATAAAAATAAAGGAAAACAAAAATAAAATGAAATTAGATGCGGGGATGTCTAAATATAATAATAATAATAATAATTATTATTATTATTATTGTTATTTTATAAGTCAGGTGTCCAGTGTTAGTTAAGAACCAGAAAACAAGCCACACTAAAATAGAAGAACTCAATTAATGATCACATCAAAAAAAAAAAAAAAAAAAAAAAGAGCAAAAAAATCATCTGCATAATATGAAGGAACAGAAGGCATGCAGGAATGCAAGGATCAGCAAATGGCCACGGCAGAGAGGATAAGATGAAGTAAAACACTGCAGAAAAAGATGCCTCAGCGCAAAAACCAGATCATCAATTACTCAAATGGTACTTCAGCAACAAAGTTAAAAGCCATCCAAGCTTCCTGCTCCTTCAGGCTGTGTTCCAAAGACCTAATTAGTAACAAACCAGCAGCAAACCAGCGAGGAGAGTGCATAACTTCATTGTCAATGTCAGCATCTTATTGTCCTGCGTCAAACATCAGGAGGCTGCAACCTTAAAGGGGATAGCTGTTGGGGTGGATGACAACACCCATAAAGTCTGATCTAAAGTGCTGGTGACAATATGTCGGTTCAAGTCACAATATTGTCACCTGGTGTATCCGAAGTGCAGGTTACAATATGTTGGTGTATCATAACTTGTATCAGCGGAGATTGTAGAATGTGAAGGTGTCATTGTTTTTCCTCATAGCTAAGAAGGTACTTTATGTTGGAGTTCGATGTCCGGATTCACTCAATCTGATAGCAACGGAATACCAAAACCCCGTCATCATCAGCCACCATATAGTAGGAGCAAGGAACACAAGAGATACATAGTATTTTTTTATGTGGAAACCCTTCTTAACTAAGGGGAAAAACCACGGATACAAAGTCCACCAATAAATCCACTATATAAAATAGTTACAAAAATCAATAGATAGAGTACAGCAACCACCCTGGCTACACAAGCCCTAGAGGAGAAAACGAATAATAGAGCACGAGAATACAAAGCCCAACTATTTATATTTCACTCACTGCTCTCTCTTTCTTCCACTCTTTCTCTCCTCACTGTGATACTATCTGCTCTCTCATTTTATAAATGTTGGTGAAACGGCATTTCATCCCCGCATTCATACGGCCGGCGCATAGCGCCCCTGGTGTTTTCTCCTATACTAGTCTGGTGCAACATGCACTCTGGGTGTCTTCACACATCCACACACTTGGTGGTTTCCACATGCCACACATTGGCTGAAGCTCCTGGTGCTCATTTATAGACATCCTAGCTCCACCTAATACTATCTGCCCAACTGGTCATCTTGCAGATAATTGGTGCCACGTCTTTACCAGTTCCTAAGCTTCATGCAGGCTCATGCCCTGTAAGACGGCACATGCTCTGTACTGTGCAAACGCGTACTCTGTAACCCAACTACCAGCCTGTCTTGGAAAGACATCTATCCGCTGCCAGCTACCACAGTCTCCTAGGCCCGTTACTCAGCCGGTCAACTTCTCATTGACCTCTTCATCATTTATCTAGTCAACCTTCCCGTTGACCGTTTTCTGCTGCCATCCGATCAACTTCCCCGTTGACCGTCTTCTGCTACCCGTCCGTCATCTAGCAGTACTTCTACAGCCCTCAGACGGGCAACCTCTTATTAACCGGATTCTACAGTTGGTCATCCGCCAGTCAATCTCCATTGACCGTCTACTGTTCTCCTCCGGTTAACGTCCCGCTGACCGAAATCAGTTCTCCAAATTTATTCTCCACAAATCCTCTAATGACAAACCAATTTGTTGGATTACTTATAAGGAAGTGACCAGACCCAACAAACTTTCCCTCACAACCTTGTGGGAATACCTTCGCGTTTATCCGGCGACCGTTATCGCCTGCCGTCTGGCAGCTTCCCTTCAACTAGAATCCTGGCGTCAGCTCTGCCCTTGGCCCAGCTAACTCCGCCCTTGGTCCTGCTGGCTTCACCCTTGGCCCTGCTGACTCCACACTTGGCCCTACTCGCCTCCGCCTGATCACAGAGCCTCCACCCTGGTCACGCCCACCTCCGCCTCGCCTCTCGCCCCGCTCCTGGCTGTGGCAGACCAAGGGCGGAGCTAAGCAGGCTAAGTGTGGATCCAGCAGGGTCAAGGGTGGAGCTAGCAAAACCAAGGGTGGAGCCAGCAGGGCGAATGGTGAAGTTGACGTCGGGATCCCAATTGAGGGGAAGCTACCAAAAGGAAGGAGATGACGGTCAGCTGGATAAAAGTGAAGGTGTTCCCCACAAGGTCACGGGGAAAAGTTTGTTGGGTCTGGTCACTCCATCGTGGGTAACCCAATAAACTGGTTTGTCATCGAAGGATTTGTGGAGAACAGATCAAGAGAACTGATTTCAGTCAACGGGACGTTGACCGGAGGAGAACAGTGAATGGTCAATGGAGATTGACCGGCGGATGGCCAACTGTAAATTTTGATCAACAAGAGGTTGACCGTCTGAGGGCTATAGGGGTACTGTTGGATGGCGGACGGGCAGCAAAAGCGGTCAATGGGGAGGTTGACAGGATGAATGATGAAGACGGTCAATGAGAAGTTGAATGGAGTATCAGAAAACACCTCCAAAGACGCCACAATTGAACGGTGTGGTTGAGCGATGAACTGTACACTTTTAGAAAGAGTACGGTATATGATTTCAAAATTGAGCTTTTCGGACACTTCTGGGCCGAAGCACTGAAGACGCCAGCCTACATCATAAATAGGTTGCCCAGTAAATCCTTGAAGGGTGAAGTGTCGAAGAAGATATAGTTGAACAAAT